>JAUMHE010000019.1:1025633-1052679 GCA_032359235.1 Enteromius mattozi
AGAGAGAGAGAGAGAGTTCATTTATAGTTCTTTTCAAAGCTACAATGTACTGTCAAAAAACTTCCTAAAACTAAATTATTGTTTATTTAATTCTAACAAATAAGTTATTGTTAAAAACTAACCAAAATAAAACATATTTATCTTAGAATATCTGCACAGGAGAGACATTCTCATTTCCAAATAAAAGGAAATGTATCGGTATTGGGCAAAATGATTTTAAAAATATCAGTATATCGACAAAAATTAAATATTGTGTATCCCTAATTTAATTGCTATGCCCAAACTTGTAATTCTCATGGTCTTCTTTTTGGTCATTTTGGAGTTCGACAGCCTTTGTCTCCATTCACTGTCATTATATGTAAAATAGTGGAAGATAATCTTCAAAAATCCACCTTTTTTTGTTTCCACAGGAGAGAGGAGGTCACAGGGCTTTGGAGTCCTTAGTAGAGTTGTTCTTTAGTGCTGAGCTCTTGCACTGATATACGTGTTCATTAGGTCTGAGCCACGGCAGCTTTTATTTCCACTGTGCTCTGCTCTTTTGAATGCAGTCTGTGTAGGAAGTGCCAAGGCCTTGCGTCATTTCCTCAACCTTCTCTCTCAGTGCTTCTGGTTTTCTCCTCTATTTCCCCTCTCCACCCTACACCTCTGTATCTCACCGAGCAGAGAGAAACACTTATCCAGCAGTGCTCATAGCCTTGATGCCCGCTCCACATCCCCCAACAACAAAGTTTGCACCATCGTTTGAGAGCTTCGTACCGTTCGTTGCAGCCAGCAGTCACCCTCACTTGTCCGTACTGGACCAACGTTTGCTCTGGAGCAGCTGAGCAAGAGAAGCAACTGTGGATCTATCCACCGCCTGGCCTACATTTTTGGGGGTGGGGAGAAAGCTGGAGAGTGTTGCAGCGGTGGTACTTGGGGTTTTAATTTTAGCCTCTTTGAGACCCTCTACCACGACAGCTGTCTCCCTCCTCCTCCTCCTGTGACAGAGCAGAGTCAGGAATAGCCTATCACTTTGCACCTCTCAGAACTAAGGCTGCCGGTTAGTGTGACGTGGGTCTTCTGGTTCTCAGGACTGTCTCTGTGTCTCGGACACACACATACACTCGTCTCACGGTTTGGTTGGCGCTCATCTGCTCTCTGACCTTGCTTGGGAGTAACTTTCAGTGTTTGGAGCTGCTGCAAAAGATCTCAGGTGAGGTGGCGGGTGTTAGATATGTTGATCTAGACCTGTGGAGGAGTTTGTGGGCTTGAAGTACTGCTGCAGTCTGGACTCAGGCCTGCTCTGTCACTTATTTTTAGGCTTGTATGTGATGGCATGCCGGGAGCAATGACCGGGGCCAACCAGTGCTAATGATAAATGTAGTTAGTTAGTTAGTTAGTTAGTTAGTTTAAAATGTAAATTAAATTAAGGTTTTTCTCGTCCCGTAGTGTTTGGATTGTGGATTTTGCTGTGTAATATAATATTTTGAGACAGGAATGGGCCACCAGATTGGCATTTTTGAGGTTAAGTGCTGAGGGCCATCAGGCTCAATAGAAGCTTTTGTCTGAGTTGGTTTGCTCTTGTGGATAAAGGTAGTGCCATTTCAGGTGTCTTGTTTATTTTACTCTTGAGATGAATGTTTCAAATCAGCCTAATTTTTGGACTTTTGTGGCTTTTTTTGAATGCTTTTAAACTGTTTTTCTGTTCAGCGAGTGTCGAGTGTTTGATAGATGAAGTCAGGGGGTTATTTTCTGTATACAGTCACTGGATCGAATGCTTCGCAGTCTGTCTGCTGAAGCTTTTATTGATGTGGTCATAAACTTTCAGCTGTTCATTTGTCTCTTTTGTTGAGCTAAATTGGATTTGTTTTGGTATGGCTCTTCATTTCTCAGTTGAACTATGATTTGGTTCAAGAAATAAATTTTGGTTAAATGCTATTTAACCTCCAAAAGTGCATAATTGGCTACTGTATAATAATCATTATCAGTTAAAGCTGTTCAATGCTATTATGTTTTGACCACTTACTGTGTCCTTGTTATACATGGACAAATAATATGCTTTATCCTATTAACAATATTAATGACACATGCTACAAATACATATCCAGTTACATTTGCTTTCCATTGGATGAAAAGGAGGGTCATTTGCTTTATTTCAGGTTCTGCTTTTAACGGCAATATGGAACATATTAACATCAAAAATTTTATTAATTTTAGTGCCGTCAAACAATTAATCGTGATTAATCGCATCCACAATACGTTTTTTTTATTTCTTTCTATTTTACGTAATGTATACTGTTTGTTTGTACTGTTTATTTATTGCGTATGATATACGAATACACACACATACAGTATATATCTAGAAAATATAAATGTATCTATATGTTATATGTATATGTTTTGTTGTTATATCTTATATAAAAATTTATTTAATATGAAACATAACATATATTTCTTAAATATATACATGCATGTATTTATATATACATAATATATATACACAGTACACACATGTAAACCAGAATGTTTATTTTGGATGTGATTAATCATTTGACAGCGGTAATATTTTTATATATTTTTTATTTTTAACCTTTTTTGTTAACTAGTTACCAATTTGTTACAGAGATGTGGGCTGCCCATGTGGTAGCTCTTATAAAAAGTCTGTGCTGTCAGTATGACAGAGCTCTGTTAACAGATAAGCACGCCATGGGTAACTTTATATAGCTACAGTGTGTCTGTTGGCTGGAAGGGTTGGTGAAGGGTCAATCGTGGCGCGAGGGTCTTTAGGGGAGTTCAGGGTGGGGATCTAGATACAGGGTTAAAGGAGAGGACGACAGCCACACAAGATGGGTCTAGTGGGGTATTCCAGAATAATACATATTATGGTAAAACTACTTTGTGTTTACTAGTAAAAGCTCTCTGGCAGTTGTCCTTTTTTAAAGGAAGATTTTAGTCATGTCGTTTCAACACAGAAGTATCTAACTAAAAAAAAAAAAGCTATATATGTTCTGTCTATATCTATCTTTAAAAGTATCTATTTATCTATCTATATTGGATGTAATCTCCTTTTGAGAGGGCACTAGACTCACTGTTTTTTGTATCTTCAGTTCAATATTTACTAATAAATACAAATATATATTTAAACTCAAAAGCCTTCAGTGATATAGAAATCAGACTGCAGCTGTACAATGAGCCCTCTTTTGACTCTCCATACGTCTGTCAGCAGTTGGCTTGAGATTTGGATCCTTTTTAATGTCTTGATGAAATAAATTCCCTTAATGTGCAGCTTGGAGCAAATCTCACTGTTTAATAATTTCTTTTTAACCAACAGAGCCAAGAGCCTCCTCTTCTTTCCAGCATTGTGGGTCTTATTTACCTGAAGTTTGTGACCTCACATAACATAACTGTGAAGACCAGCATCCATTGTGCCAGCCTCTTGTCTGCTGGTCCCTTCATCTGTCACTCATCTTTTCATCCCGCCCTCCCTCCCTCATCAAACCCTTACCCGGCCCAGCCCATGACAGCAGCGTTGCCAGCATGGCATTCTCATCACGCTTTTCCTTCTGGGAGCAAAAGGAAAGTGATGTTCCATTCTCCATTTTCATCTTTCTGCACTGTGTGACATCAGCTAGGTGGTGTGCATGAAAATGCATCAATGCTTTCACTTTTACATCCATCTGTAGCAATGCACTGGGGTTCGTGTGCACGGTTCATGAACGCACAGCTGCTAACAGCCTCTGGTTAGGGTATGTGTTCCAGACAGATGGAAAACACAAACCATTGTGTGAATAAGACCAGTGTGTTTCAGCATCATAAGAGAGTGTGGGTCGCCAGCTTTCTGCCATGGCTTTTTTGATTACATTTCGAAAAGCTGCCACTGGCTTGAACCCAGCCGTAAACTGATGCTACTGCTTAAAATGTGTAATTAGAAATGGCACTGTAAATTGGTGCCCTATTAGGTTTCAAAATTGAATGTTTTTGTCCGTAACTTGGTCTTTAAAAATGTCCTGCATGAAATGTGTTGGATACATCTGCATAATAACCTCAGTATAGACTTATTGTCCCAAATCGAATGCTAATGACCTTTTTACATGGACCTTTATAGATCAAAGAAGAGAACAAGCCAATCCCCAAGAGTTCAAAAGACAATGTAAGTGCCCAGATATTCTGAATACTAACAACTGAAGTATTACTGCTCACAGAGAAGAGAGAATTTGCAAATTGAAAAGCACTCTGTCTATTTGCCCTTAGTTACATGTATCTAATAAATATTTTCAGTTATTATTTGCAGAATAATATGCTGTTAGCTCCAAGTTCACGTGTTTTGACACAGGATGCAGAATTGTTGTCACAGGAAGCTCGTTTCATGGCTGCTTCAACATATACCAGTTTGAGAATGTGTATTTAAGAAGAGCCAATTATGTACCAGTAGATCTTTTATTTAACGCATATGGACCATTGATTTCTCACTTTTACACCTGCTACATGGTAATTTGCCTCTAAATGGTGTTATCTCGGCGGAGACAGTTTGTTCGATTCTTTGTTGTTTTGTTGACTGATGTGCAGTTGTTGCACACCACCAGCTGTTCTTTGTCTGAGCGGGAGGTTGCTGCTTAAATCAAGAGTCTGAATATATCAGTAAAACACCTTAATCAAAGTTGTGACTCAGTATCCAAGCATGATTTAAAGTGTTAGAGTGGATATTTTTTTGGACAACAGTCTGAATCTATAATTTGCATTTTGTTTTAATAATACACATTTGTTACAATTTAAAGAAGCAAGATTTCGGTAAAAAGCAGGTAGTTTATAAACTTAAGCATCAGTGAGCTGTGTGCAAAACCTGCTGACAGATAAACATTGTTTATACGGTATATGTCATAATCTACTGACAGAATCTGCTGGATATGTGTGTAGGAGTGAAGAGACAGCGTGGTAGGGAGCAAGACGGGGTGTACTTTCAGTCTGAGTGTACAAACGCATGCTTGGAGAAGTGCTCCATGCAGAAATTTTAAGTGCTGAAGTCACTGAAGTTTATTTATGCGACAGTTCACCACCTCTGCCGTCTCTCTTCTCTCATGCATACAAACTTCTGCATAATGTCAACAGAAACCAGTATTCTAATCTACTTCCCTTTCACCTAGTTTATTGTGTTTGTTGGCCAAATGGTTTTGTTTTGATTTGTCTTTTAGTGAGAAGGTACAATATGTACCACAGCATTTACTATTGAAAGGCAGCCATTTGAATAGGTTTCATTTCCTAGAAAAGTTCTGAGATGTTTTTACTAAGTGCCCCAAATCATAGAAGAGTAAATGAAGCAGAAATATGTGCATAGAAACCGACATAAAGACAGTATTGCATGAGGAAATGGTTGGAAACAACAGTGTTTTGAGATGTGTAATTTATAGTTCTTTTCAATGATCTTTCCTCACTGACTTTTCTGCATCTACCGTACCTGCTGGGTGAGTAGTCTGACAGCGATGGCAGCCTGAGTAGCCGTTCCCAGTCAGTCCCCAGCCTGGAGCCTAGCAGAGGCCTACTGCGTGCCAAAAGTCCTCAGCCCGTTCAGGAGACTTTCACAGAGATCCAGTACCAACCTCAGTTCAGGCGAGTCAAAAGCCCCTCACCCAACAGAGACAAGATGGCAACCAGAAAGTTCTCTGAATTGCCCAAGATGCCGGAGCGCTTCAAAAGCCCTGAGCCTCCCCGAGGTCCCTTGAGCCCTGAACCTTTCCAGAATGGAGAAAGCAAAATGAATGTTACCCTCAATGGCAGTGTTAAGACCACTGCTAGTGCTAGCCATCCAGAGCTTACAGAGGACTTGCAGGATGGGACCCGTAAAAAGGTGGTAAAGGTGGTACGCAGAATGGTTAGGAGGGTAGTTCCTGCTGAAGAAGACACGGCAACAAGCCCTGTAGCCATGTCTCCAGAACCACCTAAACTAGCTTTAGAACCACCCAAACCTGAACCAGCATCTGTTTCAAAAGTTGTAAAGATGCCCGTGTTCTCCTTCAAACATGATTCCATAAAGAAGGAAGAACGAGATGATATCTCTGCTGGACTGACAAGTTTAATGACACGAGGCAGGACCAGGGAACCTCGTCCACGTATCCGCAAGGATGAGCGTCCTGAAAAAGAGGATGTGAAACCTGTAGAGAAATCTCAGGAGAAGGAAATTTCTGGACCAGCACAAGATAAAACTGTGCCGAAAGTAGAGGCCTTCCAGACTCCAAAACAAGAGCCACAGATTTCAGCATCTCCTGTTGCTACCTTGACGACTCCTAAGTCTCCTGTTTCACCACCAGCAGGATTTATTCCAAAACCTAACCCACTCACTCCCCCATCTGGATTTGTTCCTACACCAAAACCCTTAGGATTTGTCCCCACCTCAAAACCATCAGCTCTTTCCCCTCCACCAGGCTTTATTCCTGGTCCAAAACCTTCTCCCGTGACTCCTGCTGGATTTGTTCCAACAGCTCCTATTGTTTCTCCACCTTCAGCTCCTATTTCAGATCCCAAAACATTGTCTGTTATCCCAAGTCCTACACCTGCTGTTCCTAAAGCAGCTGCTACCTCTGCTCCAGCCGCTCCTGGTAAACCCAACACCCTTAACCCCCTGGCCCCCAAAACAGATCCATTTGCCCCTCCATCAGGGTTCATTCCCACCAATAAACAGATGCCTATGAAGAAACCAGAGGTATTGACCACACTGATTACTTCGCTGCATGGATTGCTGTACTTCACTTAACTGTGTGAGGAGTGCACTAATATGTGAATGGCGTGTACCACTAGGACTAAGATGATCTACTTTGTAGTCTGTATGTAGTCTTTAGTATGTATCATGTAGTGGTTTGTAGCTCTCTGAAGTGTTGGTGAAGTGGGCTTTTGGTAGTTTGACAGTACCCTTTCCCTAGGCTTCTAACTCTGCCTCTGAGTTGCCGCCTTCTGGGAGGGCTGTGTTTCCCAAAAGCATCATAAGCTTAAGTACAGTACGTGGTACACTCATTGCCACCAATGGAGTTACTATCAACTTAAGCTTACGATGCTTTTGGGAAACAGCCCAGATCAACACTGGAATATTGCTACTGTAAAACCAACTTAAGTGTTCAGATCTTGTAAATTAAGGGTGGAGTTGAAGACCCACCTAAGAAACCCACAGAGCCATTTACTAGTTTTGATTTGACAAGATTAGGAGCAACATACATCTGTGTGGACACTTTTGTAAGATCATGGAGGATAGGTTTAATGGATTGGAGACTGGTTTTGTGTTGCAACAAGCATAGTGTAGTGAATGCTGGATGGTCGATTTAGAGCGGTTTGGTTGTAGTATTTCAAAACTATTTTGTAATTGGTTGCACGGTTATTAACTTCAGTCCTTAAACAATATGTTATGTATGTGTGGTTTGGACATAATATTTGAAGGTGAAGACGGCCGTACGTATGCCACCAACTCAAGCAGGGAGACCTTCTCCTGGGAGCATTTCTAAACCCTCTCTACCAACCTTGTCCAAAAAGGTGTGTTTGTGTGTGTGTGTTTTTTTAAGATCACACTCTATAACAGTTAGATGTTATGCCTGCTCAGCTCTGCAGGAAGGGAATGTAGCATGGCTAACATACACACCCGTGACTTTGCTTTCAGGCAAGTTCTGTGTAGAGCTTTTGCAATTTATTCTTTTGAATAAATTTATATTGGCTACTACATAATATTACTTAATAACAAAGCTATGTGCAATGTCTGAGTTAGACTCACCTCTTCTTGGTGGTCTGACCTATAGGAGAGTGCGCCACTGAGTCCCACAGAAGAAGCACAGAGACGGCTGGAGAGGATCTTCGCTGCACCTGTAATGCCTGTCCATTTCTCCTCTTCCTCTTGTCTTCATTTCTGCTTCCTTATCTGACTCACTTACTGTCTCACTGATGCTAACATGTGCTTTATCCAGACTGTTTTACATGACTTTGACTGCTCTGGCTGTAGACCTATAAATAAGTCACTTTAAAGCTTGACAGCACTTATGCTGACTGAATACTCATGGGGAAATGGTTTAATACACTACATTGTTAATGAGGACAAGGGATTTTAAGGACATTAATGTGAGCTGAGTGACTACATATTACCTTCATATTTAATGGTAATGAATTCTGTCTCTTTGTAAGTAATTTATTGCTTTATTTCAAGCTCTAGTGAACCTGCCTACATAGACACCATGATTCCAGAAAGTTCTCTTAAAAATAGCTTTAGGAAAAGTTTTAAACAAGTTAGCCTAAGACTAATTATATACTAAAATGACTTATTGGTTTGTGTTTTAAATCCCTTTTAAACCAAACAAAGGGGGAAGTTTCAAAATGGCAGTCAGTTTGAGAGAAACTCTGATCAGACCTAATATTACTCTTGAAAAACATTCAGAAATGTTATCTCATAAAAATGTAAAAAATCTTATTTAAAAACTATTTTACCCAACTTTTTATTTATTCTACAGTTAAGTTACAGTACAGTAAACCATTGTTTAAAGACCATTGTTGCCCCCCAAACCCCAGAAGGTTTCAATAATTTTCAAGGTTTCATATTTTAGGATGCTGCCTTAGAGGTTAGCTGCCTATGTAGAGAGTGTACAACAAGGCAATTCACTTGGTTTTGGAATAGGGCTAATGGGCTACTCTGCTAAGAGACCAACAAATAGGTGTTTTTCCCTTTTTGAAATAGCTCAGATGTCTACCCTGTTGAAACAAACAGCATATGCTATGTTTGGAAGCATGGTAGCTGGTTTGAGCAGGCTTAAGCTATAAGCAGCTTGCTTCTGGACCAGGAGCTCATAACGAGGACCAGCTTATAACCAGCTCAGGACCAGCTTAAACCAGCTCATGGCCAACATAGGACCAGCTTAAACCAGCTACCATGCTACAAAACATAACTAACCAGCATATATTGTTTTTTCAAGAGTTACTAAGATTAGTTGTCAGTGTTGTCACTTAAACCCCACATGTCTGTCATTTTTATCCTTCCTATATCACCATCTCAACTTTTGCTATGTTCTGCAGTACAACTGTATTATCTAACAAACAGGTTTACATTGGTTCAGGCATGTCCATCTCACCTCCATGTGTCTGCTGTGCTTTCATCTGTGGATACATGTCTCATCTCTACCTCTCTCTTTCATCCACCGCTGTCTCTGTGGCTGTGATTTGTTTGGCTGGCTGGTCTAGCTGGAACCTGTGGCCAGTGCCTCTGCGTCATCTCAGGTACAGGGCCCCTCTGGGCACGGCTCTTCCCTCACAGCGCCCCTCCATGGCTTGGCCGGAGTGTGTGCTCGCGTGGCCTGTTGGAGTGTAAGATCTCTGTTCCTCTTTCTAACCCATCCCCACCCTCATACATGGCTCAATATGCTTTTGTGCTTGTGTTATCAACCTAGAGTAGATGTTTACATTTTTATTAAGACAAATATGTTGTCGTTTTAGCTAACTGAGCTTGATTTGTTTATACTGTATATCATATCTTTAAAAGTAGGATTGCCTGCTTGTTTATTGTGCGTGTGCTGATTTTAAACCAGTGTTGATGCAGTGCATGGTTATTTAAGGTTAGATGCAACTGCATGAATCCTTCAGTGCGAAAATGAATTTGCTTCCGCTGCCCCACTGATCAGCTTATAAGTGAGTAGCAGTGGATATGCTCTGTAATTGGTGAAGACTTTGATTTATGAATATCCCTGTTGTCTCCACATGCTCTGAACATTACCTCATTTATGCATTACCTCATATCACCAACATAGTGTCTTCTTTATATATCCTTGTATCACCTTTCTATGTTAATTGTGCTATTGTTAGCATAAATAGTGATCTGTTCAGATGTTTATTCTTTAATTTAAAATGGTCACACATACCATGTCGAATTTGAACAAAAACGTAGCTGTACAATTATAGATAGTTCTCTTGAAAATGTGTATTACATGAATATGTATGTACAATATACATAATCGTAAGTAATACAAATTCAAATATTATTTTACCTTTTTTTTATTAAATACAACCTTTACTAAATATGACCTGCTCTTGACAGGTTTCATGAGATTCTCCTTGCTAAATGTTTATTACCTGAAGGTTGACCATAGGACCATACGCTGATATATCACATGATCAATAACCATTTTTATTCACAGGATGCTTTAGATGCTGTGTGTGTGGAGCTGAGGCCGGTTATTAAACTGATGAATGTGTTTAAGAGATGCACGTTATAAAGTGTTATGATGTCTAACGCTGCTCTTGCCCCCTCATGCTGACCTGCCGTCTCACAGGGACAGGTGGAGGAGGACCCCGTGGCACTCCTAAAGGCAGACCATGCTGCTGCCGCCCAGCCTAAGGTCTGCTTTCTGCTTTGTGTGTGCTGTAGTTCACCTGCATTATCCCACCCTTGACCTGTCGTGTCAGACTTGCCCTTGTGTTGTGGAGTGTTGTGGTCGCACCCATCCCATTTCATCGACAACACCCCTACCATAGAGCCGTGATTGAGAGAGAGAGACACTCAGAGATAGCAAAACAGACAATCTGGGTTCATCTAACATTTAATTAGCATTGAATTGTTATTAACCGTGCTGTAGTGTTTTCTACCCTTCCTTCACATGTGCCACTGTACTTGTAGAGTGTACTGGTTTATCTACAATAATAACATGGTATACTAACCAAACACCAGAGGAGAAAAGCTTGTGAAGTGGAACACAATCAACGGATCACCGATACACTATCTCTCACTGTCAGCCCTTCACAGCGGTAGAGTTCATGTTCAGACCAGTGTGTGTAGGTCAAGCATGAGTGCAGAGGAATCAGACATGCCCAGACAACCAGAACATCGGGCTTGTAATCTGACCCTGTCCATCATTTGATGCCCGAGTTGGCTTCATCTACACCTAACGTTAAACTCTTCCCATCTTGCATGACAGCCCACAGCATTTTAAGCTCATTTCACACTGTAGACAATTGGGAAGCTATGCTTTTTTGGGACTGATCTGGGACCTCTTTGTATTCTGATTGTTATTCTGTCAGTAGAGGTCTCACATCAGGGTAAAAAGACAATTTTTGTATCATTAAATGATAACAGGCATTCTCTGATAAGCGTGGACAAATGCATGGAGTGGATTTGAAGCGTATCAGTGATGTTCTTGTTCAAAAGGCCTGTGCAAAGCCATAAATAATGAGTTTGACTGATGTTTCTCTGTCCTTCACAGGTGAAAACAGAGGAGCAGATCGCTGCAGAGCAAGCATGGTACGGTTCGGAGAAAGTGTGGCTGGTCCACAAGGATGGATTCTCTCTGGGTTAGTACGAAAGCCATGCAAAATGAACTCCTAGTATTATTTTAAATTGAAGACAACAGGAAATGGCATTTTCTACTCATTTAACTTCCATAATTTGACATATTCCTATGTGAAAATAGAATATTGAGCTAGAGTGGAAGAGAAAGTCATTTCAGAGGTGGAGAACATTATTGCATTTTGATGAAACATTATTGAAACATTTTTTCCTTTAGAATATTGTGCACTGATGTTTTGCACACAATAACACAAGAGACATTTATTAAGGAAATGGGGTCGATTTCGATTTTATGCCATTTGTAATATTATGGGTTTTATTACTATTACAATAAGCAGTGCTTTAATAGCAGTAGAATTTTAGAAGTCTTTTTTAATTTTGTTTCCTGAATGACGTGTTCAATCAGAAATAAAAATATTCACTGTGTTCTCTGGTGTTCTTTACAGCCACTGTTGTGAAGACAGAGGCTGGCAGTCTACCAGAGGGGAAAGTGAAAATCAAACTGGAGCATGATGGGACAGTACTGGACGTGGACGAGGATGACGTAGAGAAGGTCGGTTGTCCAGGCTGATTATGTGTGTTTCAGTACACACAGATAAGAGATTTTATTCATAGGCAAAGAAAAAATTACATTTTCTAAATGCATCTTACAGATAATATTTTGAACAATTCACATACGTTTAATTTTTAGAAAAGTTTTTGACCTCAGAATGTGTACGGTTTTTTCCATATTAATGTGACTATTAAATGGTTGTTCAAATAAAGCATTAATGACTAGTTTTGCTAACCTTAAAGGGATAGTTCACCCTTGATGACTCATATGCTGGGCAATATTATCAGCTCACTTCCTGCCTGGCACAGTCGGGGAAGGACAACCCTGAGCTGATGATTTCCATAATGTCAAGGCTGACCTCAAATTAAGTTTTTTGAACCATCTGTTCACTGAGGGAGTTGCTAAACTGGATCCAGAGTTGAGCTTGACAGGTTTTAAATTGCATTAAAGACTTGGCATGAAGTCTTAAGGCTATTATGGCTAAATCACATCAATTCTGAAACCTCATACTAAACTTCTTTGTTTTTCAACTTTCCATTAATCACTAGTCAGATATCTTGCATTCTTTGACCTTTAACATTTTAATCTCTCAATCCAGGCGAACCCGCCATCATTTGACTGCTGTGAGGACTTGGCAGCTCTGCTCTACCTGAATGAGTCCAGTGTCATGCATTCCTTGCGCCAGCGCTATGGAGGAAATTTCATCCACACATACGCAGGGCCCAACATGGTGATCATCAACCCTACCAGCGCCCCCTCCATGTACTCAGAGAAGGTGAGAGCCTTTGTTTTCTTTGACGCATCCAAATATGCTACTTTACTATATATAGTATACTCAATATTCATTAAACAGTAGGCGACAAATACTCACATAACCTCCTAGTTCATTATACTCTTGACAGCGTGCGATTTATAAATGGAGCTACTCACTGTGGCAGCAATGCAATGTGTAATGGGTACTATATTTTCTACAACTGTCCCATCGTCAGTTAAACGCAATAGGAAATGGCCAACTGAAAGCCGCTAATGAGCTTTATTGGTTTTCATGCAAGATAAATTACCACCCATAAAATGTAATTACAATCCAAAAGAGAATTTCTTTCGGTCATTGGTCCTAATTAAGTGATTTTGCATTATGGATCAAGCTGATTATGTGTCGTGATGAGTGTTTTCTGCAATATAAAGCTGAAACTATGATATATGCGAAAATGTTATTGCATTTGTGCTGAAAAGATGGTTTATGCCTACTTTCTTTTAAAATTAACAGCTATTGATTTTCCCTTCATTGGAAAATTAATGTTTATGGGTTTACATTTGAGGCTTTAAGGTTTCCATTATTGACTTTTCTGTTGTACAGAAAATAAACATTCTGTAATACATTAAGATTATTAGATTATTAGCTTGGCCTGTAAACTCCTTGCTTTTGTTTTTTCCAAACCATGATCTTCATTATGCTTGTCCACAGACTTTTGTTTTCTTGGGCAAGAGGCATGAAGAAATTGAATATGTTTGTCAGAGTGTTAGAAGTTTATTTTTTCTCTCTGTTATTTCAGGTGATGCACATGTTCAAAGGCTGTCGGCGGGAAGACACAGCCCCACATATATATGCAGTGGCCCAATCCGCCTACCGAAATCTTTTGACAACACGACAGGACCAGTCTATAGTGCTGCTGGGAAAGAGCGGCAGTGGCAAGACCACAAACTGCCAGCATTTAGTCCAGTACTTGGTGTCCATCGCCGGCAGCACTGGAAAGATCTTTACTGGTACAGAAACAAGAGCCATAATAATCTCCTCGCATTTCTAAAAGTGATTCTAGTGATGCACCAAAATTTTTGCAAATGGTGTTTGCTTAGATTGTTTTAAATCAGTAATTGCGAACTTTAATAACATGAAGAAAATGTGTTATCTTATCTTAACTTTAACTCAACTTAATGTAACATAGCGTTACGTACTGTAACATAGCGTAACGCAACGTACTGTAGCATAACGTACTGTAGCGCAACATAGCGTAACATACTGTAACGTAACGTAGCGTAGCGTAGAGTCATGTAACTTGGTGTAACTTAACGTAACTTAAAGTCTGCATGAACCGGAAGTTTGCGACCGATTTTACTTCAGTATTGTGACGTCCTTCCAAAAGAAACAGTATATTGACGGAGTAAAATAGAGGGCGTGGCCTGTTGATTGATTAGATGTAGTAAAGTAGGTGTTTCACTCAGAAATGAACACTGACAGTTGGAGGGGCGTGGTTAATGATGTCACGCTCATGCCCAAGCCGTCAAACTGATGTCATCAGAGAAGGCCATTACTTTAGAGGGGAGGAGCATTTTCAGATTTGGATTTAAGATTACGAAGGAAAAAAATAAAATCTGTGGATTGACTTGCATGGATGAATTGTTCACCACAAAAATAGCAATGTAAGCTAACAAAATAAATATAGTCAATTTTGATTTCACGCGGACTTAACCCCCAATCTGAAATTTGCATATATTTGTAAAAGTGCAATACAGTGTAAAAACATTAGAATTGAATTTAAAATTTTTTTTGCCAATGCTAATATTGGAAAATATAATATGGTCATTATGCATTTCCATTTTTAGCTGCATAGTGTCTCACCATGTGCTTGAAAAGCTTGAACAGCCTGTGGTAAAGGGTGAATGGAAGGGTGTCATGCGGTCACTGGAAATGGGCTTGTATAGCGTGGAGAGAGTGTGAGCGCTGGGAAGAGGGTGACAGATGAGGGCTGTGCTAATGATGCTCACTAAAGCACTCTGATAATTAGCCGTCATCAAAGCCTGCTCAACCCCTGCTTGGTCAATAATGACCTAATGAAGACTACAGTGCTCATCAACTATACCATTAAAGAGGCCTTGATGTTATCTCCGTATGCTGGACTCTGTATGCAGGATAATGTCTTCTAGTGCGGTCAGTGTTAAATATTAATGTGTGTCTCCTCCAGCTGAGAAATGGCAAGCTGTCTACACAATCCTAGAGGCCTTTGGAAACAGTGCCACCTCCATGAACAATAACGCAAGCCGCTTTTCCCAAATCGTCTCACTGGATTTTGACCAGGCTGGTCAGGTGGCCTCTGCCTCCATCCAGGTTTGTTTGGGTCATATCTAAATTATATAAAATGATATTTGTAATAGTTCTATAGTGCAATCCTTTAAAAGTTACTCTTTTAAATTGGGCAAAGAATATAATTCCCTTTTTGTAGTTGTATAAACATTTGTTAGTTCTGTTTGTTTGTAATGTTTTATTAATTTTACTAAGACTCATTAATTTCTTTCCTTTATGTGTAGACCATGCTGCTGGAGAAGCTGAGAGTGGTAAAACGACCAGAGACTGAGTCCACTTTTAATGTTTTTTATTACATGATGGCTGGAGCAGATAGCACACTTAGGTAATCTCACAATAATTGTATGCATTTGAATTTTTCAGTTATTTAGTTTAACACCTGTTCTCAGAAAGCTTGCACTATTGAAGAAATCTGTAAGATAGCTGTATAATTTAATAACTTAATTGTATTTCAAATGCAGAACGGAGTTGCATTTTAACCACTTTGCAGAGAACAGCGCTTTTGGCATTGTGCCTCAAACTAAGGTTAGTTTTGAATGGAAAGAGTTTGCCAACAGACAAAATCATTTTATTTTATTTTTTAAATTTAATTTAATTTAATTTAATTTAATTTTAATTTTAATTTTTTATTACTTTATTTCCCATCTAATATTCTTTTGGTGTGTGTGTATACACAGTCTGAGGACAAGCAAAAGGCATCACAACAGTTCACTAAACTGCAGGCAGCTATGAAGGTGCTGGGCATCTCTTCTGATGAACAGAAAGCTCTGTGGCTCATTCTCGGAGCCATATACCACCTTGGAGCTGCAGGGGCCACGAAAGGTAATGCAATGTTCACTCAGTTAGACAGTGTGGCGTTTTATGGATTTACTTTCAGGCAAACCCAAGTCACTGATAACCCTAGCAAAAACCCTTAGCAAAACGTATTTAGAAAGTTTAATAGCTTACTTTGATTCCAAGCCTTCCCCTTTAAGCCCCACACTGCTGCCTCCGCGCTAATTTAGCTCACAAATACATTCAACAGCTTTCTCTTTACACATCAGAACTGGAGAGCTTCAACAAAAAAAGCCATAATGAGATAAAACGCTCAAAACGCCTAACAAGCACAGAAACAGACTTTATTAATTAAGGCCGACTTACTGTCTGCTTACTGAGCTCAAACAGAGGACAGACAAGCAGCTCAGGAAACAGTTTGATGTTGAGGAGTTTAGAGATATGTGTGTTTCTTCTCTAATGAGGATGGATGGCTCAGTATTCACAGACTGTGATATCACTTCCCCCTCATGCAGTCAGAAGATGATGTATTAATGAACCTTTTAATCACCAGACTCCAAACTGTACTGTCTACATGCTGTCTCCAGGGTCCATAGTCATAGGAAACTCAGAAATGGCTGGGAATATTCAAATTGTGTCTGTGTGTTTTGTCTTATAACAACATAGAAAATAGCTCTTTTTGTGAGTTAAATTTTTGTAAAATGATTTCCAAATCATCCAGTAATGAAAGGTTTGGCTTGGATTTGAAATACATGGACATCGGTCTGTTTTAACTGTATGTAATGTGTAATAGTTTGTTGCTGATATATCGTCACTGCAGTAACTGAATTGCTCAGTATCTGCAGTGGTTTGTTCTAGTCTGGTACTCTTTCCTGTACCTGCATGCCTCCCGTGAGTCTCTCTCAAACAAATGCAGGAACGCCTTATTTCTGACAGGAGGTACTAATACTACTTCAGTGTTCTGAGTCGGTACTAAAAACTACCATTTATATGACATCAAACATCATAACTGATAACTTTTTTAGCAACACATCTCACCTTCAGGACAGTATATTGAGTGTTTATAAAGATGTCTTTGTCTCCTGTCACTCAGTCATATGTGACTGTCCGTACAGCAGGGGGCAGTATTGTTCTGTCTTTTTGTGTTTTGTCTTGGTATTTACTTTGGTCAAGTCTATTGTTCTTAGTACAGGCAAGTACCTGTAAAAGGTGTCAAATAGTTTTTCTAAACCAACAGCTTGATAAACACTACCGATTAGCTTTGGAGTCAGTAAGAATTTTTTAAATACTTTAATTTAGCAAGGATGCAAAGTGACAGAATAATTTTTTTAAATGATTTCCATTTCCGTTTTGATCAAATAAATGCAAGCTTGCATAAGAGACTATGTTTTTAAGTTTGATAAAAAATACAGTAAGAACATTAGTTAAAACCTCTTTCAAAAATACAGATAAATCTTACCGACCCCAAAATGATTGGTAGTATACAGTACATAACCAAAAATTGCAACGAGCAGGCTTACATAATTTGCATTTATTAATTTAGCAGTCTAAAGCAACTGAAAAAAACTACAATAAATAAATTACAATGTAACCTGTACATGGGTAGTTGACGTATGAATGTGTCCTATGGTGTGACGTGTATATAATAAAAAAAAAATTCTACATTTTTGCTCTCACACCATAGGACACAGTCCTAATTTTTATTTGTCAACTGTTATTGCCACATGTTATTGATATTGATACATGATATTGCCACTATTATTGCTATTATTATAAAAAAAAAAAATTAACATTTAGAGAATTTTTTAAACGATAATATACAAAATATACCAAAAAATAAATAATACTAAAAAAAAAGAAAAAAGATTTAGTGTATTACTAGTCCTGATTATATGCTATTATATCCGTTCATTGGCCAGCCATTGAAAAAGTGTGCATTTTACTAATTGACAACTAATATGCAATGGATATGCCTACTGAAAATGCATGGAAGAGCCAGTTAATGTGTGTATATGCGAGAGTTTGTGTGCTAACGATTGCATTTTTGGTTCCTTGTTTGTACAATACTGAAAAATGTCTGTCATGTTCTAACCTCTTCTTCTTTACTTGCATGTTGCATGCTGTTACAAAGCAGAAGCTGATGAAGGTAAAGAGCATGAATATAATATATCAGCACAACAAGCAAACACCTCATTTGTGTATGTGTGTGTGGATTTATGCTGTTATCGTAGTTGCCAGACATTTCCATTTGCATTCTTATTGTCTTCTTTTCTTTCTTCTTTCATTTCTCTGCTGGGCTTCTTTTCTTTCAGAGGTTTATAACCATGTCTTAGTCTTGAAGCTTAGATAAAACTTTGGTGGGAATATGTGCGGGTGAGGGAGGGGAGCATCGTAACTTTGTTGTCTTATAAGGCTCAGACTCTCTGATGTTTCTCCATGTTGTAGACTTTTCATTTCTGCAGTGCTTTTCTGTTGTTAAGACGCAAACACAAATAAAAAGCCTGTTCGCTCTCAGTTCTTGTTTATTTTTGGCATTCATCTATTCCACCAGAGGCCTATGTTGTTTTTCGTCTCTCTCTCGGCGACCTCTTCTGGTTGCAGCAACCTCACTGCAGCTTGCGTGTCACTCTTCTTGTGATTTGCTCAGAGGTCAGTCGGAGCAATATCCGCTGGAAACTATTGAAAACCTTCAACAGATTTTAAATAGCTGACACGTTTTCTGTGATGTCTAAACATTAAATCTTACAGACATCATTAGAACAATTTTGACAGTTTTGAAAGTGAGTTTTATGAAGAGTCGGTGGTTTTCAACAGTGGTTGTGCTAATTTTCATTGAATATCAACAATATGGTACAAAAATAGCTTGTTGTACAAAAAACACCTCCAAACTTTTGATAAAACAATCAAATATATATTCTAATATGTTCAACCAAATATTATTAGATATTTATTTAATATTTGTGTTTAAAAATCATGAGATTTATATGCTTAGACATATACAAAATTAATAACATGACTTTTACTAGTGCTGTGAATTAGTTAATTAGAAGTTTAATTGCTATTAATTACATCCAAAATAAGTTTCTGTTTATATAATATATGTATGTGTACTGTGTATATTTTATTATGTATGTATAAAGACATACATAAAGTATATATTTTGAATGTCTATATTTATATTCATATAATTTATATTATATGAAGATATATTTAATATATAAACATAGCATAGTTTCTTAAAATTCTATTTTTTTCCAGTAACCAGTAATCTTGAAACTCATTTGTATCAAAAGAATCCATATTTAATCTCTTGTGGGATGTATTTCCTTTTACCTTTTGTAGTTTTGTTCATGATTTTTTGAGGATGAAGACCTGTCACACAGCTTTTTCTTGGCATCTGCTTAATTTGGCATGTCTTTACCAAGTAACAGATGGATTTGCATGAAAATACCAGTGATTGACTGGATGACAAATCTGAATAATGAAATATACAGAAAGAATTTCTCCTCACTTCAAAATTTATATTCTAAATAAGCATAATCCTAGTTAGGTACATTTCATCGTCCGTGACCTGCAGCCTACTTTATTTTGTAATCGACCAGGTGAAAACCACTCATCTTCTTAATCAAAACTTTTAGTATTTTGATCTTTACTAAAAATCTGTATTCTAAAGCTAGCATGGCAGTACATAAATGATGTAATCAGCGGAATTGCATAAGACTTCCCTCAGATACCATAAGAGCCCCACAGTCATTAGTGTTGCTTCATTCGACATGGTATTTATGCTGTCCCTGTGCATCTCACAGCGGGCCGGAAGCAATTTGCACGTCATGAGTGGGCCCAGAAGGCGGCTTACCTCTTGGGTTGCACCCTAGAAGAGCTCTCGTCTTCTATCTTCAAACACCAGCCCAAAGGAACCTTACAGAGATCCACCTCATTCCGCCAGGGACCAGATGATACTGGGACAGGAGAAAACTCAGGTAAGATCTTGAATAATACAAGACCTCTGATACAAAGGAATTGTGTTTGCTGGCTTTGGCGGTATTAAAATTTATGTTTTGCCTCACAGCTCCAAAGATCACAGCTCTGGAATGTCTGGAGGCCATGGCTGCTGGACTCTACTCTGAACTCTTTACTTTGGTCATCTCACTTGTTAACCGGTAATGTTTGTTACCTCTCACGATCAGCATATAGGCTTTTAAATTGCCTAGCTCATATCCCAGTTTTATTTGTGAACAAGAAAAACGCCTGTTTTGTTTGATGACTTTAACATGCATAAAACCTATATCTATTGTTTATGCTGATTTAGAGCACTGAAGTCGAGTCAGCATTCCCTGTGCTCTCTGCTTATTGTGGACACACCGGGATTCCAGAACCCAAAGTTTGCCAAGCGGGACCGCGGAGCCACCTTTGAGGAGCTGTGCCACAACTACACCCAAGAACGGCTCCAAACGCTTTTCCATGAACGCACTTTTGTACAGGAGCTAGAGCGCTACAAGGAGGTGCAGCAGTACACCCCGTTACAGCTATCAAATCTTTTTTTTAAAATAAATTATAGGCTCAATTCATTTGGGCTGTGTCTAGCTGAGCTAAATCGATTAAGTTGATTTTATTACAACCTCGAATTTAATTATGCAGAATTAACATGTTTGTCTAAACTGTCATAATCAAATGTGCTTGCTTGCCTTGTTAACAAAATCAATAATCAGGCTAAGTACATGAGCCAATCAGAGATCAGTCATAGAGATAAATGTGCTGTAAGCAATGTTCTGGAACTCCCTACAGACTTCAATTTGCCATGAAATGGAAATTCTATTCTAAAAATAGATCTATTTTTTAAATGCTTATAATAAATACAGCTTATTTTTATATATATATATGTATCTTTCTTTCTTTTTTTTTTTTTTTTTAAAACAAAATCAAAACTTGATTTTTCCAAAAATCCAATTAACAAATGATGAATAGAAAAACCCGCGTGATAATATTTATCACGCGGGTATACATACTGTAACAAAACAGAAGTTGCTATTTCCATTTCATAGTGATATTAATATTTTTCACATTATAAAAATCTTTTTAAATCTCCCACACATAAACAATGGTAAATATGACCTCACCTTTAGTAACAAAATTGGACACGCCTCCATTTCCAAAACTCCACCCTACAAAATCATTCTTGTCCCATTGTGACCGTGACAAAAGAAGTAACAACTTCTCAATATTGTTTAACTTGAATGATTCAACTTCAATTACCGTGCCTTGCTGCAGATCGCGTAAGATGATTGACAGCCAGAAAATGCCTCAAAGTGATCTGATTGGTCAGTACTCATATATTTTTGGCTGTGCACAGAAACTAGGCCTGTCATAGAGCCTGGCCTGATATTGCAGGACACCAAATTCATTTTGATGTTTGAGTGCCATTCCATACAAATCGCTTACAGGACCTTTTATCCAAGGTCTTAAAATGATAAATTTTCACGCTTGAGTTTTGATCGATTCTGATTCTAAGCCTCTTACTTGTTTTGTTTTTTTTTTACCTGGTCACAAATCATAGAAACTGAAAATCATAGAACAAGAGAAAATATGGTGTTAGACACATAAAAAAAACCTTTAACCCAAAAATCAGTTTGAAATCGTAGCTGACTAATACTCCCTCTATCCCTGTTTAGGAAAACATAGAGCTTGCATTAGATGACATAGAGTCCAGTACATCACTCTCTGTATCAGCTATAGACCAAGCCTCCACTCAAGCATTGGTAAGCAACTCTTTTCTCCCCTCATCTTTTCTTTCCTCCTCAGGTTTTTGTAGTGCATCCCAGCCTGTCCCCAAAGGGGCCTTATCTAGAGAATGTGTGCTTTTCAGTTTCAACAGTGACTTGAATCACTGAGTTTTCCCTCGCGTCTCACAACGTTGGGGAAAATTCAGTTTGACTGCTTGAAAGTTCTAGTCGATGACTTTTGTGTCCTTTTAGTTTGTCGTTTGAGCGCGAACTAAATCTCAAAGTTGTTATCTGTTGTGGTAAGTTATTATACTGTCGTATCTAGCCAGTCATTGCTGGAGCAGCGTGTCAGGAACGTGGCTTTCTGGGATGTTAATGAGACCGGAGAGGCTGTTCTTTTTCTCTGTGTGTATGTGTGTGGGTGGGCATTGAGTGGGAAGCGCCCTCCCTCTTCCTGAGGCACAGCATTCAGCATCTTTGTTAATGAAAGCACTTTTGATGACATTGTCTCTCTCACAAAATGTGTCGGGTTCGTGCTTAATAGTCTCTGTTACATCTGAAGCATATTGGAATCAAGCTTCGATGTTATTTGTACCTTACATTTTATAATTGATCTATTGCTTTGACCACATTTTATCTTGTATAAGTCTATGTGTGTACATGTCTGAATAAATAAATTTAAGCAGGCATCCTTGACTTAAAAAAGGATTTTCAATTAGAATGGGTCAGTGACACTTGACTGATTACAAAGACAATGAGTGTGATTTTATTTCTGACGAGCTGCTTTGAGTGTTACTATGAAGTGTTTTGAAGGCCACCAGTGGTCACGATCACCAATTACGGTTTTGCGACTTGAAATACACACGCCTGTGTTGTCATGTAATCTGTTAAGCCTTTCTCTGCTTTTCAGTTTGCTGAAGTTTAGAAAGAAATTCATAAATTGTCAAATGAGCACTTTAAAAAATTAAGTAATTGAAAGCACTCGTTAAAACAACCCTGACAAGTTAATTAGCCAATCTGCAGATGATGGAAGTAGGACAGAGGCATAGTGAAGATCGTCTCATCGGTGAGAAAAGTAATATTTAAAGACACATTCTGAGCATATTCAATTCTAAGCTTAATTGCTGTAAGTTCTTTTCCGCACCGGTCTCATCCGCAGTTATTCGGCTGCCTGCAAAGTGTCGGTGCGGTAATGCAGAACAAGGGAGAAGCCATTACTGGTATTAATTGCTTAAGTAGACAGCCAGAGTGTAAGGTTTAAAAATGCCTGCCTGACTGCCCCGGAGCTCTTACTTAATACAGGCCTTTAATGAGGAGCCCAAGACTAATAGCTCATCTTTTTTCCCCTCGTTTTCTCCTCCTCTCTCTTATTCTATAAAGGATAGTAATTGCTTTCATGTAATGACTAATGTTGTGTTTGAGGTCATTATCGAAATATGAAATGAAAAGTAAGTTAATCAATGCACAGTCTTGATGAATGAATGTGGCTTGAATTGCAAGTAAACAGAGTTCTTGAGAGAGATTGAGTTGTTATAGCCACAGTGCGGCATACGCCTTTGGGTCGTCTTGTTATTTGCACTGATGATTCATGGGAAGAATCTTGGTGGAAGAGAATTTCAAAAAGAAATTGCGGAGAACCTTTCATAAGGTTCTTTTATAATGGGTTAATACTGTTGTATGTTGTGTCTGCGTAAGTGTGGTTACATTGGCATTCTTTATTCTGTGTTTAGTCTAACAAAGTGCTCTTGCATGTTCGTATGATTCAGGTACGGACCTTGGCCAGGACAGATGAGGCGAGGGGCCTGCTGTGGCTGATGGAGGAAGAAGCTCTGCAGCCCGGGGGCTCGGAGGAAACTCTGCTGGAGAGACTCTTCAGTTATTACAGCCCTGTGGATGGAGAGGGCAAAGGTCAGAACACAGTACAACTCCCACATGCCCACCCACGCACATACTATAACACATAGACGTTTGTGTATGGAAAAAGTCATGCAACCTCATGTGCTCAATGCATCCCTCAGGCCCTGCCCTGCTGCTGAAGAGTGAGAAGGCACATCACTTCCTGTTGGGTCAC
This sequence comes from Enteromius mattozi, assembly GCA_032359235.1. Classification (NCBI taxonomy): domain Eukaryota; kingdom Metazoa; phylum Chordata; class Actinopteri; order Cypriniformes; family Cyprinidae; genus Enteromius; species Enteromius mattozi. Next base: position 1,049,103 of record JAUMHE010000019.1, read on the forward strand.
AGCCATGGGACTGACTGGGTGGAATATGATGCTAGCGGCTGGTTGAGCCATGCCAAACAGAATCCTGCCTCCCAGAATGCTGCCATTTTACTGCAGGACTCTCAGAAGTAAGACCCTAATATCTGCCTGCTGGTATAAACATTTAGCGAGCTCCCTCTCTGTTTGGGTTGCTGAAAACACAACGAGAATCATTAATATTTTTTGATTTTTTTTATTCATATTTATTGATTTATATTTGATATTTTAAAATAATAATAAGCATAATTATATAAATACTGTTTTGTATTATACAGTACAATAGAATTATTGCAATATTAATGATGTTTTTTTTTATTATTTTTTTTTTTATTAAATAATAAAAAATAAATGTATTTTATTATTTGTTTAATTTTTTGCAGTTGCCTGAATTGTTTGGGTCAAATTAATGTTTACTATATATTCAGTGTTTGGGAAGCTAATGTTGCTTGTCACTGAGAAAGCAACTGCCGAGATATGATTATGTACAACGGCAATAGTTTTGCTTATTTCAAATGTTGCATAATTTACTTGTGGAGGCGTTAAATGATCCATCTCATTCTGTGTGTACTCTGGTCCTTCTCTCTGCAGGAAGAATATCAGCAGCTTGTTTATGGGGCGTTCAGGGGGAGCCACAGTTTTGTCAGGCTCTATTGCTGGGCTTGAGGGCGGATCTCAGTTGGCCCTGCGCAGGGCCACAAGCATGAGAAAGACTTTCACCACTGGTGTGGCCGCTGTTAAAAAGAAGTCCCTCTGCATCCAGATTAAACTGCAAGTGGTAAGTACTTCAAATGTGAAATCTACATATATACACTAATGCATTCAAAACAGCTAGACAGAGAGCAACGGAATGGAACCTTATTATGAACCTCCTTGACTGGAACAGAAGATGTGTTTTTAAGATGCTAGAGCTAAAACTCAGCATGGTAATTAGAGCACTGCCACTAAAATATGCAGTAGAAAACCTAGATAAACTAGTGACCCTTATTAATAAGTTAGTCAACCATTGTGACTGGAAGTTGAGGATAGTTTTGTGATGGCCAGTGCATATCTTAGAGCAGGATAGCCGATGTCTTATTTAATTTAAAGATTCTGCAATTAATGAATTTATTTTTTCAATTTATTTTTCAAAGTGTGGTGGAGAGACCTTAAAGTTGTCTTCCATCACTATTTTACTGTTTTCTTATTGTTTCCAACACATTGTTATAATTATGTATTTCCTGATCCAGAGTGGGCGTGGCAATAAGAAGTAAGGGAAGCGCTCATTTTAGCTAACTGAAAGTGTTCATGCAAATATGTGTTGATTTATTGTACTTATTTATTTATTTACTTATTTATTTATTTACTAATATGTATTTATTTACTTATGTTGTATTTATTTACTTATTTTCACGTATACATCATACTGTGGAAAAACGAAAAGTGTAGTAATAAAAACAAACATGGTATGTTCCAATTAGTAAGAGCGGGAAAATGTGTATTTAAGATGGTCGTCACTAGCAGTAAGAAGGGGTGGATGAAATATGAGCTTGTTAATGAGATTGTGATGCTGTGTTTTAAGCAATCTTTGTTTTAAGCTCTTAAACATATTTATTTGCGCTATTTGCACATTGCACAACCTTTTGGATGTGAAATTTGCTTCTGTTATTTTCATCTTCCTTGTGACTACTTGGGTTGTTATCACGCATAGTATTTACCAAACTAAAAGTAAAGAATTTTTAAAATGAGACATAATGAAAAAATGTATTTTCATACTTAACAAAGAGCTATTAAAATAGAGGTCACAGCACTATCATTTATATTTTTCAGCCGAACAGAAAAAAATGTAGCAGCCAATATTTGAAAATGGCTTGAAATTAATGTGACTATATATTTGTTTCCCGTAGGATGCGCTGATAGACACAGTGCGGCGGTCCAGGGTACACTTTGTACACTGTCTGCTGCCTAAAGCGGAGACTTCGGCTGGGGATTTGAAGGTGCTGGGACCCTCATCTCGCTCTGGGGAGATAGATGCACACGGAGAAAGCTGTGACAACGGCCTCATGCAGCTGGATGTGTGTTTGCTCCGAGCACAGCTGCGTGGCTCCAAACTGCTCGACGCCCTGCGTATCTACCGCCAAGGTTAGACTTTAAAAAAGCAAGTCATTTAAAACATTAGATAAAGACAGTGAATGACCCTGGTTATCGATCTGTGACCTTTATTTTAAAGAGAATGTGGAAAAATGTATAAAGAAAGGAAAGTTCAAATTTCCATGCAGGTTTGACTTTTCTGAATACCGCGTTTTTCTCGCAGGGTTTGTTGACCTTTGTAAGGCTTATGTGGCCAGACGCTATGTAGTATTCTAGTTGTCATTTTTTTTTATTCTTGGAGACATGTTCATGGGCTTATTTTGTTGAGTAGTGTTTTTGAAAACATTGCGGTGAAATCAGCAGAATGTCACAGGAAAATGTTTTGGCACATTTCTGCCTAAAGCCCTGAGTAAGCAGAACATTCTCAAGATAAGCGACTGACCAATGCCTTCATCACTGCTCTCTGCTGAACCTCCACAGACCTTGTAGCTTTTTAGAATCACTCGTATCCTTCTCCTGTAACGCTCCTGTCATTCGGCTCTCCTCCTCCTCAAGGTTATCCCGATCATTTGGTCTTTTCGGAGTTCCGTCGCCGCTTTGATGTGCTGACTCCTCATCTGACAAAGAAACATGGGCGGAACTACGTTGTAACAGATGAGAGAAGGGTGAGTGTCCTTTTAATGTGTGTGTTTGTGAGTGTGGTGTTTTTTTTTTCAAGTGCCATTTGGCTCCTCCTTCATGAGCTGCTCTTCCATGTAATTGATTATGACAGTGCTCAGGGCAGAGAGCTGTGTTGTTGATTAATGGGGCTGTAGTACACATCTTTTCCCCCTTAATCTCAGCTCTTCTCTGGTGACAGGGCAATAAAGGCTTTAATCAGGGCCCAGAGTGACGACTCTATCAGTTGCATCCTGTCCTATCATTGACCCCGCTTCTGTTATTGAGACTACAAAGATCTGGAATGTCTTAATGTGAACTTTGTGTATACAATGGATGTAGACATGTACATTTTAAATATGTACATTATATGTATGAGAGTATATACAGTATCAGTTAAACATTTTAACATTTTTAAATGAACATGCGTTTCTCATGATTTTAAAGATAGTTTGATCCAAAGGCGTATGCTTAATTTCTTTTTTGTTTGACAAATATAAATGGTAATGTATCAAATGGTAAAAATAAATTTACTAAATATAAAAATATATATAAAAATACTTTTTTCTCTTTTCTTTCCTTTTCTTTCTATTCTACTCTATTCTATTCTTTTTCTGCTTTCCTTTCTATTCAATTCTTTTCTTTTCTTCCATTCCATTCTATTCTTTTTTTTCTTTTTCTGTTCTATTCCATTCCATTCCTTCCTTTTCTTTTCCTTTTCTTTTCTTTTCTTTTCTCTTTTCTCTTTTCTTTTCTTTTCTTTTCTTTTCTTTTCTTTTCTTTTCTTTTCTTTGTTTTCGTTTCTTTTCTTTTCTTTTCTTTTCTTTTCTTTTCT
>JAUMHE010000019.1:1073766-1099849 GCA_032359235.1 Enteromius mattozi
GTAGCCGTGCTGTATTGTGAATAAAACACAGCTGCTGACCAATCAGAATTGAGGAATGGAACTAACCGTTTTATAAAAATATATAACACTTTCTGTGTGAATGACACTAGTGCGAAGTACAGGCTCTCCTCAGAAATAGCACTCGAGCATATGTGAGAAGGGCAGATTCATTGAGCGAGCACATGGCAGTAAGAGCACCTCAATCAAATCACAGGCTATTATACTCCCCCGCCGCCACTATTTGAAGTCGTTTAATGTTTTGCAGGGCCGCAGGATCCTGAACTCTCAAAGTTGTGCTTGGGTTCGGCCAGTTAATGAGTGTTTCCCGCTGAGCCGTTCGGCCGTGCTGTGACACACCATTGTTTTGTCATTTATTGACCGCTCTCTATGCCCTCACATCATTAGTAGGGCCGTATGAAAAACATGCCAGCGTGAACACGAAGCGCACTCTGCCACCGACAGTCTATTTGCTTTTATGAAATTATATGTGCTGGCACTGAGTTACGGGGGTGTGCTGGAGCAAGACATTTAGATGACATGAATTATACTTCAACGCTTCCATAAAATAGAGAGTCTGACAGTGAGATGTACGTTTAATGAAGCAAAGGATTTTTACTGTCTCCCTGTTTTGTCACTTGAGGTGTCAATGCAAATAAAATAGGTGCGGGTTGCTTTTATTTCCATGGGAACAAGGCAGATTCCTCTTTGCTGATGAAATCTCTACTTTCTACTTGCGTGCTGCTTGGGTTTTCTATCTATGATCTTCCTGTACCTCTTAAAATGAACAGAAATCATGTAGTGAAAAATAAGGACTGCATGGTGGTGTGGCACAATTTTTTATTTTTTTATTAATATTATTAATTTCCAAAATGTATTTAATTTAATGTCAAATGTAAACGTTCCTTCCTGGCCTATACACATTTAACAATACTATATTAATACTTAAATAAAAAAATAAATACATTTTAAAAAGTAGTCAAATTAATACAAAATAAATGTCTTCCATATGATATTGCAATTTATTTTATCTAAAGTTAAATGATAAAATAAAATTAATATATTTAATAATCATAATAATTAGAAAATTTAAAAAAAAAAAGTTTTTGTAATATTGTGCTTACTATTTTTTTTCTCACAGTGTAAATGGATTTGTATTTATGTGTATATAAATGTATATGTGTAAATAAATTTATATATACACTCGATATAATACATTAGATATATACTATAGATACTATATAGAACAACAGAATGATAAACAGAAAAACAGAATGAACAACAGAATGATAGATAGATAAATACTATAGATAGATAGATAGACAGATAGGCTATAGTGTGTTGTGAGTAGATTCCTGTGTTGTCCTCGGTATGTCTCTTGGGGATCTACTTCATGATGTCCGTTTGCCTCCTCCACATGGTCCAGGTTAATAAGAAGTGATGTAGAAGCCGGTCTTAAATTGAGGGAGATTTCCCTTGCGCCTGTGTCCTCTCGGACTGAGCCACTCGCATGCAATCAGCCTCAATAAGACATGATGAGCTTGGAGTCGGTGAATCCCTGGCCATACTTCATAAATAAGCGAAAGAGGATATATTTTTTTTATTAGCTCATGTAATATGCAACAGATTTAATAGCATAGTGATTTCTGTAAGTGTACCATCCTGCTGTACTACTCATACTGGGGGAACTGCATGACACAAGAGTGGCATCATTTGCGTGTTTTCCCAGATGACAATATGTACACACACACATAACAGGCATTTCATGCTTAGAATTGGAGATGAAGCTCTGCTTATCAGTGAATTTTTGCTGTTGTGTAGAGCGTGAACTTGTACAAGCGGCGGCAGAGTAGAAGCCTGGACACTTATGGACGTGAACAGCTCCACTAGTTCTTGACATGCTGTCAGGGCAGCCTGACACACAGCTGGTCACTGTGCTCTTATCAAACAGCAGATGGGGTCCAGTCTGAAGATAACAAATATTCACCCAGCAGGCACCACCTCACCAAGACTACTGCTGCCTGCTTTATCTAAAAGTGTCTGTAAACGGTTTGAAATCCATTATATAGCATTTGGTTTCAGTTAAAACCAAAAAGGATTTTTTAGCTTAATGATATATAGGAAAAACTGTTGAATTTCTGCTTTGATGGAATGAAATTCACACTTTGCCATGTTTTTTGGAGAGTATCTACTGAACATATATAATGTGATGAGTGTTTTTTACATTCAGTATGCTCACACTTTGCTTATTACATTGTTTGTTTAGTGGATGCTCTGCAAAATGGTGGAAGATGGTAACTCAGGGGAAGAACTGTTGAATAAATGATGCTATTATTGTTTTCTTTGCATACAAAAAGTATTCTTGTAGATTTCTAAAATTATGGTTGAACCCTGATGTCACATGGACTATTTTACCAATGTCCTTGCTACGTTTCTGAACCTGGAAACATTGCAATTGCAGTGCCGTCTATTTGGAATGACATGAGAGTGAGTAATTAATGACAGATTTTTTATTTTTTTGGTGAACTAACCCTTCTAACTAACTAAAATCTAAAAAACTTAACATAAAAGTGTGCTTTTTTTTTTTTTTTTCTTAAATATGGATGGATGGATGGACAGTTAAAAGGTAACCATCTATCCACAAATCCATCCAGAAAAAATGAAAGAAATCATATTTTTCTTGCTTGAAAAGATGTAAACAATGTATCCTGTATGGTGCTTATAGATTGATGATTCTCTTTTTCTGTTGTCATAGGCAACCTAATAGCCATTGAGTGCATTAATCAGGGTTGGGAATAAACCTTCATTCTCCATCCTTTACTGTACATTGGCCTGCCCTCAGAATGTACGAGAGTTTTCGTGAGCACATTGCATATGCTCAAGGCTTTTATGTGTTTACAGCTGAAGATGCATTGAGCCAGAGGCGGTAAGCGTGTTTGTTTAGAAGCCTGAGATGCGCCAAGTCAAGTTCCTGACTCATATTCAGAGCCTTCAGAAAGTTCCAGTGGGCAAACGGTCTGTGTGGACGGAAATCTGTTTGAGTTGTTTATACATGTAAAGCATTCAGAGCAAACAAATCCATCAGTGTGTGCCTATAAGTGGATGACAGTGTGGTCTTCTTTCACCTACTACTACTTTAACGATACTGCAGTCTATAATGTAATTCAGTCACATAGACACGCAACATTTTATAGCTTTCCTAGTCAAACGGTTGGTTGTGGCTGGTGTGTAATGTAAAATAGAAGTCCTTAACCCTATAATGCACACTGTATTATATTATACACAAAGTTCTAAGTATCAAAATAAAAAGCCTGTTGTACACAATCTACAGTACTACATGCCTTTAGTTGTCTGATTGATGTTTATAGTTGTTTAACCAGTTCTTTTTACTGTGAAACAGATTCTTATAAAGTAAATGTATAATTTTTTATTATTGTTAGTGCAACTTAAACACTTGCTAGGCTAAGACAACTATTTTTTTTCTTCTTTTTTTTCTTAAAAAAAACACAAAAAAAAACATGTTGAAGTGTCAATATGATTGATCAGGTATTTGAGGGACATTTATTTGTTCATCTGTCAAACGTCATTGTATTGCATTGCATTATACGCCATGCATTTCATATTGCCCCACAGTAAAAATTGCAGAGCTTTAATAATAAAAGCATTTAAACATCCTCTTACAAAGCTATATTAGTGGGTGATATAGAGTGACAACTGATATTTATATGCATTTTATACCAGTAGTCTTCATTGATTTACATTACAAGCTAGTAGAATTACATTAATCTTTGGCAATATTAATAACAGCAACTGCACCATACTGCATATCTTTGCTCATTTTGGGCCTCTGAATAAAACTGAGGTGTTCTTTCCCCCTCAAATATGAACTCTATATACTCACTATATCATACTATGAACCATAAAAGCCTGATGTACAGTATGTATGATACTGAACAAAAAACACATATGAAAAATATATTTTGTCTGAAGGTTCAAAATATGCTTGGTCACACTTTATATTAAGTGGCTTTAACTACTATGTACTTGCATCAAAAAATAAGTACAATGTAGTCATATATCAGGCTATAATTCACCTAAAAAAACTGATAGACATATATGCATAAAATTAAAAGTCAGTTGGGTAACATGTTGATTAGTCCCTACTGACTTTCATTGTAATGACAAAAATAGCTGAATCATGATAACGAAGTATACATTTTTGGGTGAATTGTGCCTTTAAGCAAAACCACCCAACTAAACCGTGGGGTTCATCATGGTGACTGGACATACATCAACCCATCCTCACCTCATCCACCCAAGGGCCTTCCTCCAGGGCACGTAATGAAGCACATTAGCACTGCATCTGTTGCTGTCTAAGCAGTTGCCAGCTAATTTCCAGCATGCCAGCTCCCACACAGTCATCTTCAGGCTGCATTACAAAACTCAGTCTTTATGGCCTATGAAGCCACGAGGCAACTTGCGAGCATGTGATTTAGTGTCGACTGGACGGCTCCTCATAAAGCCAGCCTCCAGTGCCCCCTCAGTATTAGTCTAATTGAAATGGAAGCAGAGGGGTAATAATGCTATAACAACCCGGCAGTGCTGGCGCACGGGCCCCGCTGTGCTGAAACAGCGCTAATAAACCATAAATAAAATAGATGGCTGAGGGAGTGAAGGGCCCCCCCTATGTGCCGGCTCATTGAGTCAGTGAGAGGAGCACTCCCCTTCTCAGCGTCAAGATTAGACAGTCATCAGGGGCAGATACCCTCTCCACATGCCCTGCCGCTGCAGGCACTGAGCTCTTATGCATGTGCACCGGTGGAAGAGGGTGGAAGTCAGTGCAGCACTCATGAGCAGGGCATAATTACTGGTAGATGCTCTGCTTTAAGGCTAAGGAGAGAGAGAGAGAGAGGGAATGCAAAACTGTCTCATCAAATGCTGAAATATACACCAAGCACTGGTTGGAATTAGGGTATTTTTAAATTGCCTCTACAGCTCAACTGTAGAGAGCAGGGCTTATTTGGTTCTGATTCATTTAGGCGTAGTTCACTAGTTTGCATGCTTTTCGAAGAAATCTTCTGTCAGCTAATGCTGTGAATTATACAGGAACCTTCTTACTTAGTTGGTGTATTGCATTGGTGTATTGCACTGGTTGCACCACATGTTTTTAGTTTACCAAGAAATATTTAAAAAGAGTAATTTGTTTGTGAATCAGAATATACTGATTACCCTATTTGTTGTTGTTTCGTTAAATAGAAACTATTTTAGTGATTGCATGAATCATTTGTTCGTGAATCAGACTGCACTGATTGCGCTCTATGTTTTTAAATTATTAAAAAAAGAAGGTTTTTTAAAGAGTCATGAATCAGACTAAACTGTTGATGCAGTATGTTTTCATTCACTAAAAAGAAACAATTTAAAAATAATTTTTTTTCAGAGAATCAGACTACACTGGTTGTGCTATTTTTGTTAAAAACAGAGGAAAGGAGATTTTGTTTAAAAAAAATTCTTAGAGATTTGTGAATGAGGCTACACTGCTTAATTTAATTAAAAAAAGAGAAAAAGAAAATATTTGTATTTTTTCTATAGGTTTATATGTCATATATAAATGTATCTATCTATATACTGTATATTTGTATACTATTAAATGTATTATTTAAAATGCCCTTTACCTTGTTTTTGTTGCTTGGGCTAATTCTTTCTTCTAGGAAGAATTAATTTGTACTGCCCTTTAATTTTTTTATAAGATTACATATCCGTTAAACTCTGCATCAATTTCCCAAAATTTCTTGGCAACCATAAACAAACTACAGTTGCATAGTGTTTACATCTTAAACTAGTGGAGCATCAACATGGATCAGAACGAATACTGTTATAATCAACCAAGCTTCGTAGGCCGCGTGTGCTCATCTGTGACAGTTTGCGACTGAACTATAGTTTTCTGCTTAGTGTCAGATTTATTTCTGTGCGTACCGCAGAATCTCGACATCACGTGGGACACAAAAAATGCTTTTCAGGGGTGTGGATGTCAGTTCTGTGTAACCCTCCCTTACTTGCTCCTATATTGTTGCTGAGGTGCACCACCCCATTACGCAGCTCCTCTCTGCTCAGTGAGGAAAAAGAATTGCAGTGATTTATCAAACTGTGGCTTTCTTAGACACAGGAATCCAACCTGAGCCAGCAGAGGGGAAAAAAAACTTAAACAAAAACATTAATTCTATTTGACAGGGCCCTCTACCTCTCTAAACACCACCGCAGGATCCGAGACCAGCGCAAGAGTGATTCTCGCATGAAACACTGCGGTGATTCACTTTTGCTGTTGGTTCAGGATCAGATACGGATAATCTCAGCAATACTACAGGGCACTGTACAGCACTATTTAATTAATGCCTGACAACTGAAAAATTGCTGTAATAATTTAGAGCTGACTCGTCCGTAGCAGCTTCTGTGGCCTCTAATGTGAGATAACATTTCTTTTGGGAAGGGATAACGTCTCGATCATGTGTAATACAACTTGACATTTTTACCTGTTATTTACAGGTGTAATTGAAGGCCTCATGTTAGCCGTTAGAGACTAGCCCTTTGAGAGCTCTTTGCTTGCTTTGCTTGCAGAAGTGTCAAGTTATCTCTAAAGACTTTGGCTAGAATTGTGTTTTATTGACTAACCTCTCAAAATCCCGTTTAACCAGACATTAAGTATTTCAATTTATTTCTGAACAAACAAATGCCTCATTTCTATGTAGATTAGGCTCATTATATATTGTACTTTATTCGGTAGGTAATGTATGCCAGATCACTGTAGTCTGCTGCTTAAAAATTGTTCATCACAGATATTTTTTGGTTGTTTTTTATTTTCCAAATATGCAAAAAAGTATGCACATTTAATTATTTTAATTATTTAATTATTATATTCATTTTCATTTTATTAAATGTGTTATTTGTATTTTATATCTATATGTAATAAAAGCTTGTTTCTGTGACAGGATGAATAAAAGTTACTCTTTTTATCCTTTTACGCTCACAATTCATACTTGTTTTTTCTCACAATTTAGTGTTTATGTCTCGAAATTCAGATTTTTCTTCTCAATGGCAAGATATAAACTCAGAATTACACAATTTTATCTCACAGTTCTGAGTTCACACTTCTAATAAAGTTCATTATTTTGAGATCACTCAGAATTTTTGAGTTTGTATCTTACAATTCAGATTTTTTTCTCAGAATTCTCAGAAAAAAAGAAATTGTGAGATGAAAAAAGTCATAATAACCACAATAATTAATTTAATCTATTTTTCTTTTTCATGATTTATTTATAATATAATAATAAATAAATAATAAATTTATTCATTTTTAAAATTTCATTATGGAAACTGGCTCAGATAATGTTTGATGAAGTCATTGTATTTTAGTTTTGTTGTTTTTGTGTTTGTTTGTTGTTGTTTTTGGGGTTTTTTTAACTCGAGAACAGATATGACCAGGTCAAAGGTTATAATTTATCACCCCTGTGCAAATTTTATGGCCCCGGGCTCAGTCTTGTCATTGGTGACAAAATCAACACCCACACACCGCTCAGAATTTCAACAGCTAACAATACGGCTGCCGCAGCCACATCGAGACAGGGAGAAATGAGCCCTGAAATTTCTGTCATAAATTGCAAAAACATTCTCCGAGGAGGATGGGTAGGAGGAGACGAAAAATTGTGTTGGGAAAGCAGTTCTTAGCTCAATGGGCACTTGCGGTCTAACCTGGATTTACCGCCTTGCGAGGACTCCAGCGGAGGCTGTGCGGAGCTTCTGTGGTAAAGGAAAAGACGGTCACTTGCTTATCAAAGCCTCCTTCGTATGCAGACACTGTTCTTTACATGACTAGCAATTGAATTCTCTCTGGCCTTGAATTTTGACCTCTTTCATTTCAAAGAGAAAAATATCTGTCTTTTATGCCTTTAGTATTCACTGCGTCGGGCTTGTTGATTTTCATAGGAAGAAGGTAAAATAGAAAATTCCTGCACTGTTGTAGCTTGCAAATGTTTAATAAATAGAAGTGCTTCGGTCCAAGACCCATCTTCAGGCGCTTTGAAAGGGTGAAAGAAGGCTCGCAAGCTAGCAGCGATAAATGGTGAAAAGGCTTTTGTGGACATTGCTGGAGAAAGTATTGACAGTCTGGTTTAATGCCAAGAGCCAAGCAAGACAATAGTCAATAAAGCCTCACTTTATAGCCCTATCCAGAAGACCAAAGCTTATGTAAGAGACCATTTGGGAAAGTTTTATTTGGACCAGACTTGTAACTAATATTATCAATGGAGACTTATTATTGGAGCATCATTTATTTAAAAAAAGAAATGACGCATAGAAGCAAAATTAAATGAGTTGCCATTGGTCATTTTGTATGTCATCAGATGGTCTAATTCAGATGGCTTGTCTAAGTGGGCCAGAATAAGTTGCAATGTGGACCAGATTTTGCTGTGTCCAGTTAAAAATGATGAAGAATCTTTGCTAGTCTCAGAGGTAGAGAAGGTTTTGCTCTATTGCGGCCATTAGACCAAATGTGAGTCTAATCTATCATTTTAGGCAGCTAATGATTGTCTCCACGCATCCCAGCAGGGCCATTCTGGCTGTAAAAACAGAAAATGTTCAGGGTTTGGGTTTATTTGTCATCTTCGAGATGTCCCTTTCACACAGAAAAGGTCGGCTGCGGTCTGGAGGACATGAAGAGAGGACATGCATTGGGGCCAGACCCTCAGAGACCATATTAAACTGAGAGAAAGAAAGACAGATGGAGTTTGTTAAGATAATAAGTCTTCTTGAAATAAGTGGGAGTCACTGTAATGCAATATTCATACTCCCCACAGACCTTAGTCTCAGTCTAATGATAGTTTTAGAGCAGCTTCAGACACCCGTTTAAATAAGTGTGGTGTGGCATGCTGCAGTTTTAATCATTTGCCTAATCAGTTATTCGTTTGCTCTCCATTACAGCGTTTGTGTTGAGTTGCAACTTTCCTGATAGACCAGCATATGGGGACGTGTCTGTCACGAGTCTGCATGCAGGGGGAGAGGCCTATTTCTACTGCTTCAATGGATACCAACTCCAGGGTCCCTCCACCCTCACGTGTCGCAATGCCACCACACCCTACTGGAGCGGCAAAGTGCCCCGCTGTCTTGGTGAGTTACAGATATTTTATGTATATTCATGCATTCATTCAAAACCCCCCCAAAAAATGTTCATTGTGGCACTTACTAGAAGTTAACAGCACCAGTGCAAATCACTGTTCATTGCCACAATACTTACATATTAGTAACTTACATAGGATAGTTCACCCCAAAATGAAAATTCTGCTATTAACTACTTACCCTCATGTTTTTTCAAAACCTGTAAGACATTCATTCATCTTTGGAACACAAATTCCAACTGAAAGCTTTCTGAAAGTGTTCATGCAAAGATACCAAGAAAGGAGGTGACAACTTACTGGTTTTAAGATGGAGCAACCTGCATCAGCAGTATATACATTTGACTCCTTCCTGTGGTCGATATACATTTAACATGAAAACTAGCCATGTAAACAGACTAATGAAAAAACATGTCTACTATGTTTTTACCCGGATTACACTATAGTGACTAATTGCTAGACCAGTAGTTGCAAAATGACAATTTAGACAACTTTGCAGCTTAAATTATGTTTGTAAGTGCTTTAACTAAAAAATTGCATTTAAACCATCATCATTTACCTCCATTAAGTGCCAAGATTTTTTCTTTTTTCACTTAAGGAGTCATTTAAATTTTTTTCTATGCTAATTAACGTTATTCCCCAAATATGTTCCATTGAGCTTCACTTGTATTGAACCCAAATGGTTCCTTTAGCCTGACAGTAATGGGTCTGGGCTGCTAATATAAAAGGTTCAAGTTGCATCCAGGTGGTGGTAAACTTGAAGTAGAGACTAACTAACATGTCACATGCGCCCTTTCACCAGCTAGTCTCTTAATTGCAGGTTACTCCAAAGGGACTGTCCCTGTATTGAGCGCACTATAACAAAAGCATCAGCTAAATGACAGTTAATTACTAAATCTGCAGTATTTGATCTCTGCCCCTGAGAAATTCAATTACGAAGCAGCAGCACTAGTAAGCAGCACTACTGCTATCTTAACAAGTACAGAAAAATCTATGAAATAGTAGCTTCTGCTTTTAATGAACCTTATTTCATTTGCATACAGACGCAAGGTGCAGAAAATGTTTGGTTTTCCCTGCCAATCATAAACACAGCCTCCTCACACTTGCTGATTTGCATCATTGTGAAGCCGCCCTGGACTCGCTCACTAGCAATTATCCTTATTTTTTTTTCTCTGCCTCACCATAAACATACACCCACAAGTCATCGTGTCATTTAGACACAGCACCTATACTTTGGGCTCAAAAAAAACCTCATGTCTGTGTAAATATTTAGTCCACGCAGGTGGGATTTAACTTGACAGGGGAGAAACTCCCGGTGCGGTTGCACCCTCCTTCTTTTAAGTTAATTGGAGCTTGATCATTGATTTTGGCTGGTATGGTGGTAACAGAAGTGTTTGTGCTACAAGGCAGTGAATATTAACAACCGTACCCCCTAAAGGCAGCCCGGTGTGACAACGTGATTGACAGGCCGGCCTCTTCTGCATAAATAAGGACTTTTTTGCTCCTCGATCTCTTCAGAGAGCTGAATCCCAGAGCCGGGGGAACTCTTCCCTCTTGCATGACAAACAGAACAACATCTCTGAATGCAAACAAGGCTGGACTCCCTGAAGGAGGGTTGTTTTGATGAAGGATCTTGTTTAGTGCTTTGGAGGCACGGCTGTAGCATGTATCATGAGGTGGTTTAGTTAGCCTGCGGCTGCCAGACACGGCCTACAGGACTTGGGGTTTCTCGCTCTTGCCATTGATTCGGAGTGAAATAGCATAAACGTGCCGTTTTAGAAGTGTGCCCCTGCCATGCTGATGCAGGGCCGGACCACACTGTCAGAGTCTGATTACTGATCAGCATGGGCAGGCTGCCAGGAAGCAGGGCTTTGGGTCCACTTTAATTATGTTCTGTCCGCCTGACTAACCTTCAGCCGTCAAGCTCAGAAGGTATCCTCCTCCTCCAAGCTCTCTCTCTTTTCATTGCCTTTAAGAAAAACTGTTTGTTATTGCCGTCCTTCTCTGTTTAAATCGTTGTGATCTAAAGGTTCTTGAGTTAATAACGTGGCTATTTTTGTCTGCATCTATTAATTTATAAATCAAAAAAAAAAATGAAAAGGCAATTCATGCACAATATGACTCAGATACACCTACTTTATGATGAGCATGTTTTTAATTTCTGAATTAAAATGCATTTTTGTGGGGCTTAGGGTGACACAACTATTCTGATTTCACAGTGATGGAAAACAGCTGAAATACTTTAAAATAAATAATGTTTATTTATCTATTCATTAATTCATTCATTTAAATAAAACTTCTTTCCCTTACTTTTTTTAAGTCTTGTGAGACTACCATGAGACCCTCAAGGTCAGTAATTCTATTAAAATGTAATTTGAACTTTTTATGATTATATTATTTTATGAATATATTACTATTTCATATTAATATTTGATGTACTAAAACGTCTAAACAATATTGACACTTAATCAGACTTAAAATAAAACTTAAAAAATAATGATTAATAATGAAATTGTACACAAAAATTTATTCAAGGTGTAAGGAAAATATTTAACCTTTTACTTATTATATGACATTTTATATGAAATTTTTAAAGTTTTTTTTCTATATGAAACCAACACGAATGCAAAGTGCATTTTCTTTTATACATCTATACACTAGGTGTGTCCGAAATCGCAAACTGAGTTAAATTTGCAACTGTTGAAAAAGTTTGTTTAAAACTGGGGAAAAAAATGAATTAAATGTGAAATTGTAAACAAAAATGTTTTTTAATGTTTTTAATCTTTGTTTTATTTACAACTTCAAAACATTTTTATTTATTTATTGTCATATGACTTAAAGCATCACTAGTGTTGTTTCCCATGGCCTTATGGGATGAAAAATGTTTATTAAATGCCATCAAAGTAGTAGGTCATCCAGATATTTTTCACCTGTTTTATGAATACTGTAAATTTAGACATGCTACTCATATCCTACTGGTTTTCACCTACTATACAGAAGGTAAGAGATTGTCTGAAAGTCTCCTTGATTTGTAAAAAAACATTGTGCCCTCACATATAATGCCATCTTACTGTTATTGCTACTTTGCAGGTCTAGTCATTACAGTCATGCACTATGAAAATTCATTGTTATCAACAGCTCAAAGTTTGCTCTTAGGACTTCCTCAACCTCTAGCTCTCATTTTTTTCTTCTCAATGACATCCGTCTCCTTCCATTTGTACTTTGAACAGTGGCCTGCGGTGGAATGGTGAAGAACGCAACTCTCGGCCGCATTGTGTCCCCTGGTTTCCCTGGCAACTACAGCAACAACCTGACCTGCCACTGGGTGCTGGAGGCCCCTGA
Organism: Enteromius mattozi; assembly: GCA_032359235.1. Classification (NCBI taxonomy): domain Eukaryota; kingdom Metazoa; phylum Chordata; class Actinopteri; order Cypriniformes; family Cyprinidae; genus Enteromius; species Enteromius mattozi. The sequence continues at coordinate 1,086,267 of JAUMHE010000019.1, forward strand.
GGGTCAACGGCTGCATGTGCACTTCGAGAAGGTGGCCCTCGCGGAAGACGATGACAGGTCCGTTCCAGTCAACTCACTCAGTGCTCAGCTATTATACACTAATTAGTCATCTGATGTTCAAAGAGACAGTTGGAGAAGCTCCGAGTGTCTCTTCACAGTGCCGTCACACTCCAAATGTGGCGCTGCTCTTCAGGGCATTATCTGCTACGGCAAGAGCGAGGCATGATAGGAACAGCTGTGAGTGCGTGAGTGAAAGTGGATGAAAGTTTCTGAGATCAGACACCTGCTCTCCTTTAAAATAATTTAGAATAATCAAATCCCCTCGTGCAGGCACGGAGAGAGCGATTAGAGCCCACTCCGGGGCCTCAGGAGGAGGATTAAGTTATTTTTATTAGCAGTATCCGCTTTTTCTGCAGGCTTTGCTAACAAATGGAGTTTTAATGAGGTCACTTGCTGCTCAGCTATTCAAAATCATATCAGGCAATTATTATGCAAACTGCCAAAAGACAGTACTAGAAATCGGGAGAATGTTACATCTGCTGCCAAACAGATACTGTTGAGAGATCCCTTGTTTTGAACCAAACTAAACCTTTATGTGTGCAGGTTTCTGATTAAAAACGGCAACCACATTGATTCGCCGATTTTGTACGACTCGTACGAGGTGGAATACCTTCCTAACGAGGGAATCGTTAGTTCCGCCAGACATCTCTTTGTGGAGTTTACGACGGATGGTTTCGGCACCAACACGGGAGTAGCCATCAGATATGAAGGTATGGACAAGAATGTACAACTCATTTTTCAGCAGTCAGAATTAATAAAGTCTAATACGTTTCTGTTTATATGAACCCTAAATGTTGCAGTCAAATCAATATATTTATGTACATCTGCAGTTTAAGTCCATAAGTCCATTAAGTGCCATTTTTGCTATGATGACGAATCTCGGAAGAAAGCCATGTATTTCAAAAGAGTTTTTTAAGGAAATATTTCGCAAACATATCTCCTTCACTGACCAATTAGTAAAACACACACGTTCATTAACGTTAAAGGGATAATTCTGTCATTAAATTGGAACACCAATAAGGATTTTTTTTACGAAATCTGAGAGCTTTCTGTCCCTGCATAGACAGCAATGCAACTGACATATTCAAGACCCAAAAATTTAGTAAAGACATTATTAAAATAGTCCATGTGACATTAGTGGTTCAACGGTAATATTAAGAAGCTACATGAATACTTATTGTTCGCAGAGAAAACTTTTTTTGACTTTTTTTAACAATTACTCCTCTTTTGTGTCAGTCTTCACGAGGTTGAACCACATTGACTATTTTAACAATGTCCTTACTACTTTTCTGGGCATTGAATGTTGTAGTTGTGTTGCTGTCTATGCAGGGTCAGAAATCTCTTGGATTTCATCAAAAATGTCTTGATTTGTGTTCCGAAGATAAATGAACAGGTTTGGAAGGACATGTGGGTGAGTAATTAATGACAGAATTTTCATTTTGTGGTGAACTAACTCTCATGTAAACAAACACACTACGTCACTTTTTGAAAGTGAAAATAGTTGGATTCCAGCTTAACAGGATGTCGTAATAATGAGGACTTGATAGCAGCCAGCATCTTTTCTAATCCGTCCTCCGCTGGTTTATCTCTGAGCCGGGCCGTACATGGCGACGGTTACCAAGTTCAAACGTTGTTTGAAGAACATGTGTCCTCTACAGAGCCTAAGGGCTGTGATGGAGACAAAGCGCGTACCTTCCGGCACATTCCCCTTGTTGCTTCGATTCACACCAAAGATCTGTTCTCCCATGTGCCTTGCTAAACACTCTTTAGATTCCTGGCTCAAATGAGATTTATTCAGATTAAATCAAATGGAAATCGAATGAAGCGGGCAAATGCAGCCCGACAAGGTCATTAAAATGAGTTTTAACTGGAAACGCAGAGCCTTTTTTTTTTTTGTACAGAAATTGCATTCCTATTCCCTCTGACAGGTCAGTCGAACATGTGCAGTTGCATTTGTTCACAGGGATGTCAGGCACACCTCAGGACCTCACAGTCATTATCCGGCGAGATCAATCTAATCTCATTTACCATGCCACAATCCGATTATGCTATCTACAATATACTAATGTGCCTTCACGGCAACCTGTAACAATTCTGCTTGTCTTCCAGATGCTTCTCTGAATTTCACACCAGCCAGGTTTTAATAGTCTTTCTGATTGAAGTGCCATTCTCCTTTTTCTGCCATCATAAACAAAATGGATCTGTTTTTAGCAATTTCAGTAGACTAGCAAAAGCATTGATCTGGAACTCTGTGCTTGCTGAAAGGCCACTCGAGGAATACTCAGTCCTCTGAAGGCCTTTTAAACCATAATCATGTAAATCTATGTAGTAATTGCAGTTACACAGAATAGTTTTATTTGTACATATTTGCTGAAATAAATGATTACCATAATTTTTAGAGATGAATTTCTCCTTGAGTGAAATGACCATGTTTTCTATCACAGTCAGTTTGGCACAGAGAAACCTTTATAGCTGAAATTTCTTTCATCCTTTAAATGCTACTGATCAAATTTAAATGCATTCATTTAATCAGATATACAATAAAAACTGCAATGATGAAATTATACAATTTAAAATAAATATTTTCTATTTTAAGATATTCTAAAGTGTAATTTATACCTGTGATGCAAAGTTGAATTTTACTAAAGAAAAAAAAAGAAATATTTTGTAACATAGTTTGTTTTGTTTTTTTTACTTTTGGTCAATGTATGCTTAAAGGTCTGGTTAAAAGTCTTCATTTCTTTTGATAAACAGTTATTTGAAAAGTGTATTCATAATAATTCTGAACATAATATTTCTGAATTTTATCATAATTGAGTTAAAATTGCAATAATTACACAAAATCAATCAAAATTTAATGAAGAAAGCTTTAGCATAAGTTTTTTATTTTAAAAGTGTCCCTATTGTAATTTAGTTTTGAAAAAAAAAAAAGAGAGAAATGTTTGACTGCTTATTTAAATACATAATTTCTGTGTCTTTTAACATTGAGCAAAAGTTTGAGATATTGTTTGAAATCTCTCTTTTCTCTGACAAAAATAAAGTCTTTCTTGCCATTTAATCTAATTGCTGCCTGGGAGAAATAACTGAGACATTAAAGAGATTTCAGCTATGTTTTCTCCTTCCTATTGGGACTTCACTCATAGCAGTAACATAAAATGCACATAAATTATGTACCGTCGGGAACATATTACTCTTATTTCCATATAAATCTGACTTTTATGTTGATACCATCTTATATAATGACTGTTCCTATGCTTATAAGAAAGCAAGAATCAACTGATGATTAAAATGACTCATTTCTACTTCTTTAGAGAACGGAGCCAGATGAAGCCAAAGATGAATAATGCAAATGTGTCTGGGGAAGGGGGTGAAAACAGTTTGCTGTAATTGGCAGAATCGCCTGTGTTTATTAAACAGAGAGCGAGGCTGAATGTAAAGCTGAATGTGGGTAGTCTAATCTAGCTCACGCTTGAATGAGGCCGGACCCGGAGGGATATCAAAGCCACTGTTTATCCATAGTCTGAACATCCTCATCTTAAGTCTCCTCCTCTCGTTCTAATCTCTATTCTACATTCTCAGACGAGCACAACAACCAATAACGGCTCAGCCAAGCGTGAAGGTTTGTTGTTTCCCTGAGTGAGTTTGTTCATTCACGTTTCACATTTATTCACATTGTCGGGCCGTCTCTCTTCCTTTTACGCCCGTAAGTGGCCTTGCAAGGCTGACTAAGGATGATTAACTAACAATCTCCTTCCAAGGGCAACCCGAAACCTTGGGTTTGCGTCCAGGAAGATTATGATTGGTGGGAAAGTAAAACGCTGCGCATTACTTTAGCAGACGAATTCTTTTAGGTTGCCATCTTAAAATGCTTTTAAATTTAGATTCTGCGCTGTCCTCGGCCTTTCGGACCAAATTATTTTGTGAAGCGGTTAAAGGCTGAGCCAAGTCGACTGGTTGTCTGTGTGTTTTAGGCTTTTCTGAAATCAGATGCTTGGTGATAGTGTTTGGACTGTGATATGCGTCTCGGAGCAGGTGATTTATGGTGTGTCCTCTCAGCTTTTGCAGCAGGGCACTGCTACGAGCCATTCGTCAAGTACGGCAACTTCACCATCACTGACAGCACCTACGCTGTGGGCACGGTCGTGGAGTTCACCTGTGACCCCGGATACACCCTGGAGCAGGGCTCTGTTATCATCGAGTGCATGGATCCCAGCAACCCTCAATGGAATGAGACTGAGCCCGCCTGCAGAGGTGCGTGGGAATGCATATCTATATGTGCCAGGGTTGGGCCAAATTCGGAATTGAATTTTGACTGCTTTTCAATTCATGGGAGGGACTGGGAATCTGTCCGCAAGGCTTATAAACTTTCAAACTTCACAGCCTTTTTAAACTTTTTTTTACCAAAACTTTGTCAAGTCAACAAGTCTTGAGTTCAGTTCATTTGAAATCTTCTTCCTTTCGAATTGCATTTAAATTTGAATTGCAAAAACCTGCCATTCTCTTTGCAACCACATTTCACATACAATTCTGAATGAAACATGACCCTAATTTGTACACTCTGGGTTAAGTTTACAAATTCTTTATTTTAATAATAATAATTCTATAATATTTTAATTGAAAAAATAGTTTAACAAAGTAAAAATGTGTTATATAATAATATATAATAATAATATATAATATAAAACAATAATATTTTGTTATTAATATTTCTAATATCGATTAATTTAATAAAAGCAACAACAACAACAATATTATTATTCATTTTTATCATTGTAATATTTATTGTGATTTTTTTTCTCTTATTCATGGCTGCAGTCATTAATCAAAAGATCACAGGAAATCAATTAAAATTTTAAACATAATGTAACATAAAAATCTGCATTTTATTCACTAAGCACCTCCAAACCATTTTCGTTGTGCTTTGTGACATACCAGAAAGAATTCTATTGTTTTGCTGGAACATAAAATATAAAGGTCAAATAAAATATAAAGTAAATAAAAGATGTATACAATTAAATCAGTAATTTATTTCTATATCTTTAATCACATTTTATTTAGATGTAGATTCTTAATATCTAATGCACCTTATTCATAAAAGTGTTATTAGCATGGCAGATTTTTTATTTTATGAAATTTTTATGAAAAAAATGTATTTTTAAGTATATATATATATTAAATGTGTTAATATTAATATAATATAATTTAAAATTATATTAATATTAAGTCAAAATTTTAATATTTGTTGAGACAAACTAGCCTAATAACTAGCATAATAACTAGCCATGTGTCCAGACGCATTAATTTAGCTCATTTGCATGTGCACAACCTAAAATAACACAACATGCACATAAATAACATATTTGATTTGATTTGATTGATCTTCTATGTTCACACATGAAGGTATGTGTGTAGGCTATACATCTGTATGTTTCTGTGTATAATATGCATTAGTTAGCTGCTGAAGAGCTCTACAGCCAGCATATGCAGGTACAGTACAAACCCCTCACATCCTTTTAGTGCCTTTTCTATGTAATCCACTACATCCTGTGTCACCTGGATGGGTTTCAGACACTCTTAGCCACAGTCACGCGCCTAAAGCAGCACTAAAAGCATTAAGCCATGGAGGCTAGTAGCAGGTGCACAGAGCCGAGGAATGTGAGAGAATACCTCACTCATAAAGCCCTGATTCCACCTACACACACACAGTGCCATCTTATCTGACCCGTTGCTCAAGTACATTTCTCTAGCCTCACAATAGAGTTTGGATTGAAGGGATTTAATCGTACTGGCTCCAGCAGAGGGTCAAGACAACAGCTTTTCCATTTGAAAATGTGCTTACAAGCAGCTAAGCCAGTGTAGTGGTGTGAAAAAGGGAAAAATGAAAACAGGAAGCCTCAAGTTGTTTATTAATCTGGCTGGAATTTTCCATTTATACCCTAGTTGGATTAATCCAGAGTTTGACCTCTGTTCCAGAGCTGGGGGTCACCTATTCAATAAATTTGGATACAAAATGCCAGAACTTTTAAAGATGTAAAAATACGTTGCTTTTGTATAACCATCAATGTTGTTATTATTAAATCTTTGTTTATAGGTTTCTTTCTTTTGTTTTGTTTTGTTTTACTTTTTGTTTGTTTTTTTGTTGTTGTTTTGTCTTGCTTTTTTTTACTTTTTGTTTTGCTTTGTTTGCTGAGAAAATGCTGCCTTCACGACTAACAGGGAAAAAAGTATTGAAAGTTGAAGTATTAAAAACTGAAATAAAAACAAAATAAATAAATAAAAATGTAAATAAAAAAATAATAAAAATGACAAAGACATTACAAAATCACTAAATCTATAATTTTTTTATCTGAAATAAAATTGAATACTATTTAATAACTAAAATAACACTGATAATATTAATTTTATTTGTTTTATTAATTTATGTAACTGTTTATTTTTATTTATTTGTTGTATATTGTGAAGATGTTTGGGCATATTTTGTTCATAAATTTATTTTTTTTTTTCATTAAATTTTTTTTATACATTTGTGCCTGTTTGCACTTCTTTCTGACCTTTTTTCCTTCTCTCTCTCTCTCTCTCTCTCTCTCTCTCGCTCTCTCTCTGGTTGCATTGCAGCGGTTTGCAGTGGAGAGATCACAGATTCAGCAGGGGTGGTGTTGTCTCCAAACTGGCCTGAGGCCTATGATAAGGGTCAGGACTGCATCTGGGGGATCCATGTTGAAGAAGACAAGAGGATCATGCTAGACATCCAAGTGTACGTCAAAGTGAATGACATATTCACACATTATAGTCCTCACATTTTTGAGAGAGATCTGTATCTGCCAGCCAGGACTTTGAGTTCTGTTCCAATTTGATGTCAATCTTATATCATTTAAACATGGCAGAAGTAAATTGCATTATATTGTAGGACTGCATATTTAATTGAAACAAAACAGTCAGCTTAGTACAATTGTCAAACCAAAACGGTTTCTATTTTTTATTAACAAAACAATTAATACAAAAAATTAATTATATATATAATTTGCATGTTTTGTATAGTTATATATAATCTGCATGTTTCAGAGTGAAGAGTGAGAGTGTGTTAATTTATGTGCAAACATCTCATCTGTGTTTTCAATATCTCATAGCGGTGCAATTCACAGTAAAGAGTAAATCTATTGTCCACATTTATAAGCTGATTTGAATAAAAGCATCTGCTAAATTACTAAATGTAAATGTAATGTAAATCCTTCTCATCACAAACTCATATGCTCTGATTTTAGGTCACTTATAACATAGATTTTAAAATGCAACATGCTCCAACCATCTTCTTTTACCTGATAAAAATTATTTTTCTAATGAAAAGCACTTATAAACTGGCTTTTGTAAACAAAAAGAGACGTTTTAAGGGCTCCCTGCAGTCTGTAATGTTTGAAAACTAAGAAATTAAAACAACCATAAATATTAGCATTGTAATTTTAAAGTTAATGAAATATTGCTATGGTAATATTTCTTATTTAAAGTAGTAATAAATATATTTTATATTCAATTTTTATCAGAAAATTTGCACTTTTTTTCATCAAATCGTGCAACTCTATATTCTCTGTAACCACTGAAAAATGTTCTACTGCGATACAGATTAATTGAACTGAATGTGATTTAACTTTACGTCTCCCACAATAATATACAATATCTTTAAATGGCGGCATTTCTCAATAAATAATAACAGTGATAATTAATTAGAACATATTTTTAATCAACTGACAGCTCTAGTTATATGCCATATATGTGGGCAAGATGATATTTATATTCTCCCAGAATCTCTCCAGAGTTTTTCAGTGGACATAACTGAGCATTTATTGTCTCATCACCAAAGAATGCAACTGATACATCTGCTGCATCTTTTACTCACACTGAGATAAGTGTGGTTCAAATCCGCTGTGGCTTCATCAAGACCTTTCAGCACACTCCCTTCATACCCATCAGTCTCCAACTGTAGATTTCTAAAGACTCCAACTCGTATCACCATGGGGCCGCCTTTCTGCTGGGTTTGTCCTTGATGTGGCTGAGATTGCACCGCAGTTACAAATTCTGGTGCTTTGCGTCATCTGCTCCCCACTGACCGATTCAGCTCCATTCTTCTCTCACTGTCCAAATGAAACACCCATCATATCGCTCTGGGCGTTTTGTGCGATTTCTGTTGAACTGCGATGGCCTAGAACACAAAGACCTCTATTGGCTTTTCTGAAGATCTCCCAGAGCATACATCTTTAAAGCGATGACACAACAGCACAGCTTTCTTTCAAATGTACTCTAAACTCTTTGAGAATTAACCCAAAAACAAGCTGAGTTTCTCCGCATTGCATCAATAATTACTGTGATCAGTGTGGCACTTGCTGTCAGCCAAGTTCTCAAAGACAAGATAGCTGTTGCCTAGCTTTTTGCTGAATTTAATTGAGGGGTCATGGGAGAGGTTGAGTGCATCTGTAAATTGCGGTTAACATCGCATCAGGTTTACTCGGTTCGCACTCTCTGCCAAATACAGTCAAACTGCGCTGGCGGGGAGATTGAAAGATGGCAAGCGAGAGAGAGTTATTTTCTCTGCAGATCCTCGCGGGGGAAAAGACTTGAACTGCTTGGAGATGCGAGCTAGATCAACACTGTCCTCTCACAGGGAAAAATACTCTGTTCCAAAACCTAGTGAGATGCCTGTAGAGAGGGCATTTTTAAGGCGTCATCAATGCAAAAGCTGTGCCAATAGGCAACTTAATTATTTGACATTTTAGCAAGCTCACAACATAACTCAAGATGGCTCATGCTCATAAAGGCGGCATTTATTTAACAAAACAGTATTATTGTAAAATATTATTATTTAAAATAACCATTTTCCATTTGTGTATGTTTTAAAATGTAACTTACTCATGTAAAGATTATTTTTTAGTAGCTAGTGTCACACGACAGTGGCACGCTTAATATTCTTAGTGCTCAAGAGACATCTCTTATTATTATCAATGTTAAAAATGTTGGTTCTGCTTAATGTTTTTGTGGAAACATTGATACATTCAAGATTATTAAAGATGATTTTTTTTTTGTATAGTCTTTAAAGTCACTTTTTCAACTTAATCAGTTGATTACAGCCATTAATTATTTACTTCTATTAATGTTTTCAAAAAATAATCTTACTGACCCCAAGCTTTTGAGCATTAACAATAATTTAATATTAAAATTATTACTACACTGCAAAAAATGCTTTACTTAGTTTTGTTGTCTTGTTTTTCAGCTAAAGTATCAAAAATTCTTAAATCAAGGATTTACCAGACAAGTAAAAATTATTGTCTTATTTTCAAAATGAAGAGAATGTTTGCTCAAAACAAGTAAAATGTTCTGGCAATGCGGTAAATATTTCAATATTGAAATATAAATATATTTCAATCTTGTTTTTCTGTTATTTCTGTTAGATTATTTTGCTTGTTCTAAGAAAAAAATCACTTAATTTTGACTTTTTTTCTGAAATCAAGACTTGATTTAAATTTTTTGGTATATTTTGGTTGCAAACAAGACAATAAATCTAAGTAAAAAAAAAAATTTTTTGCAGTAGAGTAATAATTGTAATATTAAATTATTGGTACTGCAATCAATTCATCAGAAGTGACTGTAAATAATATTAGATATTACATATTTTGTCTGGAAACAAAACTATAAAATCTAAGTAAGAAAAGCATTTTTTGCAGTGTATTATGTTTTGTTTTTTGCATTTTATACTGTTATAAAAGCAACATGCTAACACTAATTCACTATTCATGTGGTGTATAGAGTTGCTGCTGATGAAGTGTGCTTCAGACAATATGACTATGAGTTAAGATCCCTAGATAGGCAGTAGGCAGCTAGCTACGTTTTGAAACAGAGTTTGAGAGTCTGCTCTGAAAGAGAGTGGCAAATGGGGAGTTGAAAAAAGGGGGCAGATGAAGGGGCATGTTGTGCATAAAGAGGATGCAGAAGTGGGATGCACATTGCACAAAGGTTAATAACAAACTCAACAGAACAACAATTATTTTATTGGATGTTTTTATGAATGTGAAATCAATTATGTGAGCAGGGAAACAAGTGTTGAGTGTGATTGTGCCGTCAGGTGAGGTGCGGAACATGAGGCCCGGCTGTGTCAGACCCAGATAGATTATTCATGCATTCAATAATTTGGCTGCCTTAATTAAGATTCACTCATTTGCATATGGTTCCTTTCGCATTTGTCATGTTTCTCTCTCTCTCTCTCTCTCATTGCAAGTGTCCCGGCTGCAGCGCTACATTGTGCGGCTTTGTAATAAATGACATACTGGATGTTTTGCTGGAGATGCAGTCAACATAATTAATTTTCCATTTACTTTGTAGTGGAGGTAATGGAGGGAGATGGTGAGTTTTCGTTTTTCCTGCTGGTGAGGATGAGGCCACGTGTTTCTGCATGAGGTCCAGATGTCTTGAAACAGATGTACTGGTGGATGTTTGCTGATGTAGATATTTGCCCTGTTTATACCTGATATTACACATCTGTTTTGCATTGAAATGAGGTAGGACGACACTAAATACTGATATAAAAGGGATCCAAAATGTTGATTCATATATATGCACTTTAGTAATTCTTATGTCAACGTGCATCAACATGACAGATCATGTGAAGCATCCATATCTGAACAATACAAATTTATTTGTGAATTTATGGATATATTGCACAGTTTTGTGCAATTAATCACACCTAAATGTAACATGCACTACCATTCAAAAGCATTAACGAATTGTTTTTATTAAGCAGGGGTGCATTAAATTAATCAAATGTGATGCAGTGTCACTAAATAAATGAACAAATAAAATTAAATAAAAATAAAAAAAACAATAAATGCTGTTCTTTTGAACTTAATTGGATAAATGGCTGCTGAAAATTCAGCTTTGCATCACAAGAATAAGGAGTAAATTACATTTTAAAATATATTCAAAAAGAGTTATTTTAAATTGTAATAATATTTTACAATATTCCTGCTTTTACTGTATTTTTGATCAAATAAATGCAGCCTTGATAAGCATAAGACACATCTTTCAAAAACATAAAAACAAATTACCTCAAATATTTAATTGGTAGTATACAACAATCCCCAAATTAATACAAAACGAATATTAAGAAAGTGATATCTTAGATTATTTTTTTCTGAGGATAAAATGAGTAATTATTTAAGTTTTTTAAGCAATAATCCATCTAAACTATAAACAATCAGACTAGTGTTTTTGTTTATTGTTTATTGAAGCAATGAGGGACTCATAATTAGCTTGAACATATAATGTGAACATTAGCATAGCCTCGAAAATCAAAAAAAAAAAAAACACACAAAAAAACCATAACAAATAATGGCCAGCTGTATTTTTCTTTTGGTGATTTTATAACTATCTTTATAATTTTCATACCAGGTGTATGCGCAACAGTAGAATTGGTCATGGTGTGTTTGGAATCATTCTGATTTGCTGCGAAACCCATGCATTCCCCACCCTTATAAATTTCAAATGACCAAATTTATCAAAGGACATATGGGACATTATCATCCAGGCACATCAAGTGAGACATATAGGGAAGGAAAATGAGTGAGGAGGGAGCCAACCACAGCTGTCCAGCCCAGAGAGCCTAAGAGAGAGAGACTAATAACAAATCTTCTAGTGCTAGTGCACACACTTTTAATATTTTGCTTCTGTCCTTACATTATTGCATGCATCTTCTTTCAAGCAATCACTGACCCACCGCAGCTCCTTATTGCTACGTAGGTGTCTTGCAGAGCCTTTTGGTTGCGCTTGAATCATTGTACTGTAATACCAGGGCCCGGGCCACTGCTGGAGGCTCATTATGGGTCCGTAAGAACATTTTAGCCCGATAATGAATATGCACCAACTCCGCCATAATCATTCATCAATGTGCGGCGCACTCCCAATTACCTGAGAACATGGGGTGTAATGAAGGCTGATGAATTCATTTAGCAGGGAGGGTTTCTCACGCTGAATGTGCCGGGCCATGCATCGGAGGAAGGGGGGAGAGAGGTGCACAGGTGACAGCTGGTACACCTGCACACAGTCTTCCATAGACTTAGCTGCACAGCAGGGAATGCTGGATATATCAGAGCCAGTCAAATCCAGGATTCCCATGAGTCCTAGAGCCCTCTACTGGAGTTGTAGTGCACAGCTGTGCAAGTCTGACATGATTTAGGTAGAATGTGTTTACCTTTCTGCTTTAGCCCTCACAAAAGCATGTGTGTGTATGTATGTACACTGTATGTTTGTGTGTATATATATATATATATATATATTTGCCAGACAGTTCTAACCAAAGCAACGAAACCGTTGAACATTAACATGAAGTGGGGCATTTCATTCTTAAATGAATTTGTGTTTTTGAACTAAATGGTTAAGTTAATAATTCAATGGCTCACTCATATAGATCGTTTCATTCATGAATTAATCTTTTTTTTTTAAACAAATCTTTTGAATAAATGACTCATAATAACCATATAACCAGCAGAAAGAGTCACTGAACACCATCTAGCACTGTTGTTTTTTAACATATTAATACATATAGTGTAAATAAATTGTGCATATGTTTGAGAACAGTGATTCAACAGTGTATATATTTTCTAGAATGAACTACCTATTGTAATATATTATTGCATTCATAGTTGCATTATGCTGGTAATTATTAGAAAATACTGAATACTATTAATTATGGCCAGTATGTAAATTCTGAGAATACCTACTATTGGATGGCCTTCCTGTTTTTGTTGTTTGTGGACTTTATTTGATCCATGTCTAATGGGATCACTATTGAAAGAGCAGTGCAAAACATACAGATTTGTTGATGTGTTAGTAAATCTTATATTCTGCAGTCTTTTCTTGTGATGCATCAGTATTTAAATCAATTTAAATGAGATGTAGTCCTGATTGACCATGCGCTGTTGATTTGTTTATGATGGTTTCTCTCATTTCTTCCTGTATTTGGCTTTGGGTTTACAGTTGGCTTGGCTGCAGAGCTCTGTATGGTGGTTGCATGCACCTCAGAGAGTCACAGCCTTTAGCAGGCTGGTAATAAATCAAGGCTGTCTCATCCCCCCAGGCACCGAGCCAGAACCCAGACCAATATTTAACTTTCTAATTAAAGAAGAACTCTGCAAAAACAGAGGAACTAATTTCTCTCCTTTATTTGAGAAGGCATCATCCTCTATAAGTCTCTCTGGAAATGTTGACAATCCAAATGAAGGTTTAGTCTCTTCTGTTTGACTGGCTTTTCCCAGTGCCAACATTGTTCAGCTTTTCATCCAGAAGTAACTGGGGCTTATCCACCTTCATCTCAGGAAAGTCCTGTGTTAATTTGCTGCCTCTGTCCAGAGTCCATTTTAAACAAATGACTGTGGACTAAAGGCCAGAGTCTCTTGTGGCTCCATAACGGATTTTATTCCATGTAGAATGACTGGCACAGACTAATATATATATATATATATATATGCCTACAGAAAATTCTAAGA
>JAUMHE010000019.1:1104286-1149962 GCA_032359235.1 Enteromius mattozi
CATCCATCCATCCACCTGTCCATCTATCTATCTATCTATCTATCTATCTATCTGTTCATCCATCCATCCACCTGTCCATCCATCTATCCATCCATCCATCCATCCACCTGTCCATCTATCTATCTATCTATCCATCCACCTGTCCATCTATCTATCTATCTATCCATCTGTTCATCCGTCCATCCATCCACCTGTCCATCTATGTATCTATCCATCCATCTGTTCATCCATCCATCCATCCACCTGTCCATCTATCTATCTATCCACCTGTTCATCCATCCATCCACCTGTCCATCTATCTATCTATCCATCCACCTGTCCATCTATCTATCTATCTATCCACCTGTTCATCCATCCATCCACCTGTCCATCTATCTATCTATCCATCTGTTCATCCATCCATCCACCTATCTATTCATCCATTAGTCTATAAGTTCATCAATCCATCTGTCCATCCATCCATTCATCCATCAGTCTATCAATTAATTCATATCAATTATACATAATGTCGAAAAAAAGTTTTTGACAGTCAATACAGTCAAGAGCATTTTATTGACAAGAATTTATATCTGCAGTTGATATTAAAAAGATGCTGTCCTATTCACAGAAGGCAGGAAAGTATTCATTTTAAGCAATCAACAGTATAAATCACAGCAGAAATCAATGCAAGTAATATTGCAATCAAACATTACAGTAGCCCATCCTAAACAAATCATACAATCATTGCAAACACTTTAGCTTTGATATGCACTGCCACTGAGGCCTTTTAACAAGTACAAAAAGCCATGTGCAGAGAATAAACAATTATGAAGGAGAGGGTGATGATGGATAAATGATTAAGATTACAGTAACCCGAGTTATTAAAAGGACTATAAGATAAGTTATGTCAAGCAATAGACAAAAACAAATACTTCCTTTGCAAAAAGTGAACAGCAGATGACGCAAAGTAAAAGAATGCATCCTCAGTGTGCACAATAATATTTCTGCATTCCAATAATCTCCCATTACCTACAGTTATTGTTCGCAGAGAAAATATGTCTGTCATGGGAAAGCGCGGGTGGTAAATATTTCTTCCTTACAGCTCCTGTAGGATTAAAACATCTACAATATGTTTCTTTTTTTCACCTTAACCTGGGAAAATATTTCACAAGCCAAAACAACTGGTTTGTCATTTCAGCAGGAGACAGGAAATCCTAAGCTCCTCGGTTGTGGAGCACCTGATACCTGAGATCTCACTCTCTTACTCCACAGGCACCTTTACTCAGAGCAACAGCCAAGTTCCACACAGCTGTTTACAGTTATAGTGAAGGGGACAATTACAAAAACGTTGCCTTTAAATCATTTTGATGTTGAAATCCCAGAACTGAAGACCCAGTGCCAGAAAGCAGCAGGTTACTTTTCTGAGCCACACTGCCCTGTGTTTTGCTTTAAGTGCAAGCATATTTCAGAGAAATGTGCAAAATAAATGACACTGTGGGTATTAGTGTTGTAAAGTGGAGGGAAAAAAAACGGGGGGGGGGGGGGGTGGCAAAATTAATCATAAAAGCCAGTAATGTGTTTAGGTTTAGGAAAGGACTTTAAAAAAAAGGCTCAAAGTAATGCAAGTCATAAAAGCCACAAAGTTAAACCATGATCTGTCAGAGAACATAAATACATACAGAAGACATAGAAGTACTATTTACACATCATTTTCAGCATGTTAAAACTGGGGTGGAGACATGTTGTCAGGCTGACAAAGCTATCACATTAGTATATGGATGGGAATAAAGTTCCTTTTGATTTACTGAATCCTCTTTTTGATGAGTTTTTCCAGTTTGCGGATACGGGAAGATTCTTGTTCAGGGGTGGGGGCACTGAAGGACAATGAGGGGCCACTGTCTGGCCCTGATGGTGGATTAGGCAACCTCTGTCTGAACAGCTCCAGCATGCTGCTCTGCTCACTCCGCTTCAGACCCTATAGATTGAGAGGGAAAAGAGGTAGACACTTTTGACCTATGAAATTACAATGATCTTTTTAATCATTTGTGATAATTGGATATGGAGTTTTTAAAAGTCAGTTTGATTCTCTAATAAATCAGTTAGCCCTGTCTTGAATCAACAGAATGATTTGCTCACAAACAGGACATATTTATTTATCAAATTCAAAATCACACATTATTAAAGTTATACACTCTCACAATATTTTAATACTGTATTGTTTGTCTGACACGGAAAGCTTTTGTAACATCACGCATCAACATCGTTCAAAAGTTTAGGGTCAGGAAATATTTTTTTTTCAGCAAGGATCCATTAAATTAATCCAAAGTGATGGTAAAGATATGTGCAAAAATTTATGGAAAAAAATCCTGAAAGAAATTGCACACAACAAACTAAAAACAAAAACATATACAACTATATTTGAAGATGCTGAATGAAAATCGATGCTATATATATATACACGATTTTACCAATTTTAAAACTACTTTTATGTGGGAATCCTGATTTACTGGTGGTGAGATCTCAAGGACGATTTGCCTGATGCTAATAAAACAGACTCACCTTCATATCTAGAATCTTCTGGAAGGTCTCAGGATTGCTGTCAGCAAGCAGCTTGATGTAGTTGTCCACAAAGACCACAGACGGCTCATGAGGGGCCATGACCACCTGAGAGGTGAAGAGAAACAAGTCAGCTAAACTTTAGCTGGGTTCTCCAAACTCAAAAAAGAAACATTACCACATGAGACACACCGCTCTAGGAACAGGAGACAACAAAATACAGTGATCTGACAAAAAACAATGAACCAAGACAAAAACTTGAACTGTCTATTTTTAACAGTGTAATTACTCTATGCTTGAATGAAGCTGAATTAGCCTCACCGGTAATTTTTTGTGGGGTATAATGAGAGAGTCTCAATTGAGCAGTAAAAAGAGGTTAAATGGGGTACAGGCCTGCATTGTGAATCTGTTTCTTTCCCCTCCAAGGGTGGGAGGAAAAAAAATGTTTAACTGTATATCTTGCAACTATTTAGATTTGTAAGAGGGCAGAAGAACACATGGCTGACAGATACGACTAGAGGGGAAAACGTATTTTAATCAGCATCCTGTGCAGCATTTCCCTTTATACAATACCCATTATTCTTTCTTTTCCTTTTACTCTCAGTACCTGAAGGCATAAGCCAGGATATTCGGATAAGGGTCAAAGCAAAGTGGGACACGGAACACTTCAGATGGTCTTGAATTCTGAACGTTCCTTCCTTACCACAGAGTGATTTACTTAGCGACCGTCCTGGAGACAGGCCAAGGAAAAGTCTTGAGGAGGCTTGTTGTAGTTACCTCGTAAATGAGAAAGAAAGAATAGAGAAAACGAGAGGAGGGGGAGAAAGTCTGCCTTTCCGTTCATTTCCAAAAGAGCCACAATGGGGGGGTAGGAGTGAGACAGGCAAGAAAGAAGAAGAAAAAAAATGAGAAGACTATGGAAAACAGCCACGTCTCACAGGCAGCAGCAGCATGCTTGGCTCGCGCTGCCTTCTTCAGCTTCACATCTCTCTGAGGTTTGGGCTCTAGGACGGGCAGGAACCCGTTCCCAGCCAAGGAAAGAGAGAAAAAGTGAAGACATCTTTAACAGATTACTCTCCACGTTTACCCTGTAATGAGCGTCATGTGGACAGCCAAGCCACCACCAGCAATGAAGGTCCTATTTCACCCATAAAATGCTTAACGGGTGTCGCACTTCAACTGATGTGATTCACCAAACGATTAAGAAACAATGATGACAAAGCGAGACTGAGGTGGCAAACGGCTGTGCTATTGTTCCACTAATCAGCACACAAAAAATAACCCATGCTGATTTGTTTGGCCACATGGCAGCAGAAGCCTTGATGTTAAAGAGTGTATTGAAGTATGAATGACTCTTCCAGGAACCGCAGAGCAAAATGCTAATGAAGATGGAAGTAATTACCTGAGAGGCACCTGGGGCCCAACAAAGCCAATCATTAAATACTAAACAGATCTTAAAGACCCAAGTCAAGATCAAGGCTTGGTTTCTCAAGCAGACCTTCAAGAGTCCATGGATAGCCACTGGTCGTGTTTTCTTCAAATTTGACTTGTATTGTTAAATTTGGCTGCTGAAGTTACAAAGTACAAAGATAACTCTGAGAACTTGGCTATTATAATAATATATTTTTAAGGGACCCTGAGAGGTTTCCTGTTCCACTAATTAAAGTCTACCAAGGTATCCAAATTAATGTAGGCTTTTATTTACATATTAATATTAATCATACAAAGAACTCATTGAATATAGTAAACGGACGCTGAAATGTGGTTGCATGATACCCAAGAACTAAAGTAATGTGTTCTTCTGTGTCCTCAAGTACATCTTGAGCTTCTGTGAGAACCAATGAGGTCTTGAGCATCAAGTAAATAGCCTTATTTATGGAATTAAAAATATATTCCTTAGTTTCAAAGATGTAATATAATTTCCTAAGAGAATTTCAATCAGCATAGTTGAATCAAAACTTGTTTAATTGTTGAAACTGGGCTCTGGCATTAAGAGCATGATCTTTTTCTTTAAGATTTTTCAAAGTTGCCCATGTTTGATCTTTGCATGATCTTGCACAATTAGAGCTGAACCCAGTTTAAGCATTGGGTGGATTAAGGCTGAATTCCAGGCAGTTAAAAAGACCAGAAGCAGGAAAGCCCTGGAGAGTCTAATAAAAGCCTGTGGAGCATGTGTAGGGTTAGAGATAGGGGTCAGGGAGAATAAGGTGGGTCTGGAGATCAGGAGGTGGAAGATCCACTGAGGCACAAGCCATCCATTCCTCCAGTTGTATTTGATAGCTCAGACGTCCAACCAGAACATCTGTCTACACATAATATTAAAGGGGACATTTCATGGAAAACATGCCTTTCCTTGTGCTTCTGAATTTATGCAGATATACACTATTGTTCTAAACTAAATTTGTCAGCCTTCCTGGATCATTTATGAAAACTAGAAGCATAATTGAGTGGAAAATCATCATTCACCCCAAGTTTTAAGAATGACAATATTCATCCTTGCACTTTTTTTGATCTTAAAAGGGGTTTAAGTCCTGTTGACACCAAGTTGAACATTTGATGCAAACATCTGGTGCAATAAATTGTTTAATTTGACTAAATGGATGTTAATGCACTTATTCAGACAGACATGAACATATGCATATGCCATCAATACAGATCTTTATGGAATTTTATTTTATATCTTCTACACATTTTATATATTACTTTATAATATATTTTATTATGATTAGGATGCCTTTTGTGTATCTGTGTTATTTATATACAGATACTTTTGTTTTTTTGATTTTATTTTGTTTTTATACTAGTATATTATGCTTGCATATCAGTATTTTTACTTGTTTTATAATTGGTAAATTATTGTCTTGAAGTTTATGTGATGCATTTCAGGGCTTTGTGCTGCAACATCCTGTCTTGTCAAACTAAACTAAATTAACCCTTTTGGTCATGTGCCTGGAGACTGTGCTGTCACACAAAACTATGACTACGAACAGACTGTTTGACTAACAGACAATGAATTGTAGAGGAGAAGTCAATACATATTTGTTGTCTTTCTACTACTGTATTTAGTGTTGTTTGATAAACATTATTGCAAATAAATCTAAAATTTGAACAGCTGTTTGAAAAGTTGTAAATACTATTTGACTTTGCTTCTTCTCCATGACAAGCATGTGTCAAAAACACAAAGGTGCACAGCGTTTCTTGTACCAGGGTAATCAGGGTTTTCCTGCTTTAGCACCATCTACTGTCAGAGAGTGAAACTAGATTTTCATTTAGCCCATCTGCCCTTTTTTTCTGCATTGGTCTGAACAGACAAATTGCATACGTAAAACATTTTATGCAGTCATTAACGCAAAAAAGGGGGGACAACAAACACTTAGATGTGATCATGTCAAAATAAATTTCAAATTAACATTTATATTTTTAATCTAATTTGTAGTGAAGGAAAAAAAACTTGGAGTTTGAAGTTTAAGAACCCCTCTGTATGTAACAAGTCTATATGCAAATATAAGTAGAGATCTATAGTATGAGCGGGGATTTTTAAGTTGTGGATGGCTAAAGGCTGCAGGCAGGAAAGCCAAGGCATGTGAGCACTTCCTGTCTCTCAGAAAGAGCTCATTAAACCAGCTTAGTAAATAACTCCAACTGAGTGCTGTACCATGCAGAGCTTTATGAGCAGCTGATCATTAAAGACTTTCCTGTATTGAGCTTCTCATCAGGGAGGCCTGTTTAAAACAGAATCGGGTGAGCAAATTCTCAAATGTTTAATGGCCATGAAGGCACGTAAGGTTCCCACCTTGAGGATCATCTCCGCTCGAGTCATTCCTTTAACCACTATTTTGGTGTAGCTGGTCGGGGCTTTACGAACCACCTGAGAGCCAATGGAAGGGAGGTCTAGAAGAACGGTCTTGAGGGAATGTGTGTCTAGGAGTAACTGTTCAGAAGAAAGAAAATAAGGTCATGTGTTCTGAAGGGCCATGAAACTGAAACATGCCAGTGTCTGAATCTCCACCTACCTGCTCCGCTCCAACCATGCTGATTGGCTTACACCTGAACAGGTGGTTGATGAACTTTGGAATGAAGAAGCTGAAGCAAATGGATATAAGTAAAACAGTCAGTAGGAGTTTAGCAAACACTGTGTTATGAAAGAGCTTTTGTTGCACTGATTAGTGAGTGGCTGCGGTACTGACTTGGTGAACTTAATGCAGAACTGGGTGAAGTATTTCCGGGTGGAGGCCAGGTTGTCTCTAATGATGGGCACATTTTGTTTGATGTGCATGATTACAGAGGTCACATACGGGCTTTGGTCTCCCACATGTTCCACACTCTGCCACGGCATCTGTATAAACATACACAAAGTCAACTTCAAGGCTAGCATAAATCTTGAAGACACTCAAACTTTACTTTGAACTAAAACTAAAACTATGAAAACCTGAAATAAGTTAAAATAAAAAAAAAAATCTAAATATTATGTGAAAAAACAGAATGAAAACACTAGAATAAGAAATAAAATAATAATAATAATAATAGTTTATTTTAATGTGCTAAAATTACTAAACGTACACTAAAATAAAATAAAGGCTAAACAGAATCATACAAAATTAATAAAAGCAATATTAGCAAAATTAATGATAATTAAGCTGAAATTTAAATAAAAGCTGAAAATGTAAAAATAAAGGACACATTTTCTGCCTGATACTGATAAGCCAAATAATTTTCATGTTATGGCCGATAACCAATGAACAGCCGATATCAAAATTATTTGTATTATTTTGTCTATTTTTTTAAATAATAATTTAAGCATCCTTCTAATGTATGCAAATGAATATGGAAATGGATAGTTATTTTGAGATTTGCTAAAGATTATGTTATGAACAGTGTTATTAAATTATTAGTGTTTTTATAGATTTACTTAAAACTTAGATAAAATACAATTTTATTTAAAAAAAAAAGAAATTATTACAATTTCACTTAAATATATTAGCAGGTATGATAAAATTAAACTATAAAAACTTTAATATTGTCTGATAACTGCTTTGGTACTGATATAATACCTTGCTCATCGCTGTAAGGGCTGGATCACATGCAGCGTCCAGGTCCTGAACCAAGAGCTGAATACTGTTTGAGAT
Organism: Enteromius mattozi; assembly: GCA_032359235.1. Lineage (NCBI taxonomy): Eukaryota > Metazoa > Chordata > Actinopteri > Cypriniformes > Cyprinidae > Enteromius > Enteromius mattozi. Next base: position 1,111,948 of record JAUMHE010000019.1, read on the forward strand.
AACCCTGCCAAACAGAGAGATTCATGGGAAAATAACTTTACTAGTAATTCATTTCCTTGGGCGAATATGTTTTTACTTAGCATTGAGGGTGAATTAATGTGAATGGTATTTACGTGCTAAAGGTGTCCATCTCCCCAGTTAAGTTGATTCTCTCCATTAGGGACTTGTCCACTTTCTCCTTGAGCTTCTCCTCCAGCTGTGGACATGATATAGGACATTTGCATCATTAAAAAAAACTATTGATTTTGTGCCATGTGAACAAAGCATGTGTGGTGGGTCACCTGCTGTGTGGTAGCCAGGCAGTATTCAGCAGTGCTTAAAATACTGCAAATAAGACACAGCTCTTCCATTGTGAACTTGGCCACTTCTGATCCCTCTTTCTCCTTCAGCAGGCTGCTGATGGTTAGACCACCACTATTGGTGTTGGTCCTGCATGCAAACATGCACAAACATAGTTACCAAAGCACCCTAACTCAACCCTCCGGCCCTCCTGCTAAAAGAAACACAAGAAAGACTGCATGGAAACCACAAGACAGCTTCTCCAAAACAAAGATCTTTTCTGAAACTCCCAAAGACAATACGGGGTAAACCACACAAGGCGACGGGTGGGGATTTTTCTTCCTTTGAAGAGCGGCAGAGAGAAATCCCACCAATGCGACCACACAGTGACGACCACTCACTCTCCTTTCCAGCATCACCACAGAATAACACCCCAAATAAAAGCCCCAGTGACTAGGAGGATTAAACTTTAACTATGAAAAGGGAGAAAGACAGAAAAAAGGACCAGTCAGGTGGCTCGACTCACTTGGGTAGGTTCCCAGAGAGGATCTTCCAGGCATACTCGCGCAGATACTTCTGGAAGATCGTGGTCAGAGCAATCATGGGCTCTCCGGTGCTCAATTGTGAGCACTGGACCATACACTTCTTGTAGTACACGAAGAGATCTGCACAGCTGGGGAGCACAGCGCCTCCCTCATCTGTACCTGATTTAGGGGGACCCTGTGCCCGGAAATCAGCAACAAAACGGTCGATGAGCTCGCCAAGATTTCTAAGACAGAAAACAAAAGGATTAATGATAGTAGGCCTAGATGGAATTTGCAGACTTTAGCCGCATTACCTGCACTATTTGGGGTAAAATCTGCATAATTGTGTGAAATGGATTTAAACATGGCAAAAAAAAAAAATATATATATATATATATATCTATATATATATTTCACAGTACTGTACTTATAAAAAGACATGCAAGACTTTTTTTTTTTATAATAATTTATTTATACATCTGTGGTCATTATTTTATTATCAAAGACACCTGGATGGGTTAAGTTCAAATGTTTTGAATGTATTCAGTAGTACCCATTTGAAGAGCACTGTTTTTTGTTTGAAAAACTACTACAAATATATAAAAAAAATAACTTGATAACTGTTTTACCAAATTAGCAAAAATATAAAAAAACAAAACAAAACAAAACCAAAAAAAAAAACTAAGTGAACATTAACAGCATATATCTAAATATGACTGAAATCTCAATGTGTTAAAACTTGCTTTGAACAGCAATGTATTGTCAGGTCAGTAAATAGGCCATCTCTCTCATTGAGTAATCAGATAGATGCCCCAAGAGAAGAATGTGGACACTCTCATGCCAGGCAGGTCAGTGTGAACTGGTATAATGCAAGCCATTGTTAACAGAAAGGTCATTCTGCTTTAGGCAGTGCCAGTGGAGGGTTACATGGGCCAAAGAATGGCCTGCACAAGAGGCTCTTTGCTTGGGAGCCTCGTGAGTTTAAAGAGAGGCTAAGCAGGATAACGAGAGGTAAAGAACAAGAAAAGACAAGTAAAGAAAAAAAAATCAGCTGCTGTTTTCAAGGCTGTCTGCAGCATGTGTGGTTAACAGCTAATAAGAAGCATTTTCGCCTCAGTGGTGGGGCGGAGAGAGTTAGACAAGGCAACTACTAAAAAGGAGGGTACAAGAAAGGCAAGATCACAAACCAAGTGCATTAAAAATGGGGGTTGGTGAGGAGGACCCTTAAATGACCCTGAAATGAATGGACTTCTTATTGTGTGACTCACTTGATATGATTGTGCACAATGTTAAAGCACATTCCACTTACTTATCCTGCGACTCGATGTAAACGTAGAGATGAGGCTCAAAGCACTTGGACACAATGCCGTGGAAGGGGTTGTCTGGAGCCTTTGGCTTCTTTGGCTGTAAACAGTAAAACATTTCTTAATCAGGAATTTTTGAATAAGTGTGCCTGTGTAATTTTAGTATCATTTAATTTATTTACTGGATGTTGCTTTTTCTTGTTTTAATAAAGCTTTACAGTTTCATTTTGTGTAATTTTTAAATAATTTTGTCGTTTTTATTATTTTTATTAAATGTTTTACTTTGTTAAAATATAGTTTATATATAAATATATATATATATATAGACATTTAATTAATAAATTAATATGCATTTATAAGTTTTAGTTTTGCACAGTTTTACTTATTTTAGTACTTCTTAGTACTAACTTACAAAATAAGAAATGGTGCCTTGGCAACTAGATTAAATAAAATACATTTGAAAAAATATTTTTTCAATAAATAAAAATAACATTTTCATTAATTGTAATGTTGAAACTTGTTTTTATTACTTTTAGTTTATTTACTTAAATTTAAAAACAAAAAAATTAAAGATAACAGAAAATACTAAATAAAATAAGTCTGATAAAATAAAAAAGGAAAAAAATTGTCTGTATATTTTTTATTTATTTTTATAAACTAATTGAAAATGCAAAATGTTGTTCTTGCAGCCAGATTAAGTAAAATCAGTTTAAATATATACTTATATATTTTTTTATTTTATTTCCATTTGTGTTTTTTTATTTCAAATTATGAAAATGCTTTTTCTGGTTTTAGTTTTACTTAATAATATCCTAACGTGCTACAGTGGCACCAGTGTGATGGAGAAAGTGGAAGGAAATTCTATTGCGAAGTGATAACGGTGAACTTCTGAGGAACCCAAATCATCAGAAATGTTCTTACAACCCCTGATACTGAGAACATCATTGCCAATTTAAAGATAAAAGGAAGTAAGTATGCAATAACTGAGCCAAAGTCAAGCTGTTATATTAAAGCATCCATTAAGAGTTTGATAAATAGACGGCTAATAAAGACTCGTAAACACACGGTGCCTTGAATGTTTTCATAATTGCGGAGAATATGCGTCTGATCCGGGCTATAGTTCAGATGTGAGTCAAATCAAACTACATTAGAAAGAAATGTAAAATGCATGTTGGAATGGCACCAAATGCGGTATCAGCTTCTATCAGAAGATGGGTGGAGTAGACTGCATATGGTACAAATGTGCTCATTCCTTCATAACAGAGTGCAAATAAAGATAAGCAGCCTCACTCTATCCAAATCTTCATCCTTTTCTGATACGTTGTCCTCTCCTGACTCATCTTCCAAAAAGGGGTTTGTAGGTTCTAAAGGCGTCTCAGGCTTTTTCTGCTGAGAAAGCAAAAGGAAACATCACACAAAAGCCAGATTGCCAGCATGTTCACGCCCCAGTAAAATCCTTTTGTGTTTGCATGGCCTCACCCCAGGCCCGTCGTTTAAGGTGCAGCCCGAGAAGCGCTTAGCCAGCAGTCCCTCGAAATTGGTGGTCCTCTGAATAGCGAAGAGCAAAAGCTTGACCTCGATCTCCCTGGCACGGGTTCGCATCAGCTTGGCCAGCTCGGTTCTGATGAGCAAACGAAACACAGACACAGACACAAGGTTGTGAGCGAAACCTAACGTGCCAAGTAGGACTGAGTCTTCAGGTCAATGCTTTTATAGGCCAGTGTGTGCAGATGCCTGGTTTGGCTGTTAAAGGAAACCACAGTGGATCAGTGTTGTATTCAAAAAGGCAAGATCCAGTTACTGTCAGCTTGAAAAAGAATAGTTTTTTGAGAATAAAATAAGCCTACGGAAGAAGAAGATGGTCGTGTGGTGTATCCATTCTTACATAAAGCTTTGTCAAAAAAGAGAAATATATTAGATCGGATTGCAGCGGACCTCAAACGTTCTTTCCAGGCACTGAGGGTTTTGTAATGACTCTCCTGAGAGGAATTTGACTATAGACAACACACATACACACACAGACTACTTTAGACTGTCAATAGCACTACTGAAATCCCAGACATGTAACTAGTTCCTTTCCATCTAATCATTCATGTCATAGTGCGCACAATTATGTCTTTTGCTAAATCATGCCATATTTGTGTGCTGCCTAATGTCTAGTCTTCCAAGCTAACCACTAAATGCACATGTAAACCCCAGGTGTATTTTCTCTATGGGGTAATGGAGATAATGAGGATTTATGCTACACTCACATCATGTCGGAATTACCGTAATTACAACTCTACTCAGACCTGCTCATGTCTCCAGACTCAAAAATGATTTGTTTCTATGGCAACACTCATTATGCCAAAATGTATCCATGTCTGGCTTTGTTATTTTGACAGCAAAATACATAAATCACTTTAAATGCTACAACTCATTCTCTTTTCAAACTTTGAAAACGTACAATTATTGATTATTATTTTATTTTATTTTTAAGTTGAGGCAATGAGATAAGATGACAAAAAAGGATCAAAAAGATACATTCAATACATGTGAGAGGAATAAGTATATAAAATAATACTAAAATACTATTTTAAAATAACTGTATACAATTTTAAACAATGTATACAGATTTCGTAATCTTAAATGTTTTAAAATAAGTCTTTTATGCTAATCAAGGATACATTTATTTGATCAAAACTCCAGTAAAAACCGTAATATTATTATTACAATTATTAGTATATTCATTTATTTCAGACGTGTACATTTTTATTGGAAAAAAAAAACATTTTGAATATTTGTATTCAACATCACATAAATTAAAGCTTTCATAGAATGATTACATGTAATTAGGAAATCAATTCTCTCAATATTTGCATAAAAATGTGAATGGAAATCTGACTAATGACATCAGTGGTTATCACAGGTCACAGGACACTTATGATGAACCAACACTATGTGAACGCAGTATAATGTGAGGAGTTTAATTGTTACCTGGTGATATGGCAGAACTCTACAGCGATGCGTTCGGTCATGCACCACTCCTCCGGGAACATTCGGCCATACTTCTCTTCATAGTCCACAAGCTGACGCTTGATCCACGCATAGCGCCGATCTATCTTGTCGAGCCACGCCACCTGTACTCAGAACAAACAGAACATAAACTGTAAGTGAGATAGTACAGCACAATTTCAGTATGTACAAGTCACACAAGGTTACACTTACATCCTGGTTTTCTTGAAAGAGCACTAAGTATTCTGAAAGGTGCTGCCTGATGAACTTTTTAATGATCTCCTGTTTAATCCGAGGATCCAGGACATTCGCCACCAAGCAGGCATCTCTGAGAACAATGCTAAGACCTCCTGATTTCTGTAAATATTAAATTAAACGTGTTACAGGAATGATAATGAGAGGTGATTACTTATCTTTTCATCAGAGCACTGCATCTGTACCTTTGACCCCTGGGCAGGAAAGGACTCTTCAAAGTCGGCCAGTATCTGTGTGCCAAGCTCGCTCTGTGCAGCTTTAACTCTGAGGAGGAGCAAAACAGATAGGTAAGTGTTTAAAAGACACCTGGTGGTCTCACGATTCCCTGGGGTCCAATGAGTTTTAAAAGCTATAAATGCATGATACCAAAATGTTGGAACATAGAGCAGGACAAGTGAAATTTTACAATACTTCATATTAATTCCAATAGAACAAATACACTCTGTAGTAACATACTACTGAACACATTAAATGAAAAAGTTAAATATAAAAAACTAAACTCACAAATTTCATTAAAAGTTTAACAATGACATTAAAGTATTTCTAAATATGTTTTTCCCAAGTAACCACTAACGTAAACTGTCATTCAAAATTAAACTGAGAAATGAAGATTAAGACTGAGCAATAAATAAAATAAACTAAGCTTGCTTTGCATGTTTATATTGACAAACCAACTGAGTTTACTTCGACAAGACAAGAAATCTGACCAAGACATGCCAGCTTAGCTTGTGTTGTTTTGTCACTACAAAGCCTTCCTTGCCCAGCATGTACTGTAGAAAAACTGGTATATATTTTTTTACATTTAACTAAATACTAAACACCAGAACTTTTGACATCCCTAGTCATGGTCCAGTTTCTATAGGGAATAGCTAGCAGAATACATAGAACGGAGACAGATATAACAGCTACTTGTAAGAAAACAGATGCAAATTTAAATTGTATTGACTAATAAGGCCAAATTGTGCTTAGGACCAAAGTCTCAGATCTAAGAGGCAGTGTAAAGCAAGCCCAATCCCATCAAAAGAGTCTGGATGAACCACGACTTGATGATTAGAAGATGCTCTTCATTTCTGGATTATTTGCTGGCACAAGCAGACTCAACACAAGTGCCATCCAAATTAAACAAAAAGATACTCAGAGGGAGAGACAGCGAAAGAGAGAGATGGAGACACATGCGCTTGCCAGTCAGACACCAGTCTTCAACGTGGCACATGGCTGCCAATTTGCTCTCTCACCAGCTCCATTAAGACACTGTCTGAACCGCAACACATCCCTCAGCTGCCGCCCCTGATCAAACATCTCTGCCACACCTCAAAAGCAACCAGACATCTCCATTTAGGGACAGTCGGGCACAGAACGAAAGCATCTCAGTTTCTCCATATTTGGCGTGCACTAATATTAAGCATCACAAAAATCCAATTAGACATCACAAGAATTTCCTCAAGACTTTATATGTGGTCGGCTTGTGTAGTTCAAAACAACATGACTAAAATCAGTCCATCAGATCACCAAAGGGGGGCTAATATTATTTACATTTTAAATTCCTAGGCACAATCCCCACTCTCATCAAATATAATCTCTTCCTACACCACAAAAGAAACAGACGAGAAAAAACCGAGAGTCACGCAGCGGTCAGAAACCACTGATGTACTTTGGCAAACTCGAATGCTGTTTTAACAAAACACTGGATTCGCTTGATGTACAAATGCATGCTCAACCAAACAAACTCTCATCATCACTCAAGGATGGTGTTTAGCATATGAGGTCCGTCTGTGAGAGGTCTTATGAACCAAAGGAGTAAACTTGACTACAGGGGTACAGAAAAGGAACCGCGGATACTTGCTTTTCCAGAGAAACATTTAGAACCTGGAACAATCAGGGGAATCATTTTTTTTCCACATCAAACACACCCTTCCTTGCCATCTGCTTATGAAACAACAGCTTTATCAGTGCATCCAACATAAACAAGCAAAGGGAAGTGCAGAATCAGAGACCGGAGCCCTGTTTCTTTCCTAACAAAAGGCTCAGTCTCCGAGCCTGCAGGGGACATGGACTGCACCACCCAAACCAGGCCCAAAACAAAGAGCTGAGGGAAAAAAATAAATAATGAGATACTTTAAAGCAGATTTCCTTCCTGTGCTGCATCTTCAGTAAACATAAACAGGATCTATAGACTCTCAGGACCATGATTTAGTCAAATAAACAGTGTGTGAGTGAGGCTCTTGTCCGTACCTCTCTGAGAGCTGGCGTATCTGGGGGATGCCCATGTACTTCTGGAAGTGCTCGAGGACGTTGACTACACCCTGAAGGAGATTGGCCACCTCCCCGTACTGCCTCTTCCGAGTCATAGCTCTGCAAAGGTACAATGAGACAAGCTTTCAGCACAATGAGTAATTATCATGGGAGAATGTATCTTGAATAAACATACTCAAGAGAGTCCACACCACCCGCCAGCATGTGCAGGTGATTGAGGGTGGTTATAGAGGTGGTCAGGTGACGCTTTGCATGGTCCAACTGCTTGATGTCCCGTGTGATCTCTTTCACCTGATGAACATTTTTAGAGAACGAGACAAGATTTTTAGACTTTTTAAAATAAATCCTCAATGATAAAATATATTAGGAAAAATAGTCTTTTATTCAACAAAAACATTCCAAAAATGTAGGTGCATTTTGTAATCAACTTTTTGAAATTAAACTATTTTAATGAATTACATGCAGTAATAAACAACATGTGAAGGACAGAGGAGCCTCTTAAAGAAGTTACAGGTCTGTGAGAGCCAGAAATCTTGCTTGTTTGTAGGTGACCAAATACTTATTTTACTGAGGAATTTACCAATTAATTCATTAAAAATCTTATAATGTGATTTTTTTCCTATTTTGTCTCTCATAGTTGAGGTATACCTATGATGAAAATTACAGGCCTCTCTCATCTTTTTAAGTGGGAGAACTTGCACAATAGGTGGCTGACTAAATACTTTTTTGCCCCACTGTTTGTTGGCAAAGACAATCTAAATGTGGAAGAGGAAATTAACATGTACATGTCAATTACTATTAATTCAATTTAAAAACCTATTTCTTATTAATATTTATTAAATACTAAAAACATTTTAGTATGGTACCAGCATATCATGCATTCCTTATTTATATTGCTTCACCATGATAAGACACCAGGATAGAGCTTTGCTATTGTTCTCCTGCCTTCCTCTGATCTGCTCTGCATTACATTCACAGATGGCCATTACATTACTTTGGGCTCAAAAAGAGCACTGTGGACAAAAACCACAGGATGTCACAGTTTCTTGAGCCTCGGTTACCCAGCCTGTTGGGGTGGGTGGGTGGTGAATGGCTATTTACTCTGGGTCGACTTTCAGGCCTTAAATGACTAGGTTCCTGTCTGGAGGGCTTATTTTTACTCACCATTTGCTCTGATTTCTCCGCTTTGTCTTTGATGTCTTTGATTTTGCCAAAGAGTTGCTGGATGGCTTTCTGGGCCTCCTCCAACGCCTGGAAACAGAGACAAAAGATCTAAGATGACCCATACAGCACCGCGGTAGCGTTTTCTTACAGCTCGCTGTCAGTTCGATGTTTTCCGTGAAACAGCAACCTGAAGTTCACTGGCTTGAGTAGAGTTTGTGTTGGGATAGTTTCATCACTTTCAAACTAGGCGATTAGAAAAACAGACACTCAATCTAAATCTTTCCCGCCACATCAAAAGCAATTAATAACAAATATGAAAATACAGACTGAATGATGTTTTAATGAACATGCTTCCTGCCCAGCCTCCTGACCTTCCAGACACTATATTATTTTTAACAGGAAGATCTCCTCACTTCACCAGGGTGGGGAACAAACCGCACGGCCTGATGAAACCAGTTTTTACTTGACATTCCTACAGGCCTAGGCTGCAGCAGCTGCAACGTTGGCCCTTCCACATGCTGCCCCACCTGATGCCACCACATCAGAAGGCTCCTGGCTCGGCCCCGATGGGCCACTCGAATGCACAGTCATGGCCAGTGGAGTGCCTCCCACTGCAGCCACACGTCCAGTATTTGGACACTGACAATGCATAATTGCTACTTCCTTCAAGAGCAGCTGCAGCACTGAATGAGTGGGAACACTGGCCGTTGCCAGTGTATTTAGAGAGACATGCCTGGGCTGAGAGCAGAGAAAGTTTGGACGTGTCTTTTGCCTCGCTCCTTCACAGCCAAATGGAATGCTAACAGCCGGCACCAGCTGCCCCCTGGAATTTACCACTTTTACAAGCCTCCTCAAAAACACAGAGATGCTTTGAGCCACACACACACACAAAGCAATGTTAACAGAAATGCATCCACCTTTCTATGAAAGGATTCTTTAAATTGCAGTGTTGACTTTAACATCTCAGAAGAAGAAGCAAAACAAGAGCCCAGGTGTTAACTGGGATGCACCTCGTTTAAAGGGGCCACGCTGTTTGTAGTGCATCCAGAACTGATTTCTGAAGGTTCGAAAGATGGACTGCTTGTTAATGGACAGTCCATGGGTTTCCTCCTTATACTCCTGATCAGGAGAAATAGAAAGAGGTTTATTTGGATCTGGCAGGAAGGAGAGCAGCTGCTACGCATGTGGACTCTATTTGCAGTTTCAGGATGTTTTCCCCCCCAGATGGTTCAGGCAGGCCACAGACTATAGGACGACATGGATGCTGGGATGCCTGCTTTATTTCCCTGTAGTGCTGTGACTCGACTGAAGAATATGCAAAAGTGTTGAGAAAGAAACATGTTGGTCATTAGGACAGTTTAACAGATGCTGACAGGCAGGAATGAGACTGTGTGATTATTTCCTTGGTGATTATGTCGTCAATCATGTACAACATTCCACACATACACTACTGGTAATTATCCTGTATGTAATTATTTCCTAAAATGCTGAAAATATCATGAAGAAAAGTGCCTGGCTTTAACCTTCTATGGTACAGTGTTATCTCAAAGCTGCAATTTTCATTGTTTTGCAAGATATCAAGCATGTTGGGTAATAACAAAATGGCTATTTTGGTCTAATTTTATTTTAAGGTCTAATTCTCGCTATTAAAAAAACATTAACTGCGAATTTTGCCTCAAACTCCTAATTTGCAGTTTATTAATAGTTAATAAGGTAGTTACGTTAAGTGTAGGTATTGGATAGGATTAGGCATGAAGAATATGGTTATGCAGAATATGTGCTTTATAAGTACTATTAAACAGCCGATATATTAATAATAGGCATGCTGATAAGCAACTAGTGAGAACTGGTCCCAATACTAAAATATTACCGCTATTTTAATGGATATGGTAATTTTTAAATCTTTTTCTGCCATGTGGAGGACATTTTTGTTTTCCAAAACACATTAAATTCATTATGCTATGATTTACATTTGTTTGGTGATTAATTTTCAAATAAAAACATATTTTTTAGAAGAAACTTCTTAAATATTTCTTAGAATCACATATTAGAATGATTTTTGAAGAATCATGTGACAATAAATACTGGAGTAATGGCTGCTGAAAAGTCAGCTTTTTTCTATTAAAGGGATTTAAATGAATTGTTTTATATATTACAATAGAAAACTAATTTTAAATTGCAATAATTTTCACAGTACTGTTTTTCGATCAAATGATGCAGCCTTCATGCATTAATGTCTACTCTAATACTCCACTCTGCTTTTGTAATGTTTGCAATAAAGGGTTAAAACCTAGGCGTTAAATCAATAAAACAACTGTTGGGTTATTTTTATTTTTTGAATTTATTTTAAGAAATGACTAAAACATCTCCAAAGGGACAGACAGGGATCGGTCTATAACGACTGATAGAAAACCACACATGCAGTAAACTTTCCATCCTGTGTTTAGATTAAATATTTATACTACATTTTTGGGGAGGCTCCTTCTCTGCATTCCTAATAAGCAGCTCCAGATGCCAAAAACTACATGAGACATCCTGATCCCAACTGGCTCCCTGACAGCCATAAACCTCTCATCTGAATGCTCCATCTGGGAACAACAACATGGCAAACTTTTTATATGGAACTTTCTGCAGCATTGAGGAAAATAATGTACATTAGCACAAACCCTGCGTGAGACAAAGAGGAAGGCAAAGTTTGGGTTGTCCTCAATTAATTGGCACCAAATGCTTTGGCCCAGTGTTGACTTTCCTATTTGAATGATATCACACTTCTAACAAGTTTCCCCATATTGTCCACTGCTTTTCCAATTCAGAAAATGTTTCCAAATATGTCGTTGTCATTTAACAATAGTACTTTCCACACACTGTAAATGTTCTGAACTTCTGATAAGAACCACAAAAAATGTTGTTTAGAAAAGTTTCTAGTAAACAGAACAGAAGTGTGGTGACCAGCTAATTATTATACTAAATCCACATCAGAGAAAACTATAAAAAAAAACTTTACTTTAAATAAAATGAACATAAACTTTAAAATGGAAATTATTTTAGCTATTTGCCTAGATCCCTTTTCATTTGGTTTAACTAGATACACTAAAATAACTCAAATAAAAAATAAAAAAAACCCCACTAAATTAAAGCTGGGAAAAAAAAATAATTAACACTATTAAAACCAGGGTTTCTGTAGGTTTTATGAAGGTAAATGTAAGATTTTAATACTAAGAGAAAAAAAATGTTAAGGAATAAAAGGAAAGGAAAATAATATGTCAATATGTTCTCTAAATACAAATGTCTAAAGAGCAGACAATGGGTTACAATAGCAACAGTTTCAACAATTTCCAACAGATCTCTCTTTCTTTTAAAAATTCATTTTACAAAACCACTTAATAGCTTCTAACCACTGGAATATAAGATTTCACTGCACCTTATGATCACACTGCAAAAAAGAGAACTTTCCTCAGTATTTGTTTTTTTCCCAGTTTCATGGTCTTGTTTTCAGTTTATGAGTAAAACATGAAACTTATTGTAGTGCATGCATCATTTAATACAATGAATGATGCACTCTGCTCTGATTTAAAACCTACAAAATCCTTATAAAATGAAAACAAAAAACATAAAAACTAATTCAAAATATTAATAAAATATAACAGTATCTCAATGACACTAAAAGCAGACATACAATAACAAAACCAGAGAGGAGTTTGGGTCTTTAAACTGGGTGAACATCTGTGTTGTGACTGTCTCAGATACTATTTATCAGGCCGTCAGCTTCATCCAAACTTCAAAGAGCCCTGAAATAAGACGCCCAATGACCAATTCTAACTTTAGAATTTTCTGTACCACAGGGGAAAACGTGAAAATACTTGTTTAAGACAAACACATCCATCCACCTCCTCCACGCAGCTAGAAATGTCATCAAGCAGACCCCGGGGATCCCGTTCCAGACACGGATGTCTCCATCTCACTGATAAATACTGCACAGACTAAACAAAAAAAAAAGAAAAAAAAAAAACTGCTGCGGGTCTTTCCAGTCCTCTCTCTCTGTCTCCACCATCACTCCCAGCCTCCAGCTACATGTGTAATCCACACTTCCCCGCCGTTCCATCTGCTGAAAGGATTTTTCCTCTGCTCTGTGGAAACAACTTCGAAGGTTACGGGCCGTGAGACTTGTGGCCCAGTGTTAACGCCGATCTATTCAGACACAACCAATTTCCACAAGCGGTGCATGCTGGGTAATTCAGAAACAGCAGAACCCACTCACAGGTCTAAACCACGCTGCCTTTATACATCTCAATAAAGGGGTCGCTTTTCACCTCAGCCTGCTGCTCTGATTAAGAACGGATCTGTGTTGAATCAACATTTCCAGCCTGGTCCAAGAAATAGCAGGACACTAAACCACAATGTGGAATGGAATTGCTGCTGAGAACAGGGAAATTCAGAGTAAAGTGCGCTTTCCTTTCCATGAAGAGACAGCACATGGGACTATGAAGAGCCTCGGTCACTTCCAAAGATGTGAGATGGAAGAGATGCCCAAGACAACCACGTTGTCGAGAGCTGGTGGACAGTGTGGTTCACCACGAGGAACTAAACTTTGGTCAAGCTGCTTTAACCACTATAATGATTTGATAAATGACTACAAGAACATAATTGATTATTCATTCAAAATAAACAATGTTATTCCAAATCTGTACACTAGGCGTTTGGGCTCTGGAATCATCTGCCGTCGCTAATCAAGATCTGTGCTCTCCGTGAAGATGCGGAAGTTTTAGAGATAGGATAAATGGATTTCCAGCCCTAAAAATCGCTTGCAGTAGCTCTGCTACTAAATTTACTTTAAAATGGCTATCCATGTACAGCTTTGACCAACTATTGCTTTATTCTGGTTGAGCTTTTAATGTTGTTATGGGAAAGGATGAAGCTGATTGGTTGATTCTTGTCACATGACCCATGGTGCCCTTGAAGCAGTCTGAAAAGGTGAGATTTTTTTATATCGATGCAGCACGGATGCACATGGAAAAATGAGCATGTTGCACCACGTACGTATGGCAAACCAAAGTAGTCATAAATGCCTGATCAGGCATCTGATTACACACTGACACATCAAAAGAGTGCGATTTCACAGCAAAATGCGTGTCCTCGAAACATGATTTGCTATAAAAACGCACATTTGTGTGTATCAAAACACCCATCCTTAATGTGTGATTTGCTATAAAACATGCACACTTGACATTTTTGACGTGCGTTTATCATAACAAAGGAGAAGAGAACTATGACAAGCCCTAAGGTTCAGAATTATGCTATAGATTAATTGCGTCAAATATAGCGTTTTCAACAGTATTTCCGCAGCAAAATTAGCCGTCCTGATGGTAAACGCAGTAAAAAAATGTGAATTTAATAGCATTTTAGTTTGTGTATGTTTATGTGATGGTGTAAAAAGTGCTGTTTTGGTTGCACAGAGCGCACAACATTTACAGCGTTTTGTGTAGTATAATGAACCATGATTGTATGTACCATGATTTCCACAGCCAGTAATATTAAACTGTTCAAAGCTAAAATAATATTATTAACCAGCACTTAGTGTCCTGTTAGTTATGTATGTAAATTTGTATATAGAAAAAGAGACACACATACAATAGGGTTGCTGTCCTGTAATATTAACAATTACATTAAAGTATGATAAAGACGTGGTATAGGCATATGTTCAATGTTAGTAGAGATGAAAAGTATACAAAAAAGTTACTTTGTTCATAAATATTTCCTATCAGTTTATACACCGGCACTTCTTCCACTAAAACGATGGTGGTGAATTAGTCTGGTCTGTGTCCTGATCATTTATTGGGTGAGAACAGTTTAATATTACTGGCTGTGGAAATCAGTGGAAGGGGATTATTATACTACAAGCAAAATGTCATAAATGACGCATGTGCTGGGCAATCAAAACGCTGAACGCTGTAAAAAGCAACTGTGGCGCTTTTTACAAACACTAAAACACTGTTAAATACGGTGTTTGCTATCAGTACAGCACATTTTGTGGTGCAAATACTGATGAAAACGCAATTAATCAATAGCGTATTTCTGAACCTTTGGGCTTGCCATAATTTTTTTAATTTTTAATTAATTTTTTGCCTATATTCTTCTTTACATTTAACAAAAATTACTTACATATCTGTACATTTATCAGAAATACTAAAATTACGGAGAAAGGAGCATATGAAATGTTATCCACATTTATGAATTAATTTATTCATTCATTTTTTGTAGCTATATTAGAGTTTATGTAGCTACATATATTATTTAGCTGACATTTCTTGCTGGAAAGTCTCTTCTCCCCTGTTAACAATACAGTTTAAAGCATTAATTTATGAAAATAGATACCTCACAAAAACAAAATACAAAAATTATCTGTTTTTTCAAATACACAAATATACAAATATAACTCAAATAGATTGGTACTTGGTATATTAACAAATGACCTATTATCCAATATATTGTTGCATCAAACCACATAACCACTGTATGCATAAAGTGTGTGATTCAACCAAACATCATGATTTGTTTAGTCTATTTGCTGGGACAGTTTACTTGTTTACACAGATAATAACTCTTGTTTATTCATCCTTGTGTTCATCAGAAGCCAAGAAACTAGACTGGCAAAGCACGCCTGGGGTAAAGATGGGGTCAGTGGAGGCATGCGCTGCTCTTATTAGAATCCCAATAGAAAATCACTAAAGCACAAGCAACAGTTTGGAATGCTGCGCAATGTTCAAATGTGTTATCTCTGTTTACCCTGTTGGCCCGGTATAGTGCGACAGAAGCCCTCTTTCTTAGATGAACTCACAAATAGAATACCTGTTATGCTTAATTTTGAGTTTCTGCTCGGATAGCTAATACTTCAACTACTGCTGCTGTGTGCTCTAATTCGGTGCATTTGACTAATAAACCTTAAAGTTAATCCTAAAATCCTATTATGCATATTTAGAAAAGGTTCAGAATATATTAATATAAACTTCAGAAACACAACGCGGAGCAAAACCTTCATGAAATGTTATATAAAATAATAACAGTGTTAATATTTAACTAATGTCAGGTTGTTGTCAACATTAGCCAACTTTTGTAAAGTTTCTATGAAAAACTGACAGGTCCAAAGTCCCCTGGAGCTAGAAATCTGTTTGTCTTTGCTTTGTAAGCTCAAACAAAGACGACTTTTTTTCCCTTAAATCGTGGATATCACCGCAAACATGCATAGTCGCACTACTCTCTCAGTCTGCTTTGGTTAAGTACCAGACAAGAAGATTCAGAATGGCTCGTGTTTTATTAACGTGTTTTTTAATTTTGTTACCAGCGCATTTGGTGAGTATTTCCCACTTATTTGATTGCAAGCTGCTCTTTTGACAAGTGCTTTCAACAACGTCCTAATATGAGTCCTATTTTATATTTCCATAGGCAGAATCATCCGGTGTGTTTGAGTTGAAAGTGCACTCTTTTACAAGCACAAGCAGTGTGTGTGAACGGTCCAGCGACTGCCAGATCTTTTTCCGTGTTTGCCTGAAGCACTCGCAAGACATCATATTACCAGAGCCGCCGTGCACTTACGGCACTGGAATGACAGGAATACTCAACGCAGACTCCATCTCCAACAGCGCGCATATCCGCGTGCCTTTTAATTTCAAGTGGCCGGTAATTAGTCTAGCTTAAAAAAAAAAAACATAGCCCACTATTCATTATCAGTTAGCCTATTTATGTAGCCTATATATGCACGTCTAATGCATGTATAGTAGTAGTAGCCAAATATTAAACTGAGTGTTCTGACTTTACAGGGAATCGTGTTGTTGATAATAGAAGCCTGGAATGCAGAGTCCTCTGATCAGTCAACAGGTATGCGCTCAACTTTTGCCTCACCTACGTAACTTTAATAGTTTACACAACATGTATTTGTCACCACCAGATCATTATGTTAACATATAGTTTGTTTTATTTATTTCAGAGAACATCAAAAACATGATCAGCCATTTGGCCACCAAAAGAAGAATCAGCATAGACGAGGGCTGGTCCCAGGATGTGCATCGTGGAGAGCAAAGCCAACTGGGTTTTTCTTATCGCGTTGTGTGCGATAAATTCTACCATGGCAATGAATGCTCGGATTTCTGCCGCCCACGGAACGATGCGTTTGGCCACTTCAACTGTGACGCCGCTGGGAACAGAATTTGCCTCCCTGGGTGGAAAGGCGACTATTGCGCGGAACGTTAAGTGTTGCTGAATATTGTAGCCTACGTAATAATTTGCAGGGGAAATATATAAATAAAGTAAGGGGGTGGGGGGGGGTTTATGTTTTATGATGCCCAGTCATTCTAATATCCTTCTTTCTCTCCTTTTTAAACAGCCATCTGCTCATCTGGCTGTAGCAAGGAGCACGGTTATTGTGAGGCCCCCGGTGAGTGCAAGTGCCACCCTGGGTGGAAGGGCCCCCTCTGCGACGAGTGTCAGCGATACCCTGGGTGCCTGCATGGCACCTGCAACCAGCCCTTTCAATGCATATGCAAGGAAGGCTGGGGTGGCCTGTTCTGCAACCAGGATCTGAAATTACATAATGAACCTGTACACTCAAAAAAATAAAAAAAAAAAGGTTCAGCAGTTCTTCAATGGTTCTTTAGGATGGTAAAGGTGTTAAACACCACTGACAGATTACTTTTTTTTTTTTAATTTGCAATTGTAGTAAATTAAACTTAATTTACTAATTGTACATCAGACACACACACGCAATCTTTTTTCATTTAATGAACGCAAAATAAAATGTCTCTGTATCTCATTTACAGATACCATATAAAAGTAACATCAGTAAATAGTTAAAGCTCTAGTGTAGTGTACATTTCTGTATTCGGTACAGATACCAGTGAAAATCCATGGTTCTTTGTACCAAAGCAAAACACAAAAACAAGCTAATTAAAAATAAAATGTACAAAAATCAATGCTATTCTTTACTTACTTAAAATTCAACTTT
The DNA here is from genome assembly GCA_032359235.1 of Enteromius mattozi. Classification (NCBI taxonomy): domain Eukaryota; kingdom Metazoa; phylum Chordata; class Actinopteri; order Cypriniformes; family Cyprinidae; genus Enteromius; species Enteromius mattozi. The sequence goes on from JAUMHE010000019.1 coordinate 1,129,716, forward strand.
TTCCACAAGAAGTAAAAGTTTGAAAAACAGTAAACAAGTTTCACCCAAATTTTACAGGGGATTTACTATTAAAGGTGCCATAGAATGGAAAACTGTATGTATATTGGCATAGTTTAATAATAAGAGTTCTGTACATGGAAAAGACATACCGTAGGTCTCAAACACCATTGTTTCCTCCTCCTTATGTAAATGTAAATATCGGGAACAAAAAAAAGCTCACTAAAAAAAAGGGGAATCTGAACATAACACTGACTGTGACGTAACAGTCGGGATCACTATGTCCTCAACATTTGCATAACATATACCTGCCCATGTTCTAGACTAGCTGCCAGCCAAATCATCAGATGTTCTGCAGGTATTGTGAAGAAACAAGCAGGACAATAGCGAAAATGGCAGATCAGGGAAATAAACGTTACGTTCCAGGCTGTGCAGGGAATGTGAAGCACGGAAAGCAAATAACTCGAGCCACTAAAGGGACCTTACTAGCGGTAGCATGTTACATTACAGTACATAAGATTTTACTTACCACATAAACAGAGTAGGGAAAGATTACGGAGGATGATGGCAAATGATTTACAGATCCTTAACATCAATGACAAGCATCTGATGTTTTAAAAAGTGTGGCAAGTACTGACACACCATAGTATAACCACATATATTTTACTCTCCTTCCTACTGTGTGAGCTACTGAAATGAGCCACACTGTGAAACAGCTAATTAGAAGAGCTGAACATTGAGATGCACTGTAAAACAGCTAATCAGAGCAGAGCTGAACATTATTATTTATGACCCTTCCAAATAAGCCAATAACAGACCGTTTCATTCTAGGGAGAAATCCTAGGGTTGTAAATGGCCTCATTTACTACTAAGATTACTGCTTACAGTCTTCCCGACTGCCCGGGACCTGTAACAGATTTTGGGGGCTCGTCCGGGATCAGCGCTACTCAGAAGATGCCTGATCCAGTGATTTTGAACCTAGAGACAGCAAAGCACACTCCTTAGGAAGAGAGCAACGTCTGTGTGAGAGGCTAAGGGGAGCAGGTGACCAGCATCATCCTGACCAAGAGCATCACCACATCAGTTAGATCTACCTGAAAGTGCATCAAGTCCGAAGAAGAAAGAAAGAGGCTGATCTGGAACATTAAGAAGAAAATCTACACTCTTCCAATTGGCAAAAGACATTCACCCAGCACCAGATGCAGATGTCACACCATTAAAGGATGATGACGAAGAAAGCTACATTAATTACATTGTCACTTACAGGCATAGTTGTGAATTATCTAGGCTACCTGACCAAGGGATGACTGTGTTAATGAATTTAAATGATTGTGTTGATGAAATTGTAGAGCAACGTGCTATTAGGACTGAAAAGGTTACTCAACCATCTATTGCACCTCATAACACAGACACATCAGAGGATGAGTACCAGAGAATGTTATCAAACTATGAAGAGTTAGGTAGAAAACTTTCAGCCAGTAAAGCTAAACCTACCACACTACCTACACCCACAGTCACGTCACACACACTTCCAAACAATAATAATTCTGTATATTCCAACATCTCAAGGCAGGATTTTAGTAACTACAGCACATCTCACTCTGCACCTGACAGCATGGTCTCCATCAGAGATATTGCAATGTTGCAGCGTCGAGAATTCAAGATTCAAGGGGGACAAATAGGAGATAATATGTCTGACATAAGATTCAGTAACCTGTGCAAACAAATAGATGAAGGCATTAAGGAAGGCTACACTGAAAGTGAAATAATTAGAGGGGTGTTTCGCACGATTAAACCTGGAAATTTCAAAGACATGTTATTAACCAAGGATGGCATGACTGTTCAAGAATTGAAGAGTTTCCTCCAGTCTCATCTAGGTGAAAGCAGCAGTACTGAACTTTTCCAGGAACTCATGACTGCCAAGCAACATGAACATGAGACACCACAGCAGTTCCTGTACCGCATGATCAGTCCAAAGCTCTGTTCTGATACTGTTCTGTTCTAGACAAGTGAATTCAGACATCAGATATGATGACCACACAGTTCAGAGTATATTTATCCACACTGTTTCACAAGGTATTGGTCTAAAACACAGTGACATTTGCCAAGAGTTGAGACCTTTCCTCTTAGATTCCAGTGTCTCTGATGAAACCCTACTTAGGCATGTAATAAGAATTACAAGTGATGAAAGTGAGCGGCAACGCCGTCTGGGTCAGTCTACTCGCCATAAAGTGGTACATGCACACAGCGCACAGATTGAGCCTGAGAGTGGGGCTAAAGAAATGGTGAGAGTGGATGAAACAACAAAAGATAAGACCATTCAGCAGCTAGGAGTACAAATAGAAGCTTTAACAACTGCAGTGGACTCTCTGAAACAGTCTGGAACAACAAAAGTTCCTAACTCATGGCATGAGTATAGTGAGTCGCAACCTCAAAGACATCAGCAACCACCTCAAAAGTCAATTTTTGACTTCCAGTATCCGACACCATTCCTACCATCTGCCATGCCACTGTGCAATCCAAATACACAGGTGCAGCCTCAGATCCAATATCAATGACAGCATCAATACAGGTCAAGACCCCAAACACAATCCTCTTCAAGTAGACGTACTCTTCAAAGACAGAGACAGTCAAGATGTCACGGATGTATAGATAAAAATGTGACCACTTGCAGCCATTGTTTTGTGTGTGGCACAGAGGGACACAGAGCAGTAGGCTGTCTTCAGAAGTCAAGAAACCAGGGAAATGGGGAGCGATCTCTGCAGAGGGACAACCAGTGATCGAAGTTAAGTATCCGTCCCAGTATGAAATGTTACAAGCTCCTACAGCTACTTCGACTCTATCAAAACAAATTCACAACATCACTTCTCCATACTTATCAAATCAAACTAATCAAATGAGAGTTGCCGAGCTTGTAGGAGAAAAGTGTCTGTTGAAATGTACAATGAATGGTTATCCTCTCAGTGTTTTATTAGACACTGGAGCCCAGGTCAGCATTTTGGATTATAATTGGAAAGAAATTTACTTACCTCAAACAAAACTTCGCCCACTCGTAGAGATTACTGACCAACAGGAACTGGAGGTCAGAGATGTAAAAAAGGACCTAATACCCTTCCATGGTTGGGTGGAGATTACTCTTAACCTTCTAGGAAATGAAGACCCTGAACTGGCTATACATGTTCCTTTTCTGGTCAGCAGGATTGGCTTAGAAAGACCCATCCTGGGGTTTAATGTTGTACAAGACATTATAAGAGGTGGTGAAAATCGAACTCAAGCCTTGTTCACTCTAGCCAACCTGCTCAGCACGGCAATGGAAATTGAAGAAGATAAGGCCAATGTTCTTGTAAGTCTCATTCAATACCAGGAACCTTCAAATGAACTAGATTCGGATATCCAGGTCTCAATAAATGTTGGACCACAAGATGTTGTTATCCACTCAGGTCATGCCACTCATATTAAGTGTCGTGTTCCAGACAACTTCGATGTTACCAATCAGATGGTTCTGTTTGAACCTGTTATGGAGTGTCCACAGTTGGACCAATTGATTGTTGGTGAGGGACTTTTGAAGATTCAAAATCCACAGAATCCATATGTTCAAATACCTGTTGGCAATCAAACTATGCACAACATCAAACTGCCCTGAAAGACCACACTAGGGAGCATTCAGACAGTCAGAAAAATAATTGAAACTGATAAAGCAGATTTTCAACCTTTGTTTGTGGAAGTAAATAGTAGTAGAATCTGTGGCTGGTACCAAGAATGAAGGAAGAAATCCTACAACACGTTGGCATCCTCCAGTTGATCTTAGCCACCTCAGTAAAGAACAACAAGAGCAAGTAAAAGAATTGCTTTATGAAGAGTCAGCAGCTTTTGCATGTGACGATGATGACATTGGATGCATTCCCAGCCTGCAAATGGCAATTGCATTAAAAGATGATATACCTGTACAAAGAACATACGCCTCTGTACCTAAACCACTCTATCAGGAAGTGAAGGAGTACATTCAAGACTTGTTGGCTAGAGGTTGGATTGTTAAGTCCAAGTCACCATACTCTGCTCCTGTTGTATGTGTAAGAAAGAAGGATGGTTCACTTAGACTTTGCATTGACTATCGTTCACTTAATAAAAAGACAGTACCAGATAGACACCCTTTGCCTCATATACAAGACATAACAGATACTATAGGGGGTTACAGTTGGTTTTCCATCCTTGATCAAGGGAAGGCATATCATCAAGGGTTTAATGGCTGAAGGATCCAGACACTTGACGGCTTTCATTACACCATGGGGGTTATATGAGTGGGTAAGGATTCCTTTTGGGCTGACAAATGCACCTGCTGCATTTCAGAGAGGTATGGAAGAGATGCTGGACTGCTTTCGAGATGATTGCTACATACCTTACCTGGATGACATACTCTGTTGTGCAAAGACCTTTGAAGACCACCTTGAAACACTTAGACGGGTATTAAAAGCACTACAACAACATGGGGTGAAACTCAGACCAAACAAATGTGAATTCTTTAAAAGAGAGGTTCGCTATGTGGGAGGACTCGTTTCTGGTGAAGGTGTCCGCATTGACCCAAAGGACCTCAATGCCATTTTGTCGCTGAGAGAAAAATCACCAAGCACCATTGGAGAGGTACGAAGATTGCTGGGATTCTTAAGTTATTACAGAACATACATCCAGGACTTCTCTAGAATTGCCAAACCCATCTATGATCTTCTGCAAGTAAAGGGCAATAATGGACATGGAGTGATGGAAAGAATCCCCAAAATCAAAGGAAAAAATAACCAGCTTCCTTCTAAAACATCAGTGGTCTGGACTGAAGAACATAGGCTAAACTCTCCAGTTTTTGAATTTGAATTCTTTGGAATTCAAAACCAAGAAGAAGTGATCACAAGTCCAAAGCCTTGGAACCATCAAGACTTTCATCTAAGACTGGATCTGGACCCTCACCAACGAGGCAATACAAGTATATTTAACTAAACGAAACAGAGGTTTAGTATTAATTATAGACCTCATTATAAACTACGATGATGGTTTACAGTTGGTTAACTGAGATGTGTCTACATTGCCCTGATGCGTGCTGAGGAGGAGAGTTTGAGTGGCTAAAGACTCTCCAAGGACCACAGCTGGAAAATTGCAGAAAATAGTTGAATCTCTAGGTCAGAAAACCTAAAAAAATTGTCATAAATTATGCAAAAGTCATATTTAATTGTTTGTTAATAGTGAGAATTGAACCTTGAAATGAAGTGTGACCAGAAAATTGCCCTGTACCACAATTAGTCTAGAACTCCACGTGACATAATGTTGATGACATTATTAATGTATAACTGAAGTACTCACCTGTCTGCCATCTTGCCCCACATTTGTCTGTCCCCTCACTACTGTCCTGATGTTGTCATCCAACCGTCTGTGTAACAAAATTATTTACAACACCTATTGAATAAGCTGACACCCTAAAGAACCTCCATATATTAACGCAAACCATCTATGAGTCTAAATATGAAAAACTCACCTGATTTTAAGTCGAATGTTATTCACCACATCATCTATATTCGCCAAAGACTACAAAAAAAAAAAAAAAAAATACAAAAAAAATCAGGGGGAAAACATCCACAAATACACATAAGTTATTCTTTAATTTCATCTCTTTTAATAATCAACATCTTATTAGTCACTTCTTCATGTTTGGAGAGCATAATGCCCTCTAGTGGCAAAAATATGGGCATTCAATACAGCAGAATTTGTGCAGCAATGCAATGCAATTATTGTGCATCAATACGGGTGACCAAAACACAGGTGTTAAATTAGATTTATGAATTATTTGAATTATCAATGCTAACAGTATAACGCTTCTCAAAAACACAAAACGGGCTTTTAATAAAGATATACATTCATTGTGTTGACCACTGCTCAGTTATTCTAATTCAGACTCACCTGTTCTGTTGGAAACAATGTATTAATGTATTCAACAGCATTGAAGTCGGCTCGATCCAAGGGGTCTTGGCTGGGGAAAACCTAAACAAATGATATAGCCGAGACCAGAAAAGCAGGCTCTGCTGAATGAGGATCAGATGTTCTTTAAGTCTAAGGTGACCAATAAGCTTTTCTAACAAACAGATGAAGAGATCCAGCTGTATTAAAGATCTTATGCTGTACTCAGTGGAGTGGAAGAATGAATGTAGCTTAATGTGGCTTGACTTCCATAGTAGGAAATGGAATAACATAAGAATAACATAACATAGTAGGAAGCGGTATTTAACATAAGCTATTTTTTTTAGCATTTTACACGACATTTCATTAAGTAAACAGACCAGCAGCAGTAGTACATTTTACGATTCTTAACCTGCATTACAGTGCAAATTCTGTATTTTATTGATCTTTTACTGTTTTTCCTTGTTGAAATTCCTTAATGAGTCAATGTGTCTCTTGACACCATCAAATAACAAGCTGGCAATGACAAACTTGCGTTTGCTGGTCTGTCGTTGTGAAACTAAACTCAGTTTTGACAACAGTAATCTACGTAACACGATAAATAAACCAGACTTTACTGACACTGTTAGCATTTATGGAGATGTGTCGAACTGGCTATTAGCATCTCTGAAGACAACAGCTGACAGCTTGTCTCTCTGACACTGCATTAAAAACAGACACAACGCCAATTCATGCTGAGTTACCTGCTCAATGGCTAGCTGCACTTCTGGAGTAAGGTGTAATATCGCCTCCAAATCTTCCACAAACTCTAATTCTTCATCCTCCATCATTGTGAACAGTAAACAGTCGTTTAATTTCCCTGTGCTGACGTGAATCCTACTTTACCGGTGTAGATGCTCAGGAAAACTTATTTGCATTAGCGCCATCTGTGGCGCTGGAGACTCAACACAAAACAGGTCAGTCAGGCTCACTTTTGATAATATTTATAAAGATGATATTCGTTTTTTGATTGTTTTTTATAATATTGGTCTATAGAAAATTACCATCTCACATACTGTAGTAATATTACATTTAGAAAAGTACTATAATAACCTCAGATGAAAACTGGGGATAGTCTGAGATGGAGAAGCAGAAGAAGCAGATTTATTATTATAAAATGGTGAGGATCAAAACTGCACAAAAAAAGAGAGGGTCTGAACGTCTCCAATTAACCAGTTCTCTTAAATTACATTAAAATTAAAATACATCTACATCTGAACAGGTTAATAGTTTGAAATGTGAACTATACTGTGCTCTATTTCTCTCTGTCAAGCTAGCTTAAAGTTCAAGATTAGCTCATTGTGAATTGAAGATCCTTGCTGCTGTGTACTTTGTTTCCTAAACTGTAAATGATTGACCTTATTACTCACTGAGATTCTGTCTCAGACATGAATGAGTCCATAAAGGAGACACAAGATGCCTCAGGAGCAGCTAGACACTCTCTGCTATAAAATAAGAGAAGGACTGCATAAATGGAGGGATATTTTCACATGGTGAGTAGATGCAAACACATACGGTCCATACAGTGGTTTCTGCAAGTTTGAGACCACAATGAATTTTCAATTTTATTTTATTTTTTACTTTGCTCTTTGTATTTCAGGTCATGCTGTATAACATGATTGTCATTGTTCAGTGTTGTTTTAGTATTATTTATGACCAATTGTAATATTTATAAATATTTGAAATATTTTGTACTCATTTAAATTTAAATTTTTAGGTTTTTCTTTTTAGGTTTTTAATTCTTTTTATGTGCTTTTATTGTTGTTTTAATTTATTTTATCTTCCAATTATTTGCAATTATTTTTGGGGGTTTTCATTTTTATCTAATATTTCTATATTATTTTTATGCTTTATTTCAATTACTAATCAGGACATGAATTATTTTTAATAGTTAAATGTTAACAATAGCAACACTGTCAGGTTTAATAATTACATTTTTTAAATACATTGTACTTTATACAGTAACTACACTTTATAGTGCATAACAGTATAAAACCCCTCATCAAATGGTGCCCAGTTATTCTATCCAATGTTCATTACAGGCAACTATTCAAAACTTTGCTGATGGGACAAGGCCTCTCAGCACTGATCTGTGGGACTGCTGTAACATCTCAGTATCTGGCGTCCGTTTATTATCTGAATACACCCATGCTGCAGAGCTTCATTAATTATACCCTTCTGGGCATCACTTACACTGTGGCACTGATCTTCAGAAAAGGTATTTGATCATTAGCTATTTAATCACTTTCACTGAGTCCGTTTTATTCTTGCTCAAACACTAAATATCTGCTACTGTTTTCCACTTTTTTGGGCATGTAATATTCAGGTTGCTTTTCTTTTAATGTAGGTGATGGCAATATTTTGCAGATTTTAAAGACAAAATGGTGGAAGTATCTATTGTTGGGACTGACAGATGTGGAGGCAAATTACGCAGTGGTGAAAGCATATCAGTACACCACATTAACCAGCATACAGGTGACAGCTTTTTCTGCATACACTGTGCTAACACTGCCGCTCAAAAGTGAGGGGTTGGTAAGTGTTTTAAAAGAACTCACCAAGGCTACATTTATTTAATCAAACGTACAGTAAAACAATTGTGAGAAAAAGTTTCTATTTTAATACATTTTAAAATGTAATTTAATCCTGTGATGCTACTCAAATGTACAAACCCCAAACTTTTGAACTGCAGCGAAGGTTCTTAATTTGCATTTCAAAACGTGTCACGTAACACATTGACAAGATCAGAACCTAATTTAAGTTCTCAGTTCAAGCTGTTGTTTGACTAACCGACTTGCATTTCAGCTGCTGGACTGCTTTATTATCCCGGTTTTGATGATCTTGTCCTGGTTCTTCCTGAAGACTCGCTATAGGATCATTCACTATGTAGCTGTATGTATATGTCTGGCTGGGGTGGGAGCCATGGTGGGAGCAGATATCCTTGCTGGCCAGGACCAGGGATCTTGTGAGGAACAAGCTGGTTCTCCAGAACATACATGAACATAAATATAGCATAATATGTAATGCAAGTCAAACCATGACCATTATTCATTCCTGTATCGACTACAGCAAGTGACATTCTTCTCGGTGATGGTCTGGTTCTAGTCAGCGCCACTCTGTATGCCATCTCTAATGTGTGCCAGGAATACACAGTGAAGAATCTGAGCAGGGTGGAGTTTCTGGGCATGATCGGTCTCTTCGGGTCAATCATCAGTGCAATACAACTGTAAGCTTTGTTCAGAAAGTAGAGCTGTTCCTAAACGTCAGTGCCACATCATCCGCACTGTTTTATTTTGTCACCTACAGAGGGATTCTTGAACATAACGAAGTCTCTAATATTCAGTGGACATGGGAAATTGGTAAAGTATGGTGATGCGAAATGAAAATCCTTTTCAGTTATGTCAATGCCATCATCTGAGGTGTGATTTTTCGCCTCTCTCTTCAGGTCTTATCCTGGCTGTATATGCGCTCTGCATGTATGGCTTCTATAGCTTCATGCCTATGGTGATAAAGATGAGCAGTGCCACAGCCGTCAATCTTTCCTTACTCACTGGAGACCTCTTCAGCCTGTTTTTTGGGCTCTTTTTGTTCCAGTACACTGTGAGTAAAATACAATACTTCATTGAGACATATGTATTTTATATTACAAAATTATTAATAAATATTATTATTTTTAATGTAATTTGCAACAATATTTCTTAATATTATCAATGTTAAAAACATCTTAATATTTTGCGAATAGAATACTCAACAATGATTTATTTACACGATAAAGATATAGCTCTAAAAATCATTCTCAATGTTAAAGAACAGTCAGTTTTCTGACTACCTTTTATGTTAATTTATAATAATTAAAAATGGAGTGAAAACTCATTATCAAAATAAACGCTGAGCAGAAATAACAAGAAATAAATTTTGGTATTTTGCTGATGGTCTCTTTAATTATTCAGAATTAGTGGCAGTAGTATCTGTGTCCTTGTATTCTTATCTCATATGTTCTGGCCTGGGTCATTGTGACATAGAGCTATATATTTTTTTAATGTGTGAAAGTTTTTTGAGTCCTCTATGTCCTCAGCTTACTTATTGACCTTTTCACCAAAAAAAAAAGAGGAATATCTTAGTAATTCATTTATATACTGAATGTACAGCACACGCTTCATGTGGCTGTTTTTAGATTAAGATTAACTTCTTTCAGTATTTAGACCATCATTGCTAAATAAGGTATTTCATTCCATATTCACCTCAGTTGTTCTTTTTCAGTTCTCAGGACTGTATATTGTGTCACTAGTGGTGATCCTCATTGGTTTTATCATGTTTAACACCGTCCCTACACTGGACCGAGCTCTTGCGTCTGATGAGGAAGGTTATGACAATCACGCTGCTGAGTTTGATAACGACAGCACTCAAGGCTGTGTGGATGAGATAACCTGTGCACAAGCAGAGCAAGAACAAATCAAGAGTCAGGTTAATGAAAGGCAATCAGCATGTGTCATCATAAACGGTGTTAAATTGTAGCTTTGGTAACTCTATGGTAAAACAGACCAGAACTTTTTATCTTTTTTTTTTTGTTATTATATTTTAATAGCGGTTTATGTTAATAAATCAAATGAATAAACTGCATTTGTATCTGGTGTGAGAATAACTGGTATGAGAGTTCTTATCTTATGACATTTTGTGTTTACACAAATAAATTATATAACCGTTGGCAAACAAACTGCCAAACTGGCAAACAAACCAAAAATAATGGTATCGTAACTAAATTATATTTTTGCAATCATCAGGTCTGTGCCAAAGAGTTAGAGATATTATTTAATAGTCCTATAACTATATCCGAGTATTGCATGTCCCATAAAATAGATAATTGATCTTACATTGAAAAATACAGCAAAAAGGTACTGTTAAAAATACATATTTAACAATACATATTTACAGTGTTTTCCAATTCAAGATCAAATATAATACCTACAGTTTAAGCTTAAAGAAGCACAAAGCATCCGCTCTGTAGGCAGCAAGTGAGCTACAACAGTCAAGGCACAGAAACTTAGCAAGGACATTGTTAAAATGATCCATGTGACATCAGAGGTTCAACTGTAATTTTATGAAGCTGAAGAATACTTAATGTGTGGAAAGAAAACAAAAATAATGTCTTTATTTAACAATTCTTCTCCTCCACATCACCCTGTTGCCATTTTGGAGACTACCAGGAAGCGTGTTTTGTTGTTGTCAGCAGCATCACGCGTGTGTGTTGTTTAGCTGCATGAAAAGCACACGCATGCATCATGGCACTCTCCAAATTGGCGCATTTTCCATTTATAATCATTAGCATATTTGAGTTATTGTTAATGTGCAATAAAAAATTATTGTTATGTGCAATAAAAAGCTGAATTTGTATTTCAAGTATTTCTTGTCAGCTGGGCTTCTTTACTATCCAGATTCCCATGACCTAGCCCTGTACGTTCCCAATGCAATATTTAATTTGTGTGAGGTGAGCAGCATCATTCTCCACTCTAACACAAGGACTGTCCAGACTTTAAAACCACATATTGGTTTGGTTACATGAATTATTTCTGTTTTTGTCAGGTGCTATTTATGACACATTATTGACTGATTCAGACTGTAAGGAATAATTTTAGAACCTTTATCTTGCTTTCAACCAAGCCCTCTCTGCTGGATGAACAACAGAGGGTGACTGTCCCAGTGAATGATGTGGTTTTGCTTTGTCATCTCGTGGCATTTGTACTTTGCCAGAACGCCTTCCATTGCCAGATGCTGATAACCCCTCACCTTACTCCGTCACCACACAACTCTGCTGTTTGTTTTGTGTACATGTGTAGGTTTAAAAAGTAAAATAGTCATATTCATGAAAACTGTTTTATGCGAGGCATGCAAAGAATATTTTGATGTATCTAATAGCAAATAATCTAATTATTCTAGGTAATATTTAATAGTTATATTATAACAGTATATGCTGGTTAGGTATGTTCTGAAGCTGGGATCCTGGATTAAGCTGAAAGTTCTATTAGAGGTTTAAGAAATATTGTACAGATGAATTTAAAGGCATAGTTCACACAAAATTAACTATTTACTCATTTCCAAAAGTTTTTTTCCCCCATCTGAAACACAAAAGGAGGGTATTTATTTATTTATTGTCCATACAACTGAATTTAAAATGTTCCAGTGTTCCTAGCGTTCTTCAAAATATCTAAATTTCATGAAGTAAATGATGACAGTTTCATTTTTGGCTAGCCTGTCAAGTGTCCAAAAATGACTACTAAACAATAGGTAAATGTATCAAGATTTATTTTTTATTCAACATTTGTTCTTTTATTTATTTTTGCTCCTCTTACAACATAATGGACAGTTAGGTCTATACGCAGCCCCAAATTTACAGGCTATATACAATTTGAACTTTCTCCATAGGGAAAACACACTCTATATATACGCATATATATATAATATCAGTGTGGAAAGAGGTCTGAAAAGTTGCCCCGACATATATATATATAACTGTACATGGTCCCAGAAACTGAAAAGAACATTTTAAAACGTTAGCACTGAAACAAGAATCATCCATCTACATGCGAAAACAGCCACATCAATTAAGTCTATTCTAGTGTGAATACACAAAATTAAAACTTGACAACAAAGATAAAAAAAAGTTCATGTTTTTTCTCTCACACGCTTACAGAAGCAAAACAAATGCAGGGACTCTTGCGCAACATAATGCTAGTGTGATTGGTAAACCTGGCTTGCTCTTACTGGGAAAACCGACAGGGATCACAGTGTTAGTTTTAAATCAAATCTCTCTGTACATACAGGCTGTGCTCTACCTGCAGAACTGTGTAGCGGTCAGTGTGGCTCGATACAGACATCCTCCCATCCATGAATCCTTCAGCGTCTCTCAGACTCTTACAACTGTCCTGAAGCCTAAAAGAAGTTCATTTCAGGAACACGAGGTGACGTCAATCCACCAATTGCAACATTATTAGTCACTAAACATAAAAAACAAAGCCTCTGAGAAACACATTCACCAAACAAAAACACGTCATTTAAACACTCTGCTATGAAAAATTAACCATGCAGTTATTTCCTGCACATTATAATAACCAACATTTATCACCAGTGGCAAGATGAAGGCATTGAATGTGTTGGAATACATTCACAATGACATCCAGAACAATGTTTGCGCTGTTGCAAACGAATGGCTATTTAATATCATTCATACACCACTGAGCTGGATTTAAGTAGGTGGCTCTGTTAGTGAATAACTTAAAGAGTGCAGGTGCAGCAAGATAACAATAGGGGGCGTCTGTGCAGCATTAAACAGGACTCCAGATTGACAACGTTAAAGGCACTCCTGTCAGATTCCCATGACTCACGTGACAGTCACACAATGATAGTGTCTATGCCAGCTAGAGCACTACAGATAAATCATGTAAACTCTGTAAAAAGATATTTTCTAATAGAAACATCTCACATATGCTCCTGGTGTCTAAATGTACAAGTCAATGTCACGATTGACTATTGTACACTGCAAAAATGATTTTCTTGATTTCCAGTAAACCCACCACCCCTTTTTTTTAATCAAACATGTTTATTTAATAGCAAAATTAAATGGCTTGATATATTATGTTTTCTGATAAAAAGGTAACAAAGTTTGGTGAGTTTATGCTTATGTGAGGCAAGAAAAAAAAAAGTTTTATTGAAAGGGAAACAATATTTTTCTTACTCCAGATATTTTTTTTCTTGTATAAAGCATAAGTTCACTTAATTTTGATACATTTAATATCTTAATTCATCTTCCTTCTCAAGTAAATGCATCTTGCTTTAAGAATTTATAAATATTTGAAATAATAATAATAATAATAATTAAAAAAAAAAAGAAATATTAAGAAAATCATTTCTCCAGTGTAATGATGATGCTACATCTTGCATCAACTATAGTGGTAAAATGAGACACCAAACTGACCAGGTAAATTGATTTTAAAGCGACAGTTCACAAAAAAAAACAAAAAAAAAAACATTTACTCATCAAGTTGTTCCAGACTTCTACGATTTTCTTTATCCTGCAGAACACAAAAAGAAGCTATTTTGAAATGTTTTTTTTTTTTTTGTCCAGACAATGAAAGTCTGAAACAGGGTCTGTGTGGTTTTGAACCCCACTGTCTTCTATTGTACTGACAAAAACAGTCCATGTTCGTGTTTTGCAGAAAAAGTAAAGTCATACAGGTTGGAACAACAAACTCTCTCCTCAAGAACTGGTTCAGGATTCGCCACCGTGCATTAAACCTGGTCTAGCGGGAGCTGAGAAGAGTCTTCACATGAGGTGCTGTTAGTTGAGGAGTTAGTGTGAGGTATTATGGGGGCTGCCGTTTCATTAAGTCATTTAAACCAGTAGTCACACATATCAGGCTGGCTGAGAGTCGATCTAGACTGGGATCGCACCACAGTTTCATCACAATTCACTCCACTAGAGCCTAAAGCACACTGAGCAGCACACAAGCACTCTAGACTTTGCCTTTGCCCACACATAAAGATAAAACATCTCTTTTTGTCTTTTATTATATATATATATATATATATATATATATATATATATCATTATATAGTATTAGACATTCAATAAATTTCTTTGTGTCGTCTTTATATACTTTCTTTTCATTTGGAATGTACTGAGTCCTTTAGCTTTATAGTTCGTTTGAATGCAGTGCTGCATGTGGCGGCAGTCTCAAACGGGGCAGACCGGTCTGTAAGTGTCTATTATACTCTCTCTGGGGGTCCGTATGTCAGTGCTTCAGGCCAGCTTTAGCGTGCTGACTGGGAAGGAGGGCATGGCCACCATTGTGACTGGGTTGAGGACGGTCTGGCCCACCAGTTGAGGGTGATGGGTAACCATCTGAGCACCAACCGGTGTCTGCTTGGCTTGCACGTTGGTCGCCGAAGTGCCGTTCATCTGGCTGTGGGAGAGGGTTTGTGCGATGTGGCTCATGACTGCCGGCTGTGTGACTGTGACGGGCTGTGGGTAGATTGCCGGAAGATGGGCGACAGTGATGTGGCTGATGGATTGAGGTCCTGGGGCCAGCTGCACCGAGTTGGAGGAGGAAGGAGCGATGTGGGCCACGTGTTTGGAGGCCGGTTGGATCACGCGGTTGACAGTTTGGATGACAGAGGCGTGTGACGCTGATCCCGCGTGGGCGATGACCGAAGGCTGCAGGCTGGCCGCGGTCACTATATGGGTCTGGGCTGGAGGTAGTGTCTGTGGGGTCACCATCTGGGCGGCAGGAGCCTGTCCTGGGGTTGAGGTCAAAGCGGGAGCTGAGATCGGAGCAGCCGCAGCGATGGGGGAAAGTTGAGCTGAGGGAATGGGGGGTAAAGTCTTCGATGGTTTGTGAGGGATGGGGATGTGCTGTGTTATGAGGGATGACACGGGACGGGACTTCTTTAAATCTGGCTGAAGCACAGCAGGCACTTTGGGTAAGGCGCTGGGCATCTCGTCTTCGATATCTTCATCAATGTTGTCTTCACCTTCTATTGAGACAACAACAACAAAAAATGGTCAGAAACTATAAATGGATTGTTTCAGGTTAAAAACAAGATCAAAATTAAAGCTTTTGTGGCTTTTTGAAGCCATTTACAATTTGTAGGATATATACAGCACCATGTAAAGGTTTGGGGTGGGAAAGATTGTAAAGTGTATTATTACCAAGGCTGCACTTCTTTAAATACAACAAAATAATCCTATGGAATATTATTTTATTTAATTTTTTCCTTTATTTCTTTCATTTCAACTTTAAATAATAAAAAAAATACATATTTTTTATTATATTATAATATTTGAATAATAATAAAATCATTATAATAATATAAATATCATATTTTTATATAATATGTCCTCATTTGTAAGTCGCTTTTGATAAAATAACTAAATGTCTGCGAAATAACTGTAAATATAAATGTAACTTCATATGTAATGTAATGTAATGTAAATACAATTTTGTGGAAACCATGACACATACAAATACTTTGTGGTTTATTTCATCCCACAGGATTTTCTGCACTGATTAGAAATGGAAATCTTTTGTAACATAAATGCCTTTCCTGATACTTTCGATTATTGTGATACGTTACTGAATAAAAGTGTTCATTTCTTTATTTAAAAAAAGAAATCTTACTGATCCTGATCTTTTGAAAGGTACTGTTATGCAATTAAAAATCTGTTTTGATTCTCTTTTAAAAAGGGCAATTGGTGCTTGTACCAAATTTAAACTAAGTAATGGATCAAGTGATTTCAAGGAGTTTTTAAGCACTGGCAAAAAAAGAGCATGCTGTCAATTAGCATGTAAACCTGCTGATGAGGTCTTCTCCAGGACTAACCTGAGGCAGTGGAGGTAGAGGCCTGGTCATCATCTGGCTGGACAGTCTGTCGAAGAACACGGTCGATCTCAATCACGTCCAACCGCTGACTCAGCTCGTTCTTCAGCTCGGCCAGTCTCTGCTGCAGGGCGATCTTCTCCCGTGCCAAACGCTCCATCTCATGCTCGTAGTCCTTCTCCTTCCTCTTCAGAGTCTATGAGGGGAAACAGAGAAAAAAAAAGGTGAACATGCACAAAGAGCTGGCAGGAAGCACTTAAAGTCTATAGTCTGCAAAAAGAAACAGCTGCAACAATGAAATATCATCATCTTGTGCAGCAAAAAGCAGGTAAGAGGAATACAAGACCAGCATTCACATGCACTTAGAGATGGATTTTTCCTTAATACCCCATATATCATTAAAGAAGTCCAGCTCAAGCAAAACAAAGAATCCAAGAAACTAGTAAGAGACAAACATATGAATGAGAAAGAACACAAAATAGAGGAATTATACTGTAGATAAAAATATTTTTTAAATAGTCCTAACTTGCAGAATAATAAATTCACTGATATGTTACAGATATATGCATTGGGTAAAAAGAGACATCATTACAAGATACTAACTTATGTTATATAAATCTTTGTATACAAAATAATAATTATAATGTAAAACAACGCAATATAATTTATAATGTAATGCATTTATATTAGATATGAATTTATATGTTATTAATTGATTTCATTCTCTTTGTGTTTATAAAATAAATAAATAAAATAAATTATATTATATATATATATATATAGTGCTGTCAAACGATTAATATATATATATATATATATATATTGTGTGTACTGTGTATATTTATTATGTATATATAAATACACACACACATATAGTATATATTTTGAATTTACATGTGAATATTTAGAATTTATATTACAAATAAATCATAAAAATCATAAAAATTTCTCTTACTCACATCTTGACAAAGCACTGCCTAGGCTGCTTAAATTAATGCAATTTCTTATAAGGAAGACATCTGAGAATTTAGACATGAAAGTAAAAAATGTCATGCTTCTCTGTGAGTGTGCTTGTAATTATCTATAGGCGTAGACGTCAGTTCTTCCTGGATGCCTCAGCCCAGCACACACCTCCCCCACCCTCTGTTTTTACCCTGCCACTGCCACTCTCTCTTACTCACACAAACACGTGGATTACCCAAGGCGTGACAGCACCTCCCACTTCTGGGAAGGCATTCACTTGCTGTGCACGAGTGCTCACGCTGAGTAACCAGTGGGAGGAGCCCATGACACACAAGCTTAGCCAATCACAAGCGGACATCTGGGTAGTGCGAGCGTGCTAAACATGACTACGTCTTCCATCAAAAACACACAGATACTGATCCAACTTCACGAACATGAGGTAAACTAAACTGTAGATCAGAGAGACACGAAACTCTAGACACATACACACACACACACACACAGATTGAGAGTGAGAAGGGAGGGACAGAGAGCAAGACATGGTACACTGAGCTGGGCATAAGCGACCCAGTTTCCCTGCACTGTCAGCTGACGCATGAGAAACAAACAGGCAACGAGGACACAACAGCAGCTAAGGCCCTTAAGAGGATGGATCCAGAGAGATTAAGGGGTCTGTGCACAGACTGAGGAGGGGAACTCCACTTAACTAAAAACCATGATAACCAGGGAATCGTAACTTTACAGTAACAACAACAACAATAATAACAATTAACATTTGGATTATTACATTTTTATTTTTCCACAAAATAATGTGTGTGTGTGTGTATATATATGGATCAAAAGTCATAAGTAGCATGGGTGTATTTGTAGCAATAACCAACAATACATTGTATGGGTCAAAAAATTTTCTTTTATGCCAAAAATCATATTAAGTAAAGATCATGTTCCATGAAGATATTTTATCAGTTTTCTGCCGTAAATATATCAAAACCTAATTTATGATTAGTAATATGGATTGCTACGAACTTTATTTGGATAATTTTCATTTTAATTTGGATTTTTGTTTTTTGCACCCTCAGTTTCCAGATTTTTAAATAGTTGTATCTCAGCCAAATATTATCACATCCTATGACAAAAATAAAGTTGAAGTAAAATAAAGTAAAAACAAATTTTACAAATTCAATACACAATTTGGAAAATAATGTAGGACTGTCACATCTTCAGGTCAAGCAAATTATTATTTGTGGCTCGTAAATGTATACTCGTTGTCTGAATTAAAGATAAACCCCCAACACTGGAGCATGGTAAAATGAAACCTTCAGAATTCTTCCTTCAGATCGTCTTTGGAATGAGGCTGAATTTGAACTATTCTTTTGCAGTCTTCCTCACAAGTTTGTAAAAAAAGCCAAGTATGTTTAAATTAGAAATACTAACATGCATTTGATTTAACATTGTATTTAAAGCATATGTCTCTCGTATGTTATATATTTTTTTCTTTTTTCTTTTGTAGTTGTTGTTGCTTATTTTGTTTGTTTTCTTCTATTTGTGAAAATAATAAGAAGTTATGGTACAAAAAAATAATGATATAACAAAATTATTCTTAATGTATTATCAGTAATAATAATGATGACACTGCTACTACTACTACTACTAATAATAATTATTATTATTATTATATTTGATATATTATATATTTTATAGTATATTTTAATAGTAATAATAGTATCAACAATAACATATTATTAATACAATTTTAATTTAAATATCAAGCCTGAAGTCTGAAAGCTGAGGTTCAAAATAAATCTCTGAAAATTTCAGTAATGATGCAAATTAATCACATAAGTCACTGAAAGAGACCCGTTCAAATTGATTCATAAAAATGAATTTAAATCCTTTCTCTCTCAACATTTTTGTACATTATAAGAGAAGTAATGATCATGAAGCTGATCTAACGACATGCTCTTTAGGAAACTTAATGGTCAAATAAAGAGCACATTCAAATTACTGTGATAAGTATCAGCGAAATCACTGCATATAAAACACATTTAAAGAAACCCACTACCGACACACTACCTCTCAAACAATGAACAATGACAATGCGTGAATGTATCACACAGCACCACGTGCGCTGGACAAGCATGGCCCTGAAGAAATAATATCCAGGCCAGTCATGTGATATGTTTACAGGTGTGTGTAGATCGCAAGACAGAAGATAAAGCAGGCTTGGGGTCGATCAGGTCTCTGTTCTGCTGCGCTCTTGTGAATAATTACAGGACACTGGGCCAATCGATACACATCACTTCCTTTCCAAAGCACAGAGTGGCCTTTCACCTCTCAGAGGTGTCAGCGTCGTTGTCTCAGCAAATTAGACGGTGGAGTACTCGAGCGTTGTCAAGGCAACAGCTGAAAACCGTCAGCGTTGCCGTGGTAACAGATGCGGCGAGCGGGCAGCAGAGAGTGACAGTGTGAGCATGTGTTGTCTGCACTGGGCAGCACTATAAAGCCTGTCTGACTGAGCACCTCTCAGCAGCTCCATATATAGGTCTGGTGTGCTGCACACACACTTTACGTAACAACACCAACAGAATGAATCGGAGCTAAGCAGCATTCAATCTTCAGGAAAACGTGTGACCTTCAAGTTGATCCTTAACTTTCATGCCTTTATTTTAGGCCTAACATTACAGACCAATGCTTTCTGCTGCTTTCTTAGACAAACATTTGCTCTTTTTAAATATATACTCTACTAATGTTTAAAGCTTAGGGTTTGTAAGATTTTTTGGATGTTTTAAAAGAAGTCTCTTATGCTCACATGCTGCATTTATTTAAACAAAAATACAGTAATATTACAATTTAATTTAAAATGTAATTTATTCCTGTGACAAAGCTGAATTTCCAGCATGATTTCTTCAGTCTTCAGTGTCACATGATCCTTCAGAAATATAT
>JAUMHE010000019.1:1155739-1174998 GCA_032359235.1 Enteromius mattozi
GGGTTAAACACAGTTAAGCGCTCAAAACAGCCTCGAAAATGACCGGGCTTAGGAGCATTATAATCATATATCAGAGTCCTCACTGTTAGACCGCTCTACGCTCTAAGAGACAACATGTTTATGATTGCATCACTTGTGTATTCTGTCACACGCCGCATAAGCGCCGTGGGCTTAGGCTCTTAGCCTTCAAGTGATTGGACGAAGATGCTTGTGACGTATGAGACCGCGGGTTTCCACTAGGTCCGCTCTCAGGCTTCAAGACTCCACACCTTATAGCGCGGCGGGATTGTACTGTGTTCCCCATGCGTCTTAGCAGACGCAGTACGAGTGAAATGTCGAAAGGGAACATAAAGGTTACTTCCGTAACCCCTGTTCCCTGAGACATGGAACGAGTACTGCGTTCGGGGCCGCGCTATGAGAGGCCGTCGCTTCAGTCGAATTAACCTGAAGATGGCGGGCGAATTCCTTGTCTTATAGGCGAAATTCGCGCCATTCCACACCACTTTGGCGCCAGTCGCAGCCAGTGGCTCAGGCGACATCACGCCAGGGGTGTGGTCGACGGTACTGGCCCGTTGTTCGCGGGCCCTTGCCTAATTGGTTTAAATAAAGTTCCCCAGCAACGGCCCAGATACCGAGCAGTTTTAATATAAAAAACTGCGTTTTATATAGGCTTCAGTTAGGGGGAAAAAGGAGTTTTCCCCATGCGTCTTAGCAGACGCAGTACTCGTTCCATGTCTCAGGGAACAGGGGTTACGGAAGTAACCTTTATGTTATTATGCATTCTGGTACAATGTCAACACCCCATATCAGTGTAGGTGGAATGGGGACTGCAATACAACCCATCCCAGCCTGTTCAAATGAACTTCACTGAACCTCACGGGATAAAAGAGGAATGTTCATGTCAAATGTTCCACTGATTGATATGATGCTGGCAGTACATCAGCTTATGAAGCTGTATGACTTGTTATTGATATTGATGAAAGGTGTAAATGTGACCCAAATTACTTCACTGACTACTTAACAACACAGCTTTTCCTTAAAAAGTGAAAAATCACAGCTTGCAAAGCAACAGCATCAATGTGTCCATACCATGTGTCCACATGTAAAACGGTCTTTGCGGTCTCATATACGCTGTTTCAGGAACACAGTGTTCTCTTTGCAAACTTATGGTGGATATGCAGTGAATTTGCAGCACATTTACTTTTCCGTCAAGCATCAACCCTGTGGTTTTAGTCAAGCGCGTCAGGCGAATGCTATGGGATGTTTGTTTTCTATAGGACTGATTTTTTGACTCTTGCATGCTTATGCAGCTCTGGGACTCTTTCCAACTGCTCTGCTGAGGCACACGCAGTTCCTCTGACTGACTGAGAGAGAGAGAGTGAGCGAGAGAGCAAGAGTGTGTGGGAGGTTCAGCTAAGTTCGTTTGCACGGCGAAGGGAGGGGGAGACAATGGGAGCTCTGCCAATAGTAAGGTTGAACACAGGCAGTAGTCTCTGATATATCAAGACAGTAGAGAACAAAATGTTCTCTGGCCTATTTACTTCAATCTGAACGTGTGTACTTCATTTCCTTCAGATATGTGGGTTGATACGAAATACTCACAGGAAGTTGGCATGTCTTGTGATGCGTTGAACATTACTCATAATTTAAACAGCATTTTGATCATGCGTTTAGTACACATCATAACATTAATTTGTCACACTTTATTTTAAGTGTATTTAACTACTCTGTACTAAAAACATATTCACAATATTTGTAGCACTGGCACTAAGTGTTTAATTAATAATAATAAAAACTAAATTAAAAAAACAGACAAATGTTTTGCTTTTGTAATTAAGTTTTGAACACATTAAGTACATTGTACCTAACAATTAATGTGCTTTTAATGCAAGTACATAGTATAGAATATTTGTAGTTTTAAAAATAGGGCCATTATATGATTTTTTTTTTTTTTTAAGTAAAAAATACAAATACAGTTACAGGATCTAAGACACAAATACGCATATTGACCCAAAATATGTTTATAAAATTGTTTAGAGAAGAGCCAAAACTGAAAAGGCTAGTTTATTATCAAATCCATTAGGCTACAATGTCACAAGTCTCTCATTTTAAGCCAATTTGATGAAATATGCTTTTTAAGCATTATTTCCACTTATATCAGGACATAAGATGAATTTTGTAATTTTGATAGTGGCACAATGTTCCTGAATTCAGTCTTTGTGTGCCCTCACTTCTCTAAAAGTGCTCTTTATCAGATCTTATTTATCAGCCCCACTGAATGTGAAAGTGTCAACCAGATTTCTTAATGAAACAATCAATATAAAAAACAGTCCTTGACAGATTATGCAAGATTATAGTCTTTCAGAACAAAGGTGCCAGAACTTTATCATTACTCTGACTGTGTAAACAGGACCTAAGAACAGTCTTCACTTCAAGCTGTTTTATTGACCATGTGGTCCTAAAGACCACTGCGTCCTTTTTCTGTGGTTTGGAGATGTTGCTGAAGCTTAGCTTGGTCAAAAACATCACTCTTAAGACTTTAGAGCCTTTGTTTATTATTTTAAACGCGGTATACAGTAAAACTGATAGCCTATTGTCTTCACAAACATATGTAAAAAATAAAATAAAAAACAATCACTTCGGCCAAAACAACCTCAAAATCCTCGCAAGAGCTCATTTCAAGATAGACATGAAAAAACACGCACCTATTACTACGAGCTAAAACCAAGGCTAATATAGATCAATCACCGACTGCATGCTCATGAGGCCATGCATACATGCATCGACTGGAGGATCTGGTTTGCCCTTTATCGCTTATTATTAAACCCACAAGACATACCTCACATATAAACGCTCTAAAAAAATAAACGCATTACCTCTTCATCGCTGAGTTCACCATCTCTTCAATGAAATCACTGCAATCCGAGTTTTGAGTTGTGTATTTGTAACGCTCGAATACACCGCAGACGCAACTGCCGTCTACAGCTTGTTTATCTGTGTTCTAAAGGGGCTCGACTGTAATCTTTGTATATGGGCCGTGTGTCAAAATAAAAGTCACGGCGGGCATAGTCATTCATACTAAACAAATATAATAATATGTCTATCTATCTGTCTGTCCGTCTGTCTATATAAATAAATACATATTAATAATAAAATAATATATAAATATAAAAACACACACACACACGTGTGTGTATTTACTATAAGTTTATATAAGTATATATTATATATGACGTTTATATTTATAAGGACTATACGTTATTAAATAAAGAAATAAATAAAGTATAGCGCTCATAAATATAAACGTAATATATCATATAAACTTATAGTATATATATATATATATATAAAAAGAAAACATTGAAAAAAAAAAGAAAAGGAAAAAACTACATTTCCCTTTATTTCCTCTCGAATTTTACACAAACAATATCCGGGTCAGAGGAGGCGAATTTCCGCGCCTTTTCATAGTCGAGATGGATGAGAGGGTTAAACAACCTGCGATATTTTAACTGTATCATTACATTATGGACTAAATTAAGCTTCGATACACATGCTTCAGATGCAGACGATTTGGTGACACAGGATAACATCGAAGTATGCTGCTCCCGTCTGACGTCGCCAGACTTGTGCTGGGTAAGTTCAGTCTTCTTGTGTCTCTCTCCAGGAGAAGCTAGCGAGCTAATACTCCGTTCCTGGTTACAGTATATGTAATTATGTTATTGTCTCCAAAACTGCTGGGTAGTAGTAAATATTTAGACCATTACGAAATTGAGACACCTTTGTCAGAAAATTGTGTTCGTTCTGAACTTAGTCAGTGTGAGACTGTGATGTGTGAAAATACTGAGATTATCGATAACAGTAACGCTAATGGATGATTTATCTTTTATTTATTTTTTTTAATTTAAATTCTGTGTAATTTACTTTCAACTGATAGGCTACCTGCAGCAAGAAGGGCTCACTGCCACGAGCCGAGCCTTTATATATGAGAGTCCAAACCTGAAGGAATATGCCGAGCACAGCTCCGAGGACGGGGTCATCCCTGCCTGTGTGTTTGTATGTGTCACATTCATGATCGATGACAGCGTAGCAAACGTCAATAATTAACTGCCGTGTGTTTACTAGATAACATATTTTGTTATTGTTGATGATTCTTCTTTTCCAGTCTCTTTTTGGGAAAAACCTGATTACGATTTTAAATGAGTATGTTGCTGTTAAATCAAAAGGTGAGTGCCCTTAAAAGTAGATGAAATGTTTTGAGATGCACTGTGAATCTGTTTCCATTTTAAGGTGGTTGTCATTTCTTCTGCAGAAACAAGTCAAGAAAATCAAATCCCAGCTGTGATGACATCATTGTGGAAAAAGCTTGACTTCACACTCAACCAAATCAAGTGAATTAGTTTTTGGTTACATTGAATGCTTTAATTTTGTTATGCGCTCTACTTATTCAAATCTTTTTGTATTGTCCACAGGTCTCTGCAGAATTCTCCTGCAGTGCAGCTGAATCAGCGATGTAAGTTGCTCATTGTTTGACAGAAATTGTGTTCTTGATGACTTGGAATGATTAAAATTAGGCAAATATAATAGAATAATAATAATAGATATAACACAAATATAATATAGACATGGCATGGGATGTAAAAATGTGTACACAGTTAACATACTACAGTTTAACAATTTGGGGTGAGGTTTTTTTTTTTGCTTATTTTTTTATGATTTTATGTTAATATTATTTATTTGATCAAAGAATACAGTAAAATTGTATTTTTAAATATATTTGTATTAAATACTTTTTTTTATCTTTGTTGAATAGAAAGTTCAAAAGTACAAAATTGAATTGAAATAGATTTTTTTTGTATCATTACTTCACCATAACTTTACTGATCAGTTGAATACATAAAAGTATTAATTTCTTTCAAAAAACTGACAAACCCCAAACATTTGAACAGTATTGTAATTTTTTTTTCTGTCACTAAGTGCGCACTATGAATAGCATTCAAAATATGAGACGTCAACAGAGACCCTTGTTGGCAGCACAGTCTCCCATCATTGGGCACCCACCTGTGACTCCAGTAGTTCAGTGTGTCCCCAGCACTGTGTCCACCCCTCAAGGCATGCTGGGACATTCCACCCCAGTGTCTTACACTTCCCAGCATAACAGACCTGCCGCTCTCTGCCTTAGTCAGCCAGGTGAGTCCTGAAAAACAAGTATGAATCACATTTTTCTATGAAATTTGTAAGTACCCACATTTTGCTATCTTACATCTTCATAGGGGAGTCACCATTGCATATTCTGGTTCCTGATAATAGACTGAATCCAGCACCTTTGAATCCAGGGCCTTTGTCTCCGGCTCGCAGGAAATGGTAAGATGAAAGTGATATAGAAATATGTCGCAGTTTCACTTTTTCTGTCATTTCCAGATCAATCTCTAACAATAATAATTAATTTTAAAGTGAAACTGTTTTGTGCTGCAGTGACTCGCCGAGGCGGAGAGGAGGTGGTCAGTTGGGTGCCAGCGGGACCAGCAGGGCCACTGTAGTGTCCAGCACCCTCATTGTGGAATCTCAAAGTGAAGAAACTGTGACGGAGAATTTATCTGTGAGTCATTTCTGCTGATTCGTTTGTCTTTTTTATTTTTTCAAGGGGTTTGTGTTGACTCCTGCGTAATTGAATATCACATATTTCTTTTTTAACAGCAAATAGTTATAGAAAATGCCAGAGAAAAAATTCTCAATGATAGATCCTTACAAGAAAAACTTGCTGAAAACATCAACAAAATCTTGGCAAGGTAAATGCTAAATAATGGGCAATAAATAAACCCCACTGAAATCTTACTAAACATAAAACAGCAAAACACTGAGATCTTACTAAACACATGTTGTAATATCACTTTAACAGTGATAACAGCCCTCAGACATCAAAAGCGGCCTGCAGTGCTGTGGAACAAGAGCAGTCCATTGATGAAATCCTGGGCCTCCAGGTGTGTGAACGCACATCTTGTAGTGTTTGTTTTGTATATGTTGACAGCCAAATTAAGCCTTAAAATTGTTTTAGGGGGAAATCCATATGACTGATGATGCCATCCAAGACATATTGACGCAGACAGAGTCAGACCCAGCATTTCAGGCACTCTTTGACCTCTTCGACTATGGTAGGTTTGAGCAAATCAAAATCTGTTATAAAAGCCAAACTGATCAGTGTTTCACTGATAGCCTTTCTTCCATTTATTTGAAGGGAAAAGTAAAACGGCTGAAGGCAGCGAACAGGCTGATGAGAGTTTTAGTACTAGTACCAGCGCACAAGAGAGTGATGGGACCGGGCATGTAGACAGCGCCTCTGAAACCGGTAAGATGGCTTTACTTTTTAAAGCAGCACAGGTAATTTCCTGTGTGTACATTTAATTATATGAACAGTGGTTCAAATATTTGGGGTCTGTGAATTGCTATTATTATTTTTTTTGTCTAAATATATTTGTGTTTACATTTGAAGTGTCCTCTGCTCAACATAGCTATGTTTATTTGATCAAAAATACACTACAACAGTAATACTATGAAATATTGTTTTTCTTTTCAGTACATTTCAAAATAATTTATTCCTGTTTTGGCAAATTTTTAACAGCCATTACTTCAGTCTTTGCTGTCAGAAGATCCCAAGTATGCTTCTTCTATGCTTATTTGATGCTTGGGAAACATTTCTCACCATCAGTGTTAAAAAAAACCCCATTGTTTATAATGATTTATTTGGTCCGAAATTCTTTGAAGAAGTAGAAAGTTCAAAAGAATGGTGTTTATTTCAAATAGAAAACATAACATTATATTATGTCTTCACTGCTGTTCCTGATCAATTAATTTTTATCCTTGTTGAATACAAGTATTGCTTTCTTACTGATCCCTAACTTTTCAGTGCAGACACAATATATGAACTGTTGTGTGATTTTTATTTATGATTTTAAGGCACTGGACAGGAGGAGTCCACATCAGGAGGAGAAAGTAGTGCGCAAAACCCAAGCACCCAGTCTGAGTCTAAAAGCAAAAAGAAAACCTCCAACCTTCATAATTCAACAAAGTCTGCTTCCACAGTTTCACAGCCACGGATTGTAACCAAACAAACTGGACGAGGATCTACAAACTGTAAAAGAGGGCTAGCTAGGACTAGAGTTTTATCTGGTAATAAACAACCCCAAGGTGCCACTTCAAGTTCAAACGATAAATTGGATTTGCGTCCACCTGACCAAACCGTATCAAGCTCTTCTTTGACAGAGGAAGGAGTCGGCATGGACATAGATGAGCCAGAAATTGAAGCCTCTGAGAGTGTAAATATTCAGGTAGTTACTCTGGAGAGCTCAAACGCAAATGAAACATCAAATAACAATAAAAACAGTCAAGTTCCTGTTTCAAGTGAGACATCGCAAACCACATCCACTACTGAAACCTCCAAAAACACATGTGTGATTGATCCTGGGAGAGTAACAGGAATAGGACAAAATGAGGATATGGAAACCTCTTTATCCATTCATAGTGAGGCTGTGCCCTCACATTGCTTGCCTCAACCTGACACAGACAGATCTGCCAAAATGGCTTCTCCGCCCTCTACAAACAAGACGCCCTTAAAACCTTCCGGCACTCAAACTCAGTCCAGTCCTGTCAAAAACAATCTCTCTACATTAGGTGCTACTGCCGCTACGCCATGCATTTCTGATGCCCCAGCCAGGGAGCCTGATCCCAATAAGATTGTTTCTCTGAAAATCATCATCAGTGATGAGCAGGATGAGGTGTCAACTGATGCAGCACTGAACCAGGCAGTGTCCAGCATCACCAGTGACAGCATCCCCACAATCTTCCTGTCTTCTCCTGCCAAATCACCTGCTAAGACTTTGCCTGCAACCTCTGCAATCATAACACAAGAGGAAACTGCTCAGGCTGTGAGCTGCTTACAGGGGGCAGAGGGTGTTGGATCATTTGGAACACCTACAAGGAGCGTGCAGAGTAGTGGACAGCCTGTGTTGGGACGTCCCGCAGGTCAGGAAACCGGTTTCATTCAGCTGTTGCAAGCTAACCCCACCTTTGGGCATTCAAGCAGCTATTTCGTTGTAACCGATCCGGCTGCTGCTGAGCAGCGATCAAATGTTGTGCTGTTTCCAAGTAATGTGCCTCAAGGGAGTGTGTCTTCAATGTCGCATGTGGTAGCAACTCCACCTCGCCAGAGGACTGTGGTGTCCATGGGAGCAAATGTCTCTCAGACCTATTCGCCTGGTGAGTGAAGAGTTAGTTTGGTTATACAAGACATTTTAAACTTTTATTTAGGTTGTATGTTGCATGTTTAAAATTCCAATTTTTTTTTCTTTAGGCTCCACAATCATTATATCTTCTCCAGTTCAGCCCATGTTACAAAATGTGATGCTTCCAGTATCTGTAATGGGGCAAAAAACTGGAAAACTCACAGTCCTTCCCAATCAGGTTGGTAACTTTGAAGCGTACAGGTTTTGTGACAAAATAAATGTATTATTCTATTTATGATTAGTACTTTTTTTGTACAGATGTTGACTTTGCCAAGTTCAGCCACTGTAAGGCAGCCTGCAAAAGTTATCTCTCAACATAAATTGGCACCCAAGGAAAACACTGACATGGGTAAGACATTTGTCATTTACAGATGGGGTTGCATTTATATAATTATAGAAAATTTATATAGCCTACTTAATGTGCCTATATACATATTTACACACTACAGCGCTGTCAAACGATTAATCGCATCCAAATAAAAAGTTTTTGTTTACATAATATATGTGTGTATACTGTGTATATTTACTATGTGTATATATAAAAACAAACACATGCATGTATATATTTAATAAAAGTATGTTTATATATTTAATAGTTGTATACAATATAAAATATAAGAATATAAATGTATATGTTATACTGTATGTGTGTGTATTTATATATACATATATAATTTTATTTATTTAGTTTTTAATAAATTGACAGTTTGATAACAAATAAGATAACAATATTACGGTTTAATGGCAACTATTGTTTTTCCAGATATTTAAGTTTTAACTAGATTCCTAAATTACACATCCTTAGCATAATTAGAAAAATGTTCTTTGGCATTATTTATCTGAAGGGTACAATTTTCTTTCACGCATGTTTGTGGATCTTGCATCAGTGTAATGACTTGTTTGCTGATTTTCAGGTAAAACCAGAACTTCTGGGTCTGGTCAAGTGCTTCCCCAGACCTCTGAGCAACAAAAGATTGTGAGCGCAACAAGCCCCAGCCATCGGCGGATACTTTGCTTTGACGTCACACCAGAAACCACGACACCTGGACAGAATTCTTCACAGACTAGCACACTCATGTCCTCTGCTGTTACTTCCTCTCCAGCTCAGCAGGTTCAGAAAGAAATCACACAGACTGAACCGAAACAGCCTTTAGTTTCTGACACCTGCAAAAAAAGAATAGAAACCGTTAGGCTTCCAGAAGTAAATCCCAAAGCATGCGTAAAGAACTCTGAAAAAGTCACCATATTTCATCAACAAAAAGAAGCCCCAAAAAGCAAAGTGACTGAAAAGGGACCAAATCTAATTGTTGTATCAAACGCTGCATCTTCCAACAATGCTGCCACTGAGCCAGAGACTCTCGTTAGATCCGAATCACAGAAAAAATCACAAGCATCACAGAAGGAAGATGGTGGAGTGGTTTCAAAATCTTCTGCTTCAGGGCCAAAGCAGAAACCAGCAGGCAACACAAAGGACAACACACAAGAAGAATCCCGTGAAAAGAAGCAGTTAAAACCAGCAGAAAGATCCTCAGAAAAAACTGCCTTACAGAACTCTCCAGGCGTCACTGCGAATAAAGAAAATGAGCTGGATAGCTGTCAGACACCCGCACGACCATCTGAAGATCTCGCTGCTTCTACGGCAAAACCTACAGCACCTGTATCGAGCAGTTCCAGTAAAACCATATGCAAGACGAGCCCTCTAACTAAACAGGCCGTTGAGATGCTGCAGGACATACAAGGCCAGGCTCCCGCAGCCACTCCATCGAAGAGACAGGTGGCCGGATGTCCAGATCTCCCGCTCCCGAGAACACCTGGACCAGGACGGGCACAAGAGGAGCTGACGGATGGATTGAGAACCCCATCCCGACAACGGCTCAGAAGGGAGGGTGAAAGCACGCCGAGGCATCTCCCCCCTCCTGCCACACCCGACATCCCCTCCTGCAGTCCTGCCAGCGAGGCGGGGAGTGAGAACAGCATCAACATGGCCGCCCACACTCTCATGATCCTGTCACGTGCCGCCAGGACAGGAGGTCCTCTGAAAGACAGTTTGCGTCAAGAGGAGGCCAGTGCTGGGAAATCTGGCATCCCTAAAGGAAAGAAGCGAAAGCAAATTGAATCGAGCCCGCCTGCAAAGAAAGAGCTACAGCTTTCCAGCTCCTCAAGCAGTAAAAAGAAATCAAAGGTGAGCTGATATTTTATTGGTTATTTGTGGAAAAAAAAAGTCAAGATTGGCTGTGCCTTGAACTAGCAAACAGTCTAGATGAAGCCCCCTATCAAGTGTACTGCAATAGTAGCAAAATTACAGTTTTAAAATCATTTGTGCCAAATGTAAAGCAACATAACACATCCTACATTTTAAGGTGATTTTCATAATAAAGTGTGGGAAGCCTAGTGCAAAATATTCATTCAAATGTTTGGATAGTTACATTTTGAAGTAGGGAATAGAAAGAGATATATATATATATATATTATACTACCGTTCAAAAATTTGGGGTCAGTAAGATATTTATTGGTTCAGCATATTAGAATGATTTCTGAAAGGATCAAGTGACACTGAAGACTGGAGTAATGATGCTTTGTATCACAGGAATAAATTATATTTTAAAATATATTTACACAGAAAACAGTTATTTTAAATTGAAATAATATTTCACAATATTACAGCTTTTTCTGGATTTTAAATCGAATAAATGCAGCCTTGATGAGCAGAAGAAACACCTTTAAAAACCATTAAATATCTTAGCGATCCCAAATTTTTGAACGGTAGTGTATATTTATATTTATATATAAAAAAAGTTATTATATAGGAAGTACTTTTACTGTACATTAAATAATAAGTTCTAAAAACGGAATACAAAACATTTTATTACTTGTTACCGTGTGTATATTTGTATGTTTTTATTTGTGTAAATAATTATAATATGTATTATATGAATATATTATATATAATTGGGCTGTCAAATATTTAATCGTAAATAATCACATCTAAAATAAAAGTTTGTGTTTACATAATATATGTGTGTGTGTATGTGCGTTATTTATTTATATATTTATTTATTTATTTTAAAAGAATGAATGTATGTGTGTGTATTTTTATGAACTAATTATATCAGTAATACATATACACATTACATTACACACACACACACACACACGTATATTATTTTATTTTGGATGTGATTTAATCATTTTACAGCCCTAATAATTGTAGAAAATAATGATTGATTGATTGATTTTTAGTACTGAATCAAATATATAATGCTAAAATCTCAATCAAGTCACTGGTGGCTAAATGTAACCTCCACCAAAAAAAGCATCTCAAACCAGTTATTTATTCCATTTATACAGCTATACCATTCATTTAGTATGTCCTGCCCAGACAATAGGCAGTATATAGCAAGTCAGCTCATGGCAGTCCAGCCAATCAGAGGAGTCTGACTCATTTTTGTCTATTTGTGTACCTCAGCATGCATCATCTGATATTTTAACATTGCTCAACTGAATTCCTTTTTTTATTTTTCAGAAGCAGAAGAAGCTGCTGGACTCCTTTCCTGAAGACTTGGATGTTGATAAATTCCTGTCATCTCTGCACTATGATGAGTAATGACACCGAGGACAAGCTGTGCTGCCGGCCACCATTTCAGGGACATAACAAGCCATATGTGCTACTGAGAACGATTAAAAACAGATCTATTCAGCATCCATTCTGAATAGCTGCTTTCTGTTTTACATCCAGAATGTGACATACTGTACATAGGCACCATATTAGCCTAATAATCATATTCATGCATTTAAGATGTTCATATAGAAACTAATTAAGCACTCTTCAGAACAAACAAGAAAATAATTTAAGACTAAACTGTCATTTTTGACTACATTTGTGAAAGAGCGTCAGTTCAGCTGCTCCATTGCAACCAGCTGTTTAGTTTGTTGCCTTTTGTGTTTTCCATCAACTGGTCCATGTGACTACATTTCTGTGCACATTTTTAAGAAAGATGTGGCCTCTAGGTGGTATTCTTCCTTTACAGGATGGATAGAGAAATTGAACGTTATTGTTTTCTGTCCTTCAGATGGTTTATTATATGATGAATTTTAATAAATCACTATTTGATTTCTTTATGTCCCGCTGTGGCATATTTATATAACACCTTAATCTCATTTTTCTTTAACTATACATTTTTTTTGATAATAATATATCTTTAGCAGCAAATCAGCCTATTAGAATGATTTCTGAAGGATCATGTGACACTAAAGAATAAAGTAATGGCTGCTGTAAATTCAGTTTTGCCACAACAGGAATACATTACATTTTTAAATATTTTAAAATACAGTAGTCATAAAAATTATAGTGTTATTTCCCAATATTACCATTTTAACTGTATTTTAAGTAAAATACATGATTGGCGAGTACAAATAAATGATCTAATAGACTTTTACTCAACGTGTTTTGGTAAGGGAATGCACTTATATGTATATGCGTTGTGGTTTGTGAGGTAAAATGAGGTCACTGGGAATGAAATCAGGGCAAGCAAGGTCCTGTAAGTCCTGGAGGCAACAATAAATCTCTTTCCCAGCTGTTTAACATTCTCTGTACTCATATATACGCTGTTATTTTATATTTTATATTCTGATATCATGGGATATCATGGTTACTCATTTATGGTGTTGGATTGCTTTACAAATACCTGTTAGCCAGTTCCACAGTTGCATTACATGAATGATTCAGTGTTTACTGTGCTGTACCTGGTCTGCCGCGTCCCACTGTCCATGTTTCATCATCATTGAAGTGTACATCTCCTCCAATGCCTTCTCCTGGCTCAAAAGCGTGGGCTAGTTCCCCTCCTGGGCCATCGAAAGGGAAAAAGTCTCCATGAGCTATGGAAGAACGAGATGGCAGGTTTTCAGATGTGTTTTCAAAGTAAGAAGATGAAGAAAAAACCTCAGATTAGTCTAAAATGTACCTTTGTAGTTGAAGGAGAAGGTAATATCTGCCAGGGCGTGTTTTACTTGGACAAACTTCAGAGCGGCAGCTTCACTTCATATTTTTAGAGCCAAATGCAAGGAGTTCTCCACCTCTTCTCGACTGAGGTCAGAGGTATATCTAGCAATCCTGCAGGATTCATAGGAGCCACATTTTACGAAAGACATGTTGAAACCTGAGAGATTTAATGGGAGGAATAACAAACAAACAAAATCCTGAGGCTTTTCTCCATTGATAGCAGTATAACCTAATAAAAACCAAGACAAACTTGAATCCATTTATTCTAGGAATACTGATATAAATTAGGATGGCAACATTGTAAAATCCATGGATCTGTGGAATTTTTCTTTCGGACCTGTATGTGATGGTGTTGCTCTTCCATTTGGGCCGTCCAGGATAAGAGCTGAAGTTCTCCACATCAGGTACTCCACATCTTGCCTCGCTCATCACATCCTGGGTTTTCCAGTCCAGAAGACCACTTTTCTTCAGGTCAGAGAAGTGTTGCACTGCTCTGATCTTCTTCATTACATCTGCATGCTTCTTTTTGCGACTACGTATAAAATTGCTGCAGATATTCCTTTCAAATAGTAAATCTGCTTTGGTATATATATATATATTAATATATATATACACTTACCTAAAGGATTATTAGGAACACCATACTAATACGGTGTTTGACCCCCTTTCGCCTTCAGAACTGCCTTAATTCTACGTGGCATTGATTCAACAAGGTGCTGAAAGCATTCTTTAGAAATGTTGGCCCATATTGATAGGATAGCATCTTGCAGTTGATGGAGATTTGTGGGATGCACATCCAGGGCACAAAGCTCCCGTTCCACCACATCCCAAAGATGCTCTATTGGGTTGAGATCTGGTGACTGTGGGGGCCATTTTAGTATAGTGAACTCATTGTCATGTTCAAGAAACCAATTTGAAATGATTCGAGCTTTGTGACATGGTGCATTATCTTGATGGAAGTAGCCATCAGAGGATAGGTACATGGTGGTCATAAAGGGATGGACATGGTCAGAAACACTGCTCAGGTAGTCCGTGGCATTTAAACGATGCCCAATTGGTGCTAAGGGGCCTAAAGTGTGCCAAGAAAACATCCCCCACACCATTACACCACCACCAGCAGCCTGCACAGTCATAACAAGGCATGATGGATCCATGTTCTCATTCTGTTTACGCCAAATTCTGACTCTACCATTTGAATGTCTCAACAGAAATCAGGACTCATCAGACCAGGCAACATTTTTCCAGTCTTCAACTGTCCAATTTTGGTGAGCTCGTGCAAATTATAGCCTCTTTTTCCCATTTGTAGTGGAGATGAGTGGTATCCGGTGGGGTCTTCTGCTGTTGTAGCCCATCCGCCTCAAGGTTGTGGTTTAGGATTATATGAGGTTATAAGTCATATATGCAATCAATAAGTAACAAATATTACAAAAGAAACGTTATATTTACATCATAATAACGTAAGTCACTTTTTTTCAAGTAACGCATATTTCCTTACAGTCTACCTGGGATTTGTTGAATAGTAAACCTTCAAGTGTCCACTTTGTTAACATTTGTTGAATTTGACGAGTCTAGTCAGGACGTCTCATAATAAGCAGCAATCTTTTGTATTTTGGGTTTTCTATCTCTTTATGCCCCCAGGCCAAAATTTTAAAACCTTTGTTTTTCACAATTTATGATATTTAGATGAAAAAGGCTTAGAGAATAATCTATTTTGAACAAAAACAGCCATCCTTGTGGCCTGGTTGACACAGAATAGTGTACTTAGTGTGTTATCCAGTGGATATTCTACAAAATGGCGCTACAGTGATTGCGAAGAGACACAGAGGAAACAAAATAGTAAAGTCTTTATTTTTACTTCCTTTGCATACAACATTCATAATATTCAGATTTAACCACGAATGTAATTTATTTGGCTTGTCAATTAAACAGTCACAAGCCTGGTTTTTAAAACAAATCCCAAGCCAGGATTGATCTCAACATGACACATTAGCATATTCCCCGCCCACTTGTTTGTCTTTTTCGCATTGGTCTAAATGAAAATGCTAATTCATTTTGTGCCATTAGGTACCGCTTTTGAAGCAGTAAAGATAGCTGTTACCCCGTTAACAGCTGTACACAAATAAGAACATACTGCGCTCACAAACGCTGCTTCATCAAGCATTGCATTACAGGCATAATGAAATAAAATGAGACCAACTGGACCAATCACTGCAGATTAGCATCACAGAAAGGAGGGGTTTGGTAAAATGAATCATTGAGCGAATCGTTTGAGAGTCGTTAAACAAGTAAGGTAAAAATAAATGCATATTATAAGGCAATGAAAGTGTTTTTTGACCTTGCATACAAGTCGACCTGTTGTTGGGGACTCCCAAAACCAAAATATGAATCTTTCATTACCCGTAATTTGGGTACTTTAAGAAGTGTTACAACAAAGCAAGACAAGATTCAAAGTCAAAGCTGTTTCATTTTGCTGAAGTGTGGGTGCATGGTGTGAGATGCAATATGACATGCAATATGAGATTAAATGGTGTTGTAAATAATCTTATTTCATCTGACTTCTACTTTCACTCTGTTCTCTTTTTCTTGATGAACTAATCATCATATTATGTCATCCTGCAATTAATTTCCCTCTTATGATCCACTAACTTTCCAGGCATGATCCACATGTGAAAATGAAAAGCATTTTTTTTTCCCTCACACACTTCACACGACAATGCTCTGGGCTGCCTATATCTATTAAGCTCATGAATTCAGCTGCCAAGGATGTTCACCTCAGAATCAGCACTGTGTGAGTAATTAAAGCTAGTCAGAACATATATCCTAATCCTATCTAGATTCCATAAAAATATCAGTGTCAGCTGCTTTGTGCTACATTAAAAAAAATATACACTTTCAGAGACTTTTGAGAATTTGTCTCCCAGTGGGCCAGCATGCTGCAATGGAGACACTAACAAAGAGGACTCTGCTCTTTGAGCAAAGCTGATTTCTTCTTTGACCATTGCAATAAATTCAGCCTAGACCATTGAGAGTACTGCCAACCATCCAGGCAGGAGAAACAACATCAATGAAGGAGACAGAAACAGCATCACAGGGAGGGATAATTCATGAGGATGCTATGTCTGCATAATTGAAATAAGCAGGGAAGAGTTAAGACTGCTTGTCTTGGATAAATATGTTTCTGTGCACTCTCACACGCAAGATGTTGGTCACAGGTGTGGAGTGACACAATAACGTCTCATATTGTGAGGGTCATCCATAAGTGACCTTTTCAAGAGGATGGTTACTAAGCGGAAAGATTGTCTGCAGGCTGCCAAGCAACTACAAATCTCAGTCTCAAGCCCTCAAGCCTCTTGTCAGAACACCACGCCGTTCTTCCCTGAGGTTCTTCCCTTCTCTGAGCATTCCAGAGAATGCTTGGCCTAATGGCCACAGCCTCAACAGTACTGCCGCTTGGCCTTCTGCAGATGCGGCCTCTGCAGTACTGGCTAAAAGCACGGGTCAAGTCAAGTCAAGTCACTTTTATTTATATAGCGCTTTTAACAATACAGATTGTAGCAAAGCACTGAACATTATCAAATAGAAGAACAGAGTGATGGTAATGTATAATGCTCGGGTGCCACCTCGAGCGTGGCATCAAAGACGCAAGTTACTCTGGGTGGACAGAGCCTGTGTCTCAGCTCTTCGCCCGTGGAGAAACACCCGGTGGCTGCAGAAAGGAGTCCTTCTCCAAACCACCAGCAGGAGGAAGGTGATTGTGACGGATGCCTCCAAGATGAGTTGGGGTGCTCCGCACGAAGGTTCACCGGTCTCTCCAACCATGAACGACCCAGCTGATCTGGGAGACGATGCTGAAGGCAGCCCCGTGGCCTATTCCCCTGAGACAAGACCTTCTTTCTCAGGCCGAGGGCTCGATCTGGCACCCACGGCCCGAGCTGTGGGCCCTTCACTTATGGCCGCTCGACGGGAGCCTGTTCGCCTCCCCGAGTGTGTGCTAAACACCATTTCCCAGGCTAGAGCTCCATCTACGAGACGAGTGTATGCCATGAAAAGGTCGTTTTTTTCGAGGTGGTGCTTAACTTATGCAGGGCATCATTTCTCTGCGTGCTTATGTGACTGTATTCCCCGGCTTGCTGCCTGGGCTCGCTGTCATATGTTGATCGTTCTTTGCTTATAGCACGGCATGACTGAACTGTGTTCCCATAGCATCTTAGCAGACGCAGTACGAGTGAGGTGTCGACTTCCGCAACCCGGGTTCCCTGAGACTCAGGAACGAGTACTGCATTTCGTGCCACGCTATATGCATTCGTCGCTTCAGTCGAAGTAACCTGAATCCCATGGCGAAACGGGCACTTATATACTCATGGCCCCGCCCATTCAGGTGGGCTTCGGCGGGAGCTGCAGCCATAGGTTCGCGCAGCACTGCTGCCAACCCATTGGTTCGTTTTTATACTTGTGCACGAACCTATGGCCATGCAGTTTCACTGCGTGATTGAATAAGGCTTCAGTTAGGAGGAAAAAAGGAGTTTTTCCCATAGCTTCTTAGCAGACACAGTACTCGTTCCCGTGTCTCAGGGAACCTGGGTTATGGAAGTAACCTATTCGTTTTTGGTTGTTTGTTCTTTGGACCTCAATTATTGTTGCAGCAATGAAAATAAGAGTGTGAAACCCTCACAGTTTTACCCTCAAAAGGGTTTTGGGCCTATTTACAGTAAGTGCAAATAGCAATAAATGCTGCTTATACTACAAATAATGGGTCTCATACAAATAAACATGCGTATGCACAAATGTTTGCGTGAAATGTACGTAAAGATGTTTTCACAAATAAATCCTGATTCATCCAAAAATTTCGTACTAAAATTTATTCTAAATGTACGAAAAAATTCAAGACATCTTATACCACACGTACACAGTAATCATGTACACCCGGGGCCTTATAAGCATGTATAAAAAACCCTACATATAATTAGATATGTTATTTACAGAATGGTTGAAAACTAATTAGACATTAGGGAGCGCACAGATATGTTTGCTAAGAGTGACAAATGGCTGTTCAGTTTACGCAAGTGAATACACTTTTAAATAGCTAAATTTTCTGTCTTCCACCTTCGACAGCAAAACTTTACGTTCATTATCGTTAAAGTTCTTTTTCTTTGTCTTTTGTTTCGGTGACATAATTGTCTTTCTCTGGACCAGCGCTGTGTGAGGGACCAACGCCCATGAAATACGGAAAAGTATTCTGACCTAACGCATAAACAATGAATCGGCAGACACCCCAAACTCTAATCTGAGCGACACCGGACAGTTAACAGTCACAAGAGATTAAAGCCAGATGGCTGAGAGGACTGAAACTCAGCATGAATCAAACAACGAGTAAGCAGAACCCTTCTGATTTACACGTTGAGAAACTCCCCAAGAACTGTATGTGTGACCTTTTGTAAACTCAGCCCAATTCACACCAGCTCACGTTTCTGGGTTCAAACGTTCACACAGCCAGCGCGCCTTCTCGTCTGACCACAGACAAAGGGATGAGAGAAGACAATCTCAAAAAGCGACCATAACTTATTTCTTTTGCAGCAACTATGTACATTTACAAACAATTTCTTATTTGTATTATACATGCTGTGAAGTTTATAAACGTATTTAGGTATGTGTGTGGTCGAATGAATGAAGTTTAATCTGTACTCAGTGCATTAATCATAGACGTGTTTGTGTAATCAAAGAGCAAAACACAACGAATCGTTTTATAAGAATGAGAATGTGATAATTTCCAATCAGACAAAGTTATAGACTTTATTAAAGTTATATACTAAACTTTCGAGACACCCCTCTCCCGGACTGTGTCAAATACATGTTAATGCCTTCAGAATATGCATCACGACGGGACCAGTTAGAGGAGAGGCACTGCCTCTTCGTGGGAGGGACGAAATCCCACAGGTTAAAACATGATTGCACAGCTCAGAACAGCGCGAAAACGAAAACAATAA
>JAUMHE010000019.1:1189532-1227353 GCA_032359235.1 Enteromius mattozi
TTATGTATTTTAGAACAACTGAAGTGCTGTGTTGACTAATCAGCATTCAGAACCCAATTAAAGTAAGCAAAAAAGCAAATTGGCCAGTAATCCAAAAATGGGCTGATAATAGTTCAGTCTCTCAAATAAAGTGATTTTTTGACAGATTGACAGAACAATAGAAAGATAGAACATCAGAGAAAGTTAGAAAGAGAAAATGACAGAATGATAGCTAGACAAGACAGACAGACAGACAGACAGATAGACAATCAAAGAGAGTTAGACAGAATAAGAACAACAGAACAATACACAACAGACAGACAGACAGACAACAGGTAGTAAGACATACTTGTCTTCTGAGCACTGATTCAGTTTAAAACGTCTCAGAATGTTTCTTCATAATGAATTTGCATTCTAGAGCAAAAAAGCTCATCATGCAGGCCTCTAATTAATGAATAGCTTAAATGTCATGATATTGGGGGTTGAAGGGAGCTTGACAGGGATGCAGAGCTAAAGCACAGTATCACTGAAATAGACTGTCTTCCTCTCTGTAGAGCCCAGACACCCCAGGGTTCAAACTTAATTCACTATGTAAGGTACTCAATCCTCATTCTTAACAACCTCTCTGCCAGCCTGGCCCATCTGGAGGCCACGGTGGGAGGCTCCACCCAGACGGACGACCTCCCCCCTTATTCTGCCCCTACTCCTCAGCAGCCCAAATATTAAATTAAAAATTAGGGCCTTTTGTCGCCTTGTTAGGGGTCTGCTGAAGGATGGTAATTGAGCCTTTACCTGCTGGGTGGATCCGGGCACATGCTGAACAGAAGGGGCAGACCTTTTGGAGACCAACCCTCACACAGTGGTTAAGGGAGGGGTTTTCAAACTTTTCAAAAACCCCCCTCTCCCCTATACTGAGACGCCTTGTGAGGGACCTTTTCATCAAATAAAACAGCAGCTAAAATAGTAGTTACAGTTAAAAATGTAAGCATGACATTGTAAAAGCAAATTTGTTTAAAAATTAGGCAATCTGCAATATAAATTATTTAACTGATTTTTTTTGATTGTGTTGAAATCGAAAGAATATACTGAAATATCTAAAAAAAAAAAAATTAAAAATCTCCCTTTGTAATGAAATATATTTTTCTACTTACTATCATTTAGATACAGAATAATATATATATATATATATATATATATATATATATATACACACACATATATAAATATATATATATATATATATATAAAAGCACTGAAATTGGAAAAAAAAATCAATTAAATATTGTCAATTATGAATATCAATGAAAATTATAAGAATCAATTAAAACATTTTTAATAAATAAAAAATAACTAAATATATAAAAATACAATTGCAAAACAATTTCTTTCTTTTTAATCAGAGCTGTCAGTATAACAAATCATAAATAATCTGGTTGAAATAAAATGTTCAACCAGCCTTTAGAAAGTAAACTGTAATGATATTGAACTAACATTAAAATGAAAAATCTGTTTGTGCTTTGCTTTTTCCACAAATAACTTCAAATTTTCCAGAACCACAAAAGAAAAAGAAAGGAAAGAAAAAGCACCACAAGCCCCAGCAATTACAAACAATATTACAGCTATATCACATATTTGAAGGGACATATGTTAGCTAATGACCCATTAAAGATATGCTGTTATGACAAGAAGGTCTAATTGTTAACACATCTGATACAAAACAAGATCTAACATGAAAATCAAAATACAAAAAACATACGACTCATACCTAGAGAACATTACATTGTGCAGTAGATCCATGTTTGGATATGTAAATAAACACCATGGAGTGAATAAATTATAATTCCTAATGCTTTTGTGAACATGGGGAACTGGCCCTTTAAAGCGGCTGCCCGTATTCAAAGCAGGGTGATTTTACTCGGCTCCCAGATAAGAGGTTTGAAAAACAGGAGCCCAATTCCCATTATCTGCTTCCCTTATTGTCTGCATTAACCTTCCCCATGGTAACTTGTTCTTCGTAATGCTACACTTGTCTAGCCGCAACACATCAGCACGGCAAGCCAATTGTGTCATGCAAATGAATCCGGGCCCTATTGTACAGCCTGCGAGAGAGCAACGGTTTATCAGGAACATGTCTGCCTGAGCAGCGCAGGATTGTCTCCTCTTACTGGCAGGCTGGGGGGGCTTCTGCTTTATTTACAGCTCAATGGTCATCCTCAGAGCTCCAGACAAACACACATACATACATGAAGCGTGCACACACACACACAGAGGCTCCAAGATAATGCATACTTCTGCTGTCCAATTTAGTCATTTTCTTTCTTAATTGTTACTGTGCTGTGGCTTCTGTGGGAAGGTGGGGGGGGGGGGGCATATTCACGGTTTTGTTTTGCTCCTTTCATGGTTCTTTTTTTTAAACTCTGGTGTAACTGTTGAAAGGCTTTTCAAAAAAAGACAGCTCCATGCATTTCAGAAATGGCTCTAATCCGCCAGCACTGTCGACAGAGATTGTGTGTATGTGTGTGTGTTGTACAGAAGAGCTCCACCAGACTTAACCTTCTCCCCTCCGCTGTCAGTGCTCGAAGGCAGGCATGTGCTCGAAGGGGGGTATGCTTTGGGGGCTCAAGCCCCTGCCCTTTCCACCAAATTAACCAAAAGTGTCCCTCTCTCAACAGTTATTAACAATAATATTGTAAACAAATATGAATAATACATTTGCATTAAAAAAAACAGTAATGAATGGCTCAGAAAATCTGTCAGTGTGAGTTGTAGTTGTTATTGCATTGCTATAGATTACTGTATAATATAGTATGCATCTTAAACAAGCTCAGATTTTATTAGACAATGTGAAGTGGAGCGGTATCTTATCTTCCCTGCCTTTATTTATAAATCAGTTGAAAACTACGCAGCCACGTTCTGTTTCAATTAAAATAAAAATAAAAATAAATAAAAAAAACATGAAATGGCTGAAACAGAAGATGTCACAGTAATTGTGCAGTGTTTAATTTACTCCTGTTTACATACTGAATAATGATATTCTGTTTAGTGTTTAAAAAAATGCTAACTAGTTGGTTAAAAGAAGCCAAAACTCCACCAATCGGTCTGTTATGTGAAGTGTAAGCAGTTCAAGTTCAAGAAAACGCAAATAACTTATATAGTAATTAGTGCAAGGGTACATCTAATAGTTTTGATTTAGTTTAGTTATTTACTAAAACAAATAAGTAAAACAGACAATAAATATTACTTAAAAGCATACATATATATAAAACAACAAAAACTACTAAATACAACAAAAATTTTGTTTAGTTTAAAATTTAGTTTATTGCATAAAAACACTGTATATAAAAGAAATTGCATTAAAAAATTACATATCATAGCTTTTTTCCTGCATAATACTAGTTTTGTCCAATTTATTTAATTTTTTTTGGCAATTTTGTATACGCTATTTATTTTACCATTCCTTGCATGCTAAATAAATTCTGCATCAATGTAGAATAGAATAGAATAGAATGGAATAATTTTTTCTTTGATCTTTGAGAGTACAGCCTCATGGTAGTCACTATAATCCAGAACCACCACCACCATTGCCTCCTACAATAAATACATTTAAAAAAAAGAAACAGAAAGAAAAAGTGCTGGTTAAGATCTATATGATGCTATGACGAATGATGCTCTTGTGCCCTTTATACCTCTCCTAGACTTCCTGAGGGATATGCAGATATTAAACAGCCAACACAAGCGAACAAGAACATGCATAATAAGGCTCATAAACTTCTATTCTCATGCCGGATGAAGTCTACATGTAGAATACGGCCTTACTGCCGTCTCCTCGGAATGCTACGAAAAACATAAGCCATTATTTGTGCATGTTTGCATCTCGGTGTGTGTCCACGTCTCATATTCCATGCGTCTCATCCTATATGCTCGGTCTCTCCTGATCACCCTACTACAACAACCACCCCTCTCCCTCATTCATTCCAGTTCTCCTCCCATTTTTATTCGTTGTCTTTTTTTAAAATTTATGCTCAGCATACTAAGCACTCAATACTGGCAGTGTCTGCAGTGGCTGAGATAGCTGTTAATGAGAAGAGGTCCCCCTTTATCTTCTTTATTCTGCCACTATTATCTGCGTGCAGTCTATAAGCGCGCAGTTACCTTACTGGCCGATAACACCCAAGAGGCAAACGCCGCTGATGAGCTTTCTATACAGCAGAGCCCGCACAATACCTCTATCGGAGGAGCAGACCTCGGGAAAAAAGGGAAGGGGAAGGGGAGAGGGTAGAGCAAAGAGAGAGACAGAAAAAACCCTGAACCCCATGTGACAGACAAGCAGGGCCGGCTCGTGCTGAATATCCAGTGAATTTACAACCCGGGCCCCCTTGAAACACGGCTTCTCGCACGCCTGATTCTCTCCCAGCTGCTGCAGTTTCTTATCTTGCCTCTTCCTCTTCTGCCTCGGAGATAACAGTAATTCTTCTCTATGCTGTATTTTCAACCCTCCGGACCCCCAATCCCCCAGTACGCCCCCAGTACCCAACGCCACCACAATCAACTTACACCAATCTCGCTCCTCAACCGAACCCCGTCAAACACGCACGCATATGCAGGCACTCACACACCAGCAGAGAAACCTCAGTGCGGGATGCAGCAAACGTCTTTCTGCTCAGTCTAGATAAAGGGTTAAAGACTACAGTCGGCCTGCCGCTTTGTGAGATGAGGGGAACGCAAAAAAGAAAGACGGGATGGAAGAAAGGGGGACGAAGAAATCAAGTATTCAAGTAGAGATTTTTTTATCAGTTGTACGCCGTATAAAACAGTCATTTTTGCCTCTTTCACTTACTTTTTTTCATGAATGTGGCTGCAGCCTGGAGTGTTGAAGCTAGATAAAAGAATTAGCGGTTGCACAGAGGGGCCGGGGCGCTAAGTACAGCCACGAATTAGAATGTCTATCTCTGTCGCTCTTGGCTCATCCTCTCTAGCCAGCCTGGCTCCGAGCTCGTAAACAATTTAATCTTTTCACTACAGTTTTGGGGGAGAAGAAGGGAAAAAAAACGAGACGTGGACATTACTTCTCCGCTCTCTGTTTCTCTCTCTTACCTCTTCCTCTCAGTGGCTTCTGCTTTAAACAAGAAAA
The DNA here is from genome assembly GCA_032359235.1 of Enteromius mattozi. Taxonomy (NCBI): domain Eukaryota; kingdom Metazoa; phylum Chordata; class Actinopteri; order Cypriniformes; family Cyprinidae; genus Enteromius; species Enteromius mattozi. The sequence goes on from JAUMHE010000019.1 coordinate 1,194,643, forward strand.
CTGACGCAAACATTTGTAAGGCGCTTGAAGATTGAATCTTATTTCTTTTTTCCGACGTCGTCGTCGTCTTCTTCTTCTTCTCTCCGGCTCTCCCTCCCTCTCTCGTTCTCACCCAGTGTCCTGAAATTTAAGATGTAGTGCTGCTTCAGCTCTGGGGCCCATTTTAGAGATGTAATGTAATTCATAGCCTATCATATACCAGGAGCCACTCACAGACAGGCTGTTCTGCGGCTCCCTCAGCGCAAGTTTCTCTGCAATGAGAGTGCAGACTCCTATATATCTTCAACCGTAATAACCATCTATGAAACACCAAACGTCTGTAGTCCATTCAGGTCACCTGGTGGTGTCATTTTCCCACTTTAAAGCTGTAATGTACGAGGCGGGTATTGTGGTAGCAATGCGCCCCGGTGTTGAAATGTGACCCAACAGGTGAGCTATTATCCTCATAAGCACATATGAGACATCAGACCAACAAAAAAAGTAAAAACTGAAAAAATTAGACATACTGATCCATTACAAATGGATTTTTGACATATCATCCACATTTAAACTAAAATTATATGAAATATGCATTTGAGAAAATCTTAATGTAAATCTCTCCAAAAAGACATGCTCTATATCTTTATCCTATAAAATTTTAATGAATTAATTTTAATGAAATCATGGAAATCAGTGTCCTATTCTATAGTTAACCCATCAATATATTTTCCACTTTTATGAAAAACAGATTATCAAGAGTCAACTTATTAATGCTTAGCAATTAACTGCACAAAAAAAGTGCATACAGTGTAGAATGTGTAGAATGGTTTACACCAATATGAGTTGAATGAATGGTCACTCACAAGTGGAAGATTAAACTGATCCAAAGCCCATAAAGCAAGTGCCAGGATTCATTTAAACTCTCTAAAAGATCCATTACCTCATGTCATTTCCATAACTATGATAAAGTCAACTTCATTAGGTAATGAAAGAAACAGCATCTAAAGATTCCTCAACATAACAGACTACAGGACAAAAGACCAGGTAGGACCACTGAAAGCATCTTATGGAGGCGAGTCAGGGGGGGTCATATTCTCCCAGCAGGCTCTGGACTGGACATGGTCATGGAGGCATGAGGGCAGGATAAAGTAGCAGACTGAAGGGAAGAACAGCGCTGAAGCTGGCAGAGCTTCCACGCTACTGTCCAACTGATACCATCTCATTTCATTCCACAATCACACCGCCCCTTGCCCCTAGGCAAATCAGTCATGTTCTCTTCCCTGTCTGTTTTCGTGCTTTATTTTTCCTTCTCGTCTCTGTTTGTGCACTCCTAAAGCTGTTATTGGAGAGAGCAGGCGTATTCAGGTCAGTGATGGAAACCGCAGAGAATGCGATTTTACCTCCCCTGCTGGCTGGACATGTAGTGGATGACAATCTGGGAGGGGCAAGAGACTGGTTTGGGAATGAGGGGAGCAGGAACATAAAGAGCCAAGGAGTTTTATTAGAGTTAAATTGTGAAAACAAGCACATTTATCCTCAAGTTGGAGAGTGTAATTTCTTAACCGCTAATGTCACCAAAGACACTGGAAAAAATTATGTTTTTCAAACAGGTTTCCACAACACATGCCCGCTCTCAACTAACACTACTGGGCCAGTGTTGCCGTGTCAGGCTGGACAGATTTTTAAATTAGAATCTTACTACATAAAAGCACTTACAAATATTCTTCTGTTAAAAAAATTATATTAAATGAGCTGTAAAGTTATTTAAATAATTTATACAGTTGTTTTAGAATTTTATACAGAACCACAAAAATAAAATTTTTCAAATAGATTTCCAGATCCCCTTATCTTTCATTGGTTACACAAACAGGAAGCCCACCCCCAAACTCTTGCCACTGATTGAGCCAGTGTTGCCATGTCAGATTTTGCGGATTTTTATCAAGAGCTTTGATACACCCACAAAATCAATTGGCTCCTTTGGTACATCTACAAGATTAAAAAGTCAGAACTTTTATCCTTTTATAAAGGCACAGTATTTTTTTTAAATATGCATTGTTTGGTCTGCAAAGCTGTTTAAATCATTTACACAGTTATCATGGCTGCCAGGTTTTGGCAGTAAAACCCACTCAATTGCAACTCAAAACAAGGTCCAAACCTCCCCCGTTACTTTTCAGGCCCTCCAGGAAATATTGGGTTCCTAGGGGTTAAAATTATTTTTTTTTTGTTGCTGGGGTTCTCCTGATAAAAGTCACATTCCATATCACATATCACATTACTTGGGGTCGCTTCAACCCGCAGACATAAAAAATACTCTGCATAAAGAGTGTTAAAGTAGCCTAATTCCCCAGGAAAACCATGGACTTTGCATGTCATTTAAGGATTTTAGACAGATACAAATCTTTCATTGGTTAAACATAAAGACAGCCCCGCCCCCAAACTCACACCATAGGTTGAGCCAGTGTTGCCATGTCAAGATGGTCAAACTTTTGTAAACAGTTTTGTGTTGATAGCACCACAGAACACCATCATTTTACACTTTTGGGGTAAATCAATGAACAAATGGCTTAATTATAGTTACTTCAACATTAAAATAGGATATTTTGTTTTTCAGCAATATTGTGCATACAATAAAAGTCAATGTCGTTTGAACCCCACTGTCACCTTCTAGAAAAAAAATTCATCCAGGTTTGGAACTGCATGAGAGTTAGTAAATGGTGACAGAATTATCCCTTTAACAATCACTGACAGATCATTTCAAGCTCTCCCACAAATGTCAGGTAGATGTGGGTGTCTCAAGTCAAAAGCCTTGAGAGCAGTCAAAGTGCGTTACAAAATGAGACCAAATCAGGGGAGGCCTTCTCATGTGCCGCCCTGGTGCTCTGGAGGTGAGAGGTTAACCATGGTAGCAGACTGTCGGCTCATCACTGGGATAATGAAGCTGGTCGACCAGGCTGAGTGACTGTCGGGACAGGTGGCGTTAAACCTGCTAAGATCCCATCTCCAAGGTCAGCCCTTTCCACCCAATCGCACTGGTTGCTGATGAAAGCACGATTTAAGGAAAAGAGAGGCCGAGGGTGGCGGGTGAGGTGGGGGCACCTCGTCGCCACAGTGGATAAGACTCAATTTGAGAAGCCTGTAGAGGGAAATGACTGTTTTTGGCCCCCATCATGTTATACAGCGAGGGCAGTTTACTGTGCTGTTTGCTAGGGGGGTGCAATTTTACAGCCCTTTCTGTGGCAGGATTTACTGGATGTGCAGTTAATAGTTTATATAGTTGACTCGGAGCAGCAGGGATTAAAGATAGAGGGTTGTTGGGTGCAGTGGCACGGGGAAGACATTTATCCACAGCGAGCCCAGGCCTCTTACTGCACTGTCTGGCCCACTGACCTTGGGCTGGGCTGCTACTGGGACTCCACAGCCCAGTGGCTGTCATAAAGGGCTCTGTGTCTGATTGTGTAAAAGTTTTGATGGTTATATAGGCCTCTTTCGCTCTCATATGCTGTAGAGTCTTTGATTTCTAACCCATTTTGCTGTCCTGCCTTTAGTCCCACTCGACTATTGCGGTGCTTTTAATGCTTTAAGGCTTAAAAGAATATTCTGGATTATTAACCAACAGCACGTGTGGCATAATGTTGATTAGGTTCATTTTGGAGGTCAAATTAATTGCTTAGTTAAAAAAAGCAGGTTTTTAAAATGGAAGTAAATGGGACCAATTCATAATTTTATGTGTGTTTTATGTGTTGCAATGGCAACAAATTTGTAAAGCTACATAGAATTTTAAGCTTTATAATTTATAATTATATAACTTTTATCTTAGTAAGTGATCTTTCCACTACTCTGTTATTTTTTTATTTATATATATAGCTTATTTACTGGCATATCGTTTCAAACTGATGTAAAAATTATAATTACATTTTATCTGGAGTACTACTTGTGCACAATGCGCATTTCTTAATATTAAGCCCAAACTGTGTTTTAATGTCACTATTGATGAGGATTCTATGATATTAATCTTTAAATGCAAGAAGAAAGGGTACCAAAGTGCAAATCAAATTTACTTCAGTATATCTTTAGTTGAACATCAGCACTACAGGGTATTTTTATACATAAATATGTATTTATAATATACTAAGCATGAAATAAATACATTTTAGTATATTAATTTTTTTATAGGTTTGCAATTTTAGTGTTTTTATCATTTTTAAGCCATTTTAATATTACTATATAAATTTTTTTTAGCAACTTACTGTTAAGTTCATTTCAACTTTATTTAATTAACAAGAGTGTTTGTAATAGTTTTAGTTAATGACAATAATCCTGTTCTGCACTAAAACCCTGTTAATGTGCATACTGTATACATCTCATGGATATACTTTTGAAACAGCAAATATTATAACATTTACAATTTTCCTTCCATTGTGAGTGTTTCACTGTAACCCAGATATTTGGTTGTTTTAAAGAAGGGCATTTTTATGGTGATCAACATTTTGCCACAAATGGTGTCAGAATGTTCTGAACTCCGGAATGTTCCATTAACACAAGAACTCTTGTCTTTGATCCTGTCACCCGCTGCATGTGGTCTGTGCTAGTGCTTGTTCACTAGTGATACCTCGGTGTCACTGACCCCTGGCAATGCTGTTTAACTTCACGGCTTGGCTGAAAATTAAACCGAGCCTCCCTTCCCATCTGAGGCCAGCCTTTGTGTGTGATCAGCCTTCTCACACCCAATCGTCATACCTTCAACATCGCCCCACCAGCTGGACCAAACGCAGGCCAGCTCTCCTGTCCTCACACACCTGCTCAGAGGCCCTCACGACCATCCCAGCAGCCCAGAGCTTCACAGAGACTGGCCATCACTGACAACTTACAGGGACTTCTCGGTTGGACAATGAAAATCCCACCATAGTGACAAGAATGCGCCAACACAATGCTTGTTCATTGCAAGTGGCTGATGTGGTAAGCGGACTACAGGAGGCACATTTGTGAGGGGAGCTGATTACAGCTCGCCAGGCTTCAAGACACACTTCACACCATTGTTCTATTCTGTTTATTGAGAAGAACCTCACAATATCAAAGGAAAAGGAATATAAACAACATCTGTGTCCCAGTAAAGAGGAAAACATAAAACATATGTTTATCCTGGAGAGTAGCTGAGGTGTTTGTTTCTTGAGCTTATGAGGGCAATGGATGGATTTGATCACTTGAACGGACAGTTCAAAGGAAGAAAAGTATTCTGGAGGCAGATATATAAAACGCATTATTATGTTAAAAATGTAAATAGTCAAACCAGTGTTAATCTTGACAATGAATTTAGTGTTTAAGTTTATGAAGGCAAATTGAAATATAATGCATCTAGATGGTAATCAATCAAATTTATCAATCAATCAATCAATGTGCTGAGATCTATTCATATTTTATCAAACTCTTTTACAGTTGGTGCATAGGAGAGAATGCAGGGAGTGTGAAGGACATTTTCTTTTTTTGGTTCTGTTTTGTTTTTAGAGGACCAGCAGAGCGAGGACAGCCCTAAACAAACTGACCAGCAGGAAGTAGAAGAAGCAGCACAACAACATCATGACACACTAGCTACAACAAAACCCAGTGCCATCCCATAGACTGAAATGGCTAAATGGCCACAGAAACCATTAAAACAGTTGACGGCTAAAGCTAAGAGCAGACAAAAAAAAAAACAATTACAAACAGTTAAATTTCTTGCAACCACATACTACCTACTACATGTTCTTGTGTGTGTGTGTGTGTGTGTGTGTGTGTGTGTGAGTGAGAGAGAGAGAGAGAGAGAGAGAGAGAGAGAAGTGCAAAGCAAGATTTTGAAGAGACGTAATAAGCGGGTGAGATTCAGAAGGTAAAACTGCTCCACTCCAGCAAGCGAACAGCCTAGACTCTTGTGCAATTATAACTAACCAACGCTCCAAAAGGAATGGGGGAGAAGAAAAAAAAAACAGAAATTGACCCACTTAAATACAGTCAACAAAAACTAGCTTCGCTACCTTTGTTGCTTTGCTTTCTCCTGCACCTGTCTTGCTTTTGTGAGAAAAGAAAAGGTTAGAGAGAAATGATTGTTGTGCGATGTTTACGGTGGCCAAATAGCAGCCGAAATTATGCTGTCAGGGACACATCCAGCTCAGATGAGGAGGACACAATTTAAAATTTTCACTGTTGAACACCTTTAATGACTCGTAATGCAAAAGGTGTGGCTATTCCTATTAAACGTGTAGCTGAATCAATAATAGGCATGATTGGAGTTGTTAGAGCAAATTATAACACAGCTATTATGTATCAGTGTGCTATTTCTCTGTAAACTGTTATTACAGAGTTTTTTAATGCTTGGATTCAGTAGGAGGAGTGTTACATGCAATAGTTACCACAATAATCGTCACTGGCTTTATTGACTGCGACTTCACTCTCGTCTTTTGTGTAGTCTATAATTTCCTGCACCTCAGCCCATCTTGAAACACGGATTGCTCGTTTTTGTTGTTGTTTATGGATATAACGTAATAGGAGGTAGTTGTTAACCTCAACTCTGCACATTCGATGCTATGCTTCTGAGTAGTATTGACTGATATTGTTCAAAACTAGTCGAAGGAGAGGATCCTTTCCCACTACATTTATATGTCTTCTACAGATAAATTGCTCTGTGAGCCTGACAGACCTTAATGTACTGAAGTGTGAACCCTTGTCAGCTGCTTAGACAGATAAATATGTGCCTTTGACTTCATATATGACAATGGCAGTGTCAGAGCTACAAATGGATAAACAAATAATAAGTCACTGGGAAATGATGTGACGACAATCCTCTTTTGCCATCTCTCAGAGAGATGAACTGATTCAGACATATGGTGGTGAACAGAGATTGGGTTAAGACAAAAGACAAATAATAGTACTTAAGCATGTAGAGGAGGATGTATTGCATGCATCACATTCTGTGTCTCCGTGGCCACTCAACCTTAACATCGTTATCGAGACCATTCAGAACGGGGAAAGCCAAGAAATTATTCCTACTGCAATAATAATTTAAGTTTTACTTAAATTTAAATTAAATAAAATATTTCTGTTGTCGTACAAAACGATGAATATATATTTGCTCCATATGAGATCATATGAGAATTTTACTATAATATGAATTTTTTTTTTTGTTTGTTTTGTTTTTTTAGTTCAGTGGGATATTACCTAATCATATGATCATGTTTATCACAAAACAAAAACAAAAACAATAAAATAAAACAAAAACAATAAAACAAAAACAATAAAATAAAATAAAATAAAATAAAATAAAAACATTTCTGTTGTCGTACAAAACTATATACTAACTACATACTAATAGATTTGGTCCATAAGAAATCATTTGATAATTTTACTATTATATGAAAATATAAAATTGAATACCTTAATTTGATCATCTGATCATGTTCATCACAAAAAAATAGAATAGAATAGAAAAATTAAATTAAATTAATGTGAATTGAATTAAATTAAATTTAATTACATTACATTAAATAAAAATAAAATAAAATAAAATAAAATAATATAATATAAAATAAAAATTAATTTAATTTAATTTAATTTAATTTAACTGTTGTCATTACATTTGATCCAGTGGGATGTTACCTGATCATCTGATCATGTTTATCTCAAAAAATAAAATAAAATATTTCTGTTGTTGTACAAAACTACAAAACAATATTTGCTCCATATGAGACTAATTTGTTATGTAATCATGGACTGATCAGAAAATACAAATAATAACATGAAATAATAAAAGATTTCCCATGTATTGTGCAAATTTTACTATACTATGAAACTATAAAATTAAATATCTTTATTTTCATGTTTATCACAAAATCATATAAAATAAAATACAATAAAAAGGATATCATTAGTGTAAAATTAAAGTAAATTAAAGTATTTTAGTATATTTTATTTTATTCTTATCAGACAGTCGTCTGATAAGAATATAAAAAATCTAAAGCTATCAAAAATATAAAGCTAACAGCTCTAAATCCATATTTGTTCTCATATATTACTGTTTTAAAAAATAATTGAAGTTGTATTTAAAAGCCCTCTTGGCAGAACAACACAAAGCTCACATGCTCAATCAGCTGAGCATGTCGTAGAAATCATGTGCTCGGCAGTCAGCGGGCAGCTGCTGGGGCCTCTAGGGGAGACAGTGATTGGGGAAATATGAGATGACAGGAATATCAAATATTGTCAAACTAATTAACTTCTTAAGATCAGGTAAAATCTCAATTCTTCGCTGTGGAAAAGGGATAGCATGTAGAATGGGATTAGCGCTTTGCACGCTGATGAGATGAAATTGAATGGTCCTGGGGCAGCATGACATGTTCCGTAAGGAGATGTATTTTCACATTAAGCAGATAACAGTGACTGTGTCCTAGATTACCTACAATACGCCTGCAACAGGGGGAGAGTAATGTACATCTGTAATGGAGGCTAATTGTGTTGTGTGGCACCCTGTCTCTGTTCATTTAAAAATGCTTTGATAAGGAAAGACAATGAGCCCAGGAGCCTTTCAGACAATAAAGGAAGAGTGAACTTCTCATTTTTGCTTGTTTTTGACGATCAAACTTCACCCTACAAAGTGTAATCCTTCCCCCAGGGTAATAGTATACTTTGCATAACTGTCATCAAAATTAAGAGTGAAGCTAAGTTGTTGCATTTGTTGATGGAAAAGTAAGTGTTAGAGACCGGGGTTAGTTGTCACACAGGAATGCTATAAATATATATAACACTAACAATAAGGTTTTAGAAAAATGCATTATATATACTATATGCAGTATATATACAGTATTATATATACATTTCCAGTATAAAACTTTCTAAACTAGAATATTTGGTCTTCCAAATTAAAAATTACAAACAAAACGTATGTAACGTAATGCAATGGAACCACAAAACAATGTTTGGTATTGTTGTATGCTAAATTTTACAGTTTTGCTGTTTCCAAAATTATTTTCTGTTTTATGATTGTTTTCTAGTTTAAATTTTGACTGTGACAACTTCCCCCATACAATGTGACACCATAAATCTACCCTTAGAAATATTCACTGAAAAAAAAATAGCCATGTATTCCACTATAGCAGCATTGGTGTTATAAACTTCAGATAAATGTACATTTTATCTACTGTAACTACACAATTTATACAAAGAAAGAAAATAAATCAATAAATAAACATAAATATATTGAAATCAAATAAATAAACAGTCATTAAATTATAAAGAATTAAATAAATTTGACAATATAATAAAAGACATTAAATAAATAAATAAACAAAAGCAAATAAATAAATCAATACATAGTAGTAAATGAATGTCATTGAAAATATAAGAGGAACATGTCTCTCTCCTTAATGAAGAGCGACAGTCAGCACAGGTGCAGCAGGACTGAAGGAAAGGAGAACGAGAGGGGGGAAAGGGTCAGGGAGAAAGCATGCAGGGTAAAAGGAGGGCGTGTTAGAATGGAGAGAAAAACGGGGGGAAGGAGAGACGAAATGGGGTAGGAGGAGAGGGGGAGAAAAAAAGATTGAGAAACAGAAATAGAGGTGCTGGAAAAGAGAAGGAGAGTGTGCGTGGAAGAGAGAGAGAGAGAGAAAGAGAGAGAGAGAGGTTAATAGCACGCTGAAGGCTCAGGGCTGATAGAAATGCAGACCGCGTCTGTGGCATGGTGCTCGGTGATGGGTTGGAGCTGAGATCTGGCGCATGCTATAAAGGAGCTCATTGAAAATAATTCAGAGTGACGGCTGTGCAGGCCCAGAAACAGGAAGCAGAGAGAGAGAGAGAGAGAGAGATGGGAAGTATAGGATGGAGAAAGAGGAATAGTGAAAAGGCGGTCTGAGGAGAAGATAAGCTGTGGAGGTTGAGAAGCTGCGGGAAAGCTACATAGACAATGGGGAGAAGCAGACACTGGGCTGTGATGTAAACACTCAGGTAAAATGACATGAGAGTAAACAAATACAAACATAAAAACAGAAGGGACTGGAGTGCAAAGAATCGAACTGTTGCCCTGCAGCTGAAAAATAACATGATAAGCATGAGTATCCATCTATACACTGACAATGACGAAATCCCAGGAAACCTGTAGTGTTCACAGCCATTTTTAAAGGGATAGTTCACCTAAAAATGAAAATGCTGTTGTTATTTACTCACCCTCATGTTTTTGTTGTTTTTTTTTCAGTGGAACACAATAGGATTTTTTTAAGACTTCACATAGCTCTTTTGCATTAAACAACAAACCTTCAACCAAGGACAAACATGAATTAATTAATTAATTAATTTTTCAGCAGTGAAAAACTGTTTTTAAAAAACAGATATTTAATTTGGTCTATGTGAGGCAGCATCTCATAGAATTATCATGAGTCTAGAATAAAAAAACATCTAAATATTTCAAAATATTTCATATGAAAAATATACAACATCAAAATCAACATCTAAATATTTAAGATTTCTTTTGCAGTTTAAAACTATGAAAATATCTTATACCAAAAATATTTGGTCCTTATCAAATCATATATTGATCATAAAACAAAACAAAAAGTACTATAGGCTATATATATATATATATAGTATATATAAATATACTTTATTTAATAAAGTGCATATGGAAAATCTCCACAAACTGCTTGTGCAAGTACAATCTGATATTTTTCTAAAACGGCAGTCTTGTGTTTGGTTCTGATTCAGCCTTTTCAGACAGAACAAAGCCGCGCGGCTTAGCAGAGGAGTCACAGTGTCACAGCTCCGAGCCTTTCAAATTCAGCACTGGCCTGAATGTGTCGCCAGCGCAGAGATATGACAGAAGCCCATCACAGGGAGCAGCCCTCTGCCCTCTCCAGCACCACTGTATTAATGTGGACCTGCAGACCTCTATTAAACTGTGCAAAGCTCATTCCAGGCTTGAGGACATCGTTTACGCTAACGTCGACGCTTAAGCACACACTGGCCCCAGCGAGAGGCATCCGGGGGTTAATGGGGCTTGTCTGCGCTGGGGTGCCAGGGAAGGGGCAAGAGGAGGGAGGGCATAGGGTTTAAAACAGGACGGAGCCATAAAGCACTGTACAACCCAGCTGAGACCCCCACCCACAGGCTCTCAATACCACTACAAACATAAATATGCTACTACAGCCAAAATAACGTTACCGCATTTTCCATCAGTCAAGGGGGGTGAAACTCGCCCCTTACTGCAGGCTGATGTAAATAGGATGGACGTCTGTGTTTTGCTCAGAGATGTGCTGTATTTACGCCCGCTCTCAGAGTCGCCTCGATGCACGAAGCCCTGAGTTCACAGCACATGAGATATTGAACCGCACAGTGTGATTTATAGGACGCTCTCGCTGAGACCACCAGATCCACCGGCCCGTATTTCACTGACAGACAGAGGAAAAATTCATCAAAATACTTCTTGAGGACTTGGCCCACTTTTAATGCTCAAATTAAATTCATTCAACAACTGCAGCAAATCAAATCCACAGGAGATATTAAGAAAATAATAAACAATCGAAATAGTAAATGCTAAAAAAAAAACAAAAAACAGCAATTTTCCAAAAACGATGCTCTCGCTCGCTATCTCAGACCGGAATCAAATCAGAAGCGACTGCCTCTCTATAGCTGATCAATTTAGCATTCCTTCGAACATAACAGTAAACATCGACCAAGTCATTTTCTGGCATATTAATGTTTACATCCAATCAGTAGAATGTAGGGCAGCCTAATTAACTCAAACAGACACCGGAATGTGCAGAAAATGAGAAGTTCACCTAGAGACCGCAGACAATTGATCACTTCAGACCCTCTTCACTCAATTGTTTCTTGACAGCACTTCAGAGCAGCTGAATTAGCAGAGCTACATATGGTGATTAAAAAGCTGTTTCTCCCATCAAAAAGCACAGCATCCTAATTGTCAGAAAATGGAAGAGGTCTGCACTAATGGTTATATTATATGCTGCATCACTGGGGTGGTTTAGTGGATTTTCAGAGCGATCCGAAACAAAAACAAAACTGCTTACAATACCCCAAGTCTTTTATTCTATAGCCTTTTAGACTATAAACAAATTTCCAATCGAATTTATATTTGTCTGTTTTTTTTTTTTATGTTTACTGAGGTTTTTGTTTGTTAGATTATTGTTTGTTTTTGTTTCATTTACTTTGATTATTTATTTGTTTGTACACTGCATTGAGCTATGTTTAGTTCTGCTGTAAAGTATGTTTTAAAATCCTTAATTACATATTTAACAACTTTCTCTGACCAAACAGTTTAACCAGATATCTCTGACACAGATTTGTCTGCTTAAGTAAATAAATAAATAGTTGAGAGAAAATCAACAATAATAATAATAATAAAAACTTTAGAAGGATTATTTATTTTCAAAACATTCTAAACTATGTGGACTTTCTTCTGTGGAACACAAAAGATCACCCCCCTCAGAAAAAAATGCTTTTGAGAAGTTAGTGCGGTCCAAAACGATCTTCTTCAAAATATCAAAAGGTCTTCCCAAGAGGTTTAGAATGACATGAGGGTGAATAAATGTGAATAAACGTTTGCTAGAACTATCCACTACTATATAAGTACCATGATCAACTTACATTTTTTTCTCCCTTTTCTTTTCCTACTATAGGTACTTTCATTTTTGGTGATAGTTTGCCAAAAGATGTCCTGGCTCTGTTTTTCTGGAAAACCAGTCCAAACACAACATGATGCATAGCTGATATCTCGGACCACAGCATTTACAGGGCATTTCCCTCTCTATCTCCTTTTACTAAACTAGCCTTGCTCCTCACTTCCCTCCCAGCCTATGAAAAATCAGCAAATAAAAAGTTACATTAACCCCAAGCCGACCTTTCCCACGTAATACACTGCTGCATGATGGGCTGGTGGGGGAGCTTCATCGAAAAGCTGTCACTCTCCAGTATCCCAAGCACTGCCTGGGGAACATTTACCGGATAATTAATATATTAAATGCATGAAAAATAGTTACACAGGGGCCTCTAGTCAGCTCTTCCCTAGCACAAGGGGAAGAGGGATACAGCCTGTGAACCATCAATATACAAGCATCCCCCTTGAATGGCCCATCATAAAAACTGCTCATAATTTAATGGCTTCATTCACAGCCCTCGCTGTAAAGGAAGGCCATATTTCCTCGTAATTCACTGGATCTCTTTTGGCTTTTATGATTTGGCAGTTTTAAGCTGCCGTCCGCTGCAATTATAAGGTGGTCTTCACTTTTGTGTGAAGGACACACAGGGGTCAGCAGTCGGCACCGTGACTAAACAGGACACTCCAACTCAAACCGATCTAAAAATACAGAGGCAACGGCATGCCACCGTTTCATGTATGTCTAGACAGTCGATGGTGTTTCTAATGCTCGCGATGGCCAAATGAGAGTTTTCTGGTTTAGGACACAGACGTTCTAATATTGCTCATTGCTGTCGCTGCTTACAATCAGATGTTATCAAAATCAATTGTGAAGCAGAAAATTAGAAAGGAGAAAATGATCTCAACCCTCTTGAGAGAGAGGGGGATGACTATGAGCCAGAGAGAATAGTTGTTTACTAGGATTTGTACCTGCTTAAAGTACCTACTGAAATTCGCCACCCTGAAATTTATTTAGCACACGACTCTCCCTGCATCTGTACCTTTTCTTCTGAGCTAAATATTACATTCAATATTAGAAATTCTTAATAAAACTGTATCCAGATGAGCCTATAAACAATAAGAGACTTTTTTGAGCGGGAAATTTCACATCAATTTTCCAATAATGTTTGGTTTAATGTTTATCTGCATAATTGTTTGTTTGATTGTTGCATTTTGTTTTTTGCTTTATTATGTTTTTATGTTGCTGTTTGTTTTTGTTTAGTTTCATTTTAATGTACTTGTTTGTTAGATTTAGATTTAATTTCGTTACATGTATGTTAGAATTCACTTTTCTTTTGATTTATTTATGTATTACTTTGTTATTGACTGTTCTTTGTTTGTTTCATCTGACTGTGTTTTTGTACTTTGCTTTTGCTTAATTTGTTTATGTTTGTCTTCGTTTTGTTTCATCTGATTATATTTGCCTGTTAGATTGTTGTTTGTTTTGTTATGTTTGATTATGCCCTTGTTAGACTATTTGTTTTGTTTTTGTTTCTATTCATATTTCTTTTTATTATAGACTTTTGCTTGTTTTTGTTTAGTTATTGTATTTGTTTGTTAGTCTGCCTTTTTTGCTTAATTTTATTATGTATTTGTTTGTAAGGTTGTTGATTGTTTTATTTTATTTGATTACATTTGTTAGATTGTTGTTTGTTTTGTTTTTTGCTTTGTTTAATTATGTATTTATTTGTTAGACTGCTGTTTGATTTGTTTCATTTGATTAAGTATTTGTATGCCAGACTATTGTTTGTTTTGATTCATTTGATTATGTATTTTTTGTTAGATTGTCACCTATGTTGTGCTAGGTTTAGTTTATGCATGCTGCATGTTTTCAAATCCTTTACTATTTAACAACAACTGAATTGCTAGACCAAGCAGGATGCACTTTTTGGGGCATCTGAATTTGACTATCAATGATACAGATTCTCTGCTTCCAAGAGAATAAATAAACAAAGTGGATGGAAAATAAATAATATATAGATGAGGAGAAAAAACAAGTTTACAGGCTTCATTTCTTCTGTAGTCTATAATTAAACTGCTCTCTGCTATTTTCATGGGACATTAAGTTGAGTCACGTGATCATTATTATCGTCATCCAGACACAGATGAACAAACACATGGAAATGCATGCTGGCAGACATGTGCTCATAGACATAATAAAAGACTAGGGTGTACAATACATACACTCTCATAATCTTTCGCTCGCTCTCTTTCTTCTCCTCCTCTCTCTCTATTATTCCCTCTCTTGGAGTCGCTCTCTCTTTCAAACACACAAACCTATAAGACAAACGACTGCGCACTAAGATGAGAGATGGTATTACATTTTGCAGAGCACCTGCCATAACGCAGTGATTTAAAAAACACTGAGAGCAACAATATCGGAGCAAAAAAATATTTGTTATGGGAGAATATAAAAACATGGAGCTGCAGGACCGCATTGTACCACCCGCTCCAAAAAAAAAACAGCACATCTTCCCTCTGAGGATGCATGAAAGAATCCAAACCTTAACAATGCCCTCTCCCATACGTAATCTTGTCTGTGCCTATCCGTTACCAAGAAACATCCCCCCGAGACCCTGCCGTTATTAATAGTCTTATTCATTAAATATTACTCTTTGTGAAAAGGGTAGCATAATACTGGCCTGGAGACAGAAGCCCAGATCCGGGGTAAGCCGAATTAATTTTCTGGAGCAAACGCCCCGATTTTGCAAATGACATTCTGTACCGTTAACATTTTAAATGTGACACAAACGGCACTCAACACAATTTAACCTAAATGCACTGAGAGATGTGGCTCTATGTGAAGTGCTCACCAAAACAAAGGTCAGTCCTGTGCCACGGCTGGCCTGAGCACATTCCCAATGCTGTCAATCTCCATGAAGGTGATTTACCTGCTATAACATTATGATGTTATGTTATATAAATACAGATATGCATGTACATATTTAAGAAAAATTTGCTGTGTTTATATATTAAATGTTTTTACATATGATATAATTTATATAAATATAATATGTAAATACATATATATTTTTTATATAATAAATCATTTCAAAATACATGCTGTATGTGTGTCTTTATATATAAATAGTATATATATATCTGTGTGTACTGTATATTTATTATATAAACAAAACTTTTATTTTGGATGTGATATACATTATATACACTTGTACTCTACCATCATACATGTTACAATATTGCAGTTTTTACTGTATAAGTTTTTACTGTAGTAACAGCCTTTATGACATTTTAAACAACAACTAAAAAAAATATTAAACATCTACAGTCTCTCTGTCTCTCTCTCTCTCTCTATATATATATATACATATATTATGGTATTACTTCATGCCATAATTACCTAAAATATGACAACTTAACCTTTTTAAATAAATTTTTTAATGTCTTATATTAATACACTTCAAAAACATATCCACCAAATTTCAACATACCAATCAAAATGTGAAAATACATAATCTTTTTTTCCCTTTGCAATCAGCTCTCCAAAATATTTGGCAGCCTCTTCCATCACATGCTGAGAGTGTAACAGTAATGAAAAACAAATGGCAAACTGAACCTATATGTGCTTGGCTAGCAGCACATAATAACCCTATAATTAAAATGGGCTTTTAATCAGGACTAAAGGGGAATATTTATTTGTTTCTGTTTATGCTTTAAATGGCATAGCTAATGTACTCAAGCCTAATGTCATTTCAGGCAGGGACGGATTCGCTCCATCACCATTCCAGCCTCATCAGCACCCTGACATAGAGAAGGGGGGGACAAAAATAAAAAGCCACGTTCGTGTCGTAGCCAAACTGGTGAGCTAACATTGTGCGTGTACAATACAGAGTATAGGTGATCCTGGAGAGCCAGCAATAAGCAGACCTAATCCTGTTGACTAAGAATGGGCACAGGGAGCCATGCCAGGATGCAAAGAGCTCAGTCTGCCGAGTACACAAGGGAATTACTCACCATGCCAGGGTGGTCCTCAATGAGCACCGTCTGCTGCCAACGGGCACCGGCGTTAGGCTGGCACACCCACGTCGACAACCTCTCTTTCCTCCCCCCCTTGCTCGCCCAGTGCCCGCCAAGGCCAATTTCCCAGCTAGGACCTGGAATTGAGGGATTTTCTCAAATTACTGCATTAGAATAGAGTTGCAAATTGACTGTGTGTCTTTTTTTTGTTTGTTTTATCTCTCCTCTGGCCTCGCAAACCTCCCTGTCCTTTTATGACGAGGCCACGGAGGGCATTACCGGCCATTTTCGGCCTGCTATTTTGGCAGAGGCAGTTCGGTGCCAGCGTGCACCGTTTCCTTTGTCATCCACTGTCAGGTGGTACCAAAGCACAATAATGAAAAGGCCGGAGAAGCTGTTGAACCTCAATCACAGAATTAGCACAACATTATGAGAAAGCTGTAGCTGATATGACATTTCCACTCTGAGAGACAGCTTCTCATTGTTCCTCAGAGTGTATGTGTCACTCTAATACCCTTAACTCTAGACTAGACTAGCAGCTCAGTGTCATACACAGACCCTTTCAATACAGTGTAGTGCTGCACTGACTTAATGTCAAGCCTCCGTGAGCCCTGTAAAGATTTTCTTAAGTCATTACGAGAGTGTCACCAGTTAATGAGATGACGGAGATTACGGCGATCGAGAGAAGGAGCACAAAAGATATCATTATGAACCCCCTCCCCACTTTTACTCAAAGTTTCCATTTTTCTCCACTGCGGGCTCCTTTCAGACGATTGAATATTAGCTGTTTAATCAGCTCAGCCGCAGGTTAGAGGAACTAAGCGCTGGAACAGCCTCCCCTGCGCCCGTTCGGCCGCTATTCCGCTATTAGGACGTGGGCAGGAGACGGAGGTCCTTGGGGGGTCGTAAGCAGAAGCGTCCGTCCCCCGTAGCCCCATTAAATCATTACTTTCCTTCCCTGCCTGGCCTTTATGAGCTGTGTCCTAATGGCCTAACAGACAGGGCGAGGTGGCCTGCCATTGCAACTGCCGAGCGGAGCAAGCGAGCACAGGTGCCTTTCCAGCTTGCACCACGGTTCAGGGGATTCCGCGGTGTGGGGGGATTTGTTTCTGTCTCACAGTTCTAGCCTTCACGCCTCCAGCCAAAATGTCATGGCACTGGTTCTAAGAGGCTCTGGCGAGCTGGCTAGGAGAGCTAGACGGACAAACCCTTTAGCGACTTTTAGTTTCTCATCCTACATGGGGGCTTTTCATTAGATCTGCAAGGCCGGAATTACATCACCTCACAAACTATGTTAGCAAAACATTCAGGCGGGAAACAGGACCATATGCCGGTGCAACTACACTGATAGGCTACGATGCATGTCAGAGAACAGGGTCTTGAGGAATAGGGCCGTGTCCATGTGCCAGACAGAAAATAGCACCATTCATCAGTCAGAAAATAAAACTTAAAGCAGCTCGGAAAATAACACCCAACAGTCAGATAAAAAGACATATACTGTGCTTTGACCATACTGGTAATGAACTGGACTATAAAAGGACCCGGGGAGATCGCACACTTACTCACTGGGACGGGTTATGAGACAGCTCCATGGCGCACCACTGGTGTCATCATCATCATAACAGGTAGTCAGGTAAGTCTCTCTAAGGCCACATACACACTGCAGCTAAATACGGTTGGTGCCGGTCTATGGAGTCAAAGTTAGGGGAGTGACAATTCTACATCTGAATTTAATCCGTGAAAAATGTGTTCACTGATAAAATAAAGTAAATTAAATAAATTTTTGTAAACAAATTAAAACTGATTTTTATTCTATTTATTCTGTATTTCTTTTATTTTAAAGTTGAAGATGTGCGCTAACCTATATAAGCGAAATTTGCCTATTACTAGCATATTAGCAGTTTATTAGTACTTATATATCACATATTAATTCCTTATTCTTCACCACCGTATTTTAGATCCACTCATACAGTACCTAAACTTAACCTCCTCACTAACTACTTATAAGCAGCGAATTTGGAGTTAGTTGATAGTTAGTTAATAGTGAGAATTGGTCTCAAACTAAAGTATGACTAGACTTTTATTTTGACTAATATTGCACACTTATTTTTTGCTCATGTTGGCATAGAGACCAATTCTCACTATTAGTTGCTTATTAGCATGCCTATTATTAAAATATTTACTGTTTATTACTACTCATAAAGCACATATTGTGCATGACCATATTCAACATCACTAATACCCAATATCTCAACTTTACAACTACCTAACTATTAATAAGCAGCAAATTGGAAGTTTATTAAGGCAAAACTCATAGTTAATGGTTTGTTAATAGTGAGAACTGGACCTTAGTGTGACCATTTTTTTTAATATCATCTATTTTTGACAAGCAACAGCAAGTAGGAAAGCATGTTGACTGTGACATAAAAGTCTAATGGCAGTTAAAAACAGTGATCGATAATAATAACATTTAATGTTAAAGTCAACACAGGAAAGAAGACTGGTCATCATCCCTTTCTGTAGCTCAAACAGTAGAGTGTAGCACTAGCAATTGCATAGTCATGGGATTGATTCCCAGAAAACGCAGGAACTGATAAAATGCAATCTAAGTTGCTTAGAATAATAGTCAAAAGCATAAATGCATAAATGAGCCATTTCAGTGGGAAAAATGCTAGTTTAGTCAAAATAGCTAACATCAATCACATAAAATTGTCGTCGTCCATGTTTAAAACTGCAAGAGTCCACAATGGTTTTCACTAATTGTGAGTTCGGGGAAGTACCGTCACTCCAACTACTTTATTATGTACGGACACAAAATGATAACTGTATTCATACTCATAAACAAACGTGACTGTCACTCCCAAAACTTTGCTAGTCTAATAATGCATGTGATATATAACAATGGATATGCTGCTTCATACGTTTGTATAGATTTGTAAATGCAAATCTGCTTGCACAAGAATGAGTCCAATTTTAATTGTGCGCGTGTGTGTGTGTGTGTGTGTGTGTGTTGGGGAAAGCCCGGGGCCCAGCAGATGTGAGCAGATGTCAGAGTAAGTGAGCGGGGACTTGGGAGAGAGAGAGCAATGTGCCGGGCCAACGCTCTAATTTACGCATGAGTGGAGCTGCACCACCGATATTTACATTTAAATTGATGTTTCAGATACTTAATTAAAGACGAGGACTGGGCTCTTCTGGTCGACGGCGGCTTCTTCCTCATCCTCCTCCTCCTCGGCGAAGCCAACAGACCACTCACTGGAACCTAGAGCACTTCCCAAAACCCATATAAATATTTCACTGGAGTCACATTAATGACAATGGTCCCAGTCCTCTGGATGGTAATTTGCGAGAACATTACTGAAGACACAATGCCCCCTGGTGGATTTTAATTCCAGCCGTACTTCAGCAAGGGGCTCATGGTTAATGTCGCTCAAACGCCGGCTCCCCCTTTAAATCAGTCATTGTTTCGCAGACCGCCCCTATGAAGACCTGGTGTTGCCCAGGAGATGGAGCGAGGGAAAGGAGGGGAGGGTGCCGATATTAATGCACTGGGCATACAGTCTGATGATGAGGGGACTCCTGTGGGGCCCCAGCTATAATGCAGTGGCACTCCAACCCTGATGAACCGACGTCCCAGCATGCCTCTCCGGTCTCCCGCTTCCACCCACCGAGGGACCGTGTCTCCACGCAGGACATCCTCCTCAACCACTTACTCTCAAACAGTCTTTTAATAGAGTTTAAAAGAGGGTTATTAACATTACCTGCTAATTATGTTAAGGACCTAATTAGAGAAAAAGAAAAAAGAGGGCCTTTTTTAGTCTAATTAGGTTTTCTTTTTAAGTACACTGATAACCAAGGGAATGCCAAGATCTCCGTAGAAATGAGAGTGCAATGAGCCAGTGAGAGGCTCCTTCGGAAAAGAAGTTAACCCTCTCATCAGCGGAGTTGACTCTATTAACGGGGCCCTGGCAGAGTGCAATTACCACCCAAATCGTTTATTTAGGACGTGTTTATCTGGAGTGGACCGCATCATTTAGCGCGTTATAAACTCGCTGCCGGCTTCATTAGTGATTACAGTTGGTGGGTGGTAATACCTGCCTGATACAGCCAACTGAAACCTGATGCTATCAGTGTAGTGCTGAATTTCACAGACGGGACTTAATTTTTCAGCAGCCCTGAACACTTCCTGCTGCTTCCTCCACTCACCGCAAACACGCTCGGCGCCAAAGCCACCGCTCAGGCATTGATTATGGGATCTGGCCTTGAGATCCCAGGGACAAAACACAAGAACTGCACCGCATCCAAGTAGCTTCTCTGTGCTACAATGACGGATACCTTCTAAGCACAGTACAATGCTGCAATAACGCTCTATATGGAGTTTTCTTTTTTTTCGGGATATTGTACCTGTTCAATCGCCGTAAGTTAGAGTGCCTTTATCCAGCTCTCCACAAAGAAATCAAATGTCAGCAAAGAGGAGACTTCTGGAGTGTTTCAAACACAATCCAAAGCCATTACTAGGGTTCAAGTGCACTACTCCATCTGCCTCTGGTAGTGACATCGGCTCCGAAGAGTTTGAAGAGAACCAAGAGAAACAGAGAGAGTTTCACGACGCTAGGCTATGACACGGATGGCCCCGAACTTCACAGAGAATCTCCTTGCGTGATTACATGTTTAATTTACTTCTCATCTCAAAATTGTCCACTATGACAGAGCCAATTTGTTGCGATCCCGTGCAAGTGTCAGTCGAACGAGGGGGGAGCACACTCCCACGCTCCTAATGGAATCTCAATGAAGACCAGAGCCGAGGGTCCACAGGAGCAGACAGCCCTCGCCATTACGAGAAGGGACCCTCCTTCACCCGGACACCTCTCACTCACGGCTGTTATTATCACTTCAAGCCACAGGCTAAAGAGCCGGGCAGCTAGGAGGAAAAAAGCACAGAAGAAAAGAGGTTACTATTACTTATCGCTGTGTACCTTGACATTTTCTAGATCTGGTTTGGAGGGAAATAGGCAGTCTTCCAAATTGACAGCAGTGGACACTGTGTTTAAACTGATAGCTGATCGCAGCCTTGTAGTCGTCTCCTATTTTATTTTCAAAGCCTGAATCATAAATAGACAGACAAACCATAGATATCTGGACTCAAGGCGTCTCCCAGACTGTCACCTTTTCGTCTTCGGAGAAACAAGCCTACTTTCTTTTCAAATACATTCTTCCCATTTGGTATAACTCAACTCAAGCAAATTATGGAAATTTTTACACATGCCCAATACTGTGCAAATTTATGCAACAGCGATGGAGCTTGTACTTTATAGGTGTTGTTTAAACAAGTGTCTAAAAATCAAATACTCTACTAGTCTGATACCACTTTTGTGAGACTGAACCAAAGAATCCCATGTAGACCAATTTAGCATGACTTAAAAATATTGGGTAACACTTTATTTTACAGTTACACCTAATATTTGCTTATTAGCATGCATATTATTAGAATATTAGCCATTTATTAGTGCTAATTAAGCACATATTAATGCATTATTCTACATGAACTTATTCTACATCCCTAATCATACCCAATACCTAAACTTAATAACTACTGTACCTTACTAATTATTAATTAGCAGCAAAATCAGAATTTATTTAGGGAAAAGTCATAGTTAATAGTTAACAAGTGTTACCTATTCTAAAGTGTTACCAAAAAGAAAAAAGAAAAAGGGAAAAAAGAAATCCAAAACAATTTAAAGTATATGAATAAACCAAAACTAACTAAATAAATATTTATAGAGAGAGAATGGTCCATTAGTTTAGCAGTATACATATATAAATGTGGGTTGTACTTACATAAAAATCACAGCTCATGTGAAAAAAACATTCATAAATCTCAAAAGGACTAAATTGTGCATAGCAAACAATGCATTAAAATTACGCAACACCAGCAATTATCATTATCATTCTAGAATTTTTATGCATGCTATTGTAATTCTAATGACAGCACAATACCAGTATTTCTACAAAAACTTACAAAATTACAAGTACACCTAACTGTACTATTTGGGCCCTTGAGGGGCCTCTGGGAGTTTTTTTTTTTTTTTCGAGAGCAGCATGTTTAATGGGCCAGCGCTGGGAGCAGTGCCGTGCAAGCTAAATATGTTTACTGTTTGCTCAGCCAGGCCCTAGTCAGGAAAGACAAGATGAATTTGATTGCTAATGCAAAAATAACAGACAATCATAAATCATGGATGTGGGAGTGGGAGTCGATGACGAGAGTTAATCAATACGAGCCCTGACTTTGCCATTGTGCAGAGTGGCACTCCATTTATAACAAAGGAGTTTGAGGAGAAACATTATTCACATTAGGGTATGCATGGAGGAGGGCGAGGGTGCGAGGAGAGGGTGCTTAGTCACCGCAGCTGCGGAACGCCGGGAGCATGCCTGAACACCAGCCATCATCCACGCACCTCATAGCTCTGCAGGGGCACAAACATCAATTCCCCAGACCCCAATGATAACGTTTTCGGTCCCTTCCACGCGTTAAGTTTGTGGGGCAACTCAATTGGACTGTGCTCTTAGAAAAAAAGAGAGAGGTAGGCAATAAAACAATGTGCATCTTGTGTGGCGGATCAACAGAAAAGTTCACTAAATTCCATTTTAGTCTGTTGAGAGGCGAGGCTTTCCACGGTTGCGGAGTCTCCTTGATTTTCTGTTTGAAAGTCGGGAAGCCTACTTGATTTGAGTGGGTCTAGGATGGAGCTCTCGGGGGAAATTGGGCCTGGGGAGCACAGGCTGATTTACTCTTGGCTTGACCTGTCTACTCGATGAGCTGAAGGCATAGAGGCGACACAAGGATCTCATCCCTATATTATTTCCCTCTGCACGCTAAAGGACAAGCCTAATGCAGCACAGCCTGGGCAATGCTTTCTCTCCTTCATCTCCTGGCCTCCCACACCTCGGCTATGACTTTCTCATGCTGCAGTAATTTTTTTCTTCACCAAGCTCCCCATTCAGTGGTTCTAGGTGGAATGTATGGCTTTATTTGAGCTCTGACTGGGTTTCATTGGATTTGTATTGCTTTGAACAGGAAAGGACATTTGAGATTCATCAAGAGCCAATTTAATTCAGGATTCATGGAGTCTGCATCAGTCAACATGTCAGGCGAACTGCGCTCAATGCCGTCTCCATTTGTGGAGCTGAGGTGTCGCTACGTTCAGAGACAAAGTACAGCATTCCATGATTAGAAAATACTATAATGGTTTCATTTACTTCGATTTAAGGCAGAAATAAGAAATCTCTTCCTTTTTAACCAACACGATAAAAGGGTAATCTAAGGAAGTAAGAGATTAGTATCTAGAGAGGATTTAAAGTAAAAATGTATAGACTATTTGAACACAGATGACAGATTTTGGGATGGACAGAGAGATGGTCAGAGCAAGAGAGCAATAGATAGATAGATAGATAGATAGATACACTATTAAAAAATGACTGTGGTTGTTTGTTACATGTAATGTTGTTAAATTAATGTTTATTGCATGTTTCAGTTTAATGAGTGTCACCATGATGGTGTTTAGTGTTTGTGTGTATGGCACTGAGCACCTTCTATATATGTTCATATTTAAATTCTGCTTGTGATGGGCTTTGGTTCATCAAGTGACTTTTTTCATCACCACCTGCATTTGGTGGTTATCGGTGTATTTCAAAGGTACAAAACAAATTTCAGTACTTTAATAGGTTGGTATATTAACATTATATCAGTTAATAAAATTCTGGTATATAACTGTAAATTTAACATAAAACCGTAAAACCTAAAATGTTGTTACGGTTGAATTCCGGCAACCACAGCTGCCGTTTTTTTACCATACATTTGACTGATTTTTTACTCTAATTAACAAGGATAAAGAGTAATGTGCTGTATGTAAAGTCAGGTGCACAAAATAAAACAGCTGACCACCGTCGAATGAAACTATTCCAATGCCGTTTGTTTGTTTTGCTTTCTACCACAAAGTCTCATCTTCTACACCCATAACAGGTCACATCAACAACGTGCTAACCGAGATAACACAGCAGCGCTCACACACACACATCCCCACAACCACTCTTTTCTCAGCCTCTGCTTCAGTCCACTCGTCCTGACCTCTGGAAACGGTTAGAAATTTCACACAATATCCCAGCACAGCAGTGTCTGTGGCAACGCTGGGAGCCAATATGTTTCCATAATTGGGCCTGTAGTGGGGGCAGAGTCCAAGGCAATTAATCCTTTCCTCCTCTGTTGTTTTGCGGCCGGATGGCGGTGACTAGGTACAGAGTAATTGGACAGGAGCACCCTTGTCCCCTCCGCTTCACATTAATATCCCTCCACCCAAGCTTTAATCCCAGCCAGGCCTCAGCCCGCACCGCCTGAATTGCTCCCATGTCAAGTGCATGCAACATCCACATGGAACCAGCCCGCAAAGAAATGAAGGCAACGCAGACCCGGGTCAGAAAAAGGAAAGGGCCAAGGAAAGCAGGGATTGAGGGATGCAGAAGGACACTCCACAGTATCCCTGGATTTATCCACAGGTGTCCAACATGTCTGTACAATGGTTATTTCGAAATTTTTCTTTTGAGTCAGAACATGCTTGCTGATCTACAGCAGTGGCCGTTTAGAACTGTAAGGTCAAAACTAACTAGGCAAAGAGCAAAAGCAAGTAGTCAAGGTTTAGCTGGTTAGACAGTTAGCACCTGTTGGTAGAAGCTTGAACTGCATGACTGTTTGGGCCAAATCTTTCTCTTCTTGGCAGCTATGTTTAAAAGTGACAGTGTATTCTGACTAAATAAATATTTCCATAATAAACATAGAAGTCTCAAGTATTTAATTGTATTTTAGCACAAGTTATAACAATGGCAGACTTCAAATTGTTTAGTTCTGGGAATTATGTACTAGCTAAGCAACTAATAAGATAAATGGGAATGCTAATGGGTAGCTTTTTTAAATATTATAGAAGTATGTTAGATGTTATAATATATAATATAGGTTTCTCTAAATATAATAGAAGCCTGGGGCTTTAGCCATAACTCTAGTGTTCAGTATCAGTTGATCCTTCAGAAATCATTGTTATATGCTGGTTTAGAGCTCAAGAAACATTTCTTATTATAATAAAAAAAATTAGGTATATATTTCTTTAAACACTCGTAAAATATTCACAATAATGCAAAACACTACAGGGGTCACTTTAAGGTCAAGGTTCACAAATCAATGAGCTACTTTCTGAGCGAAATCACTACAGGCTATTCTAGCATCACTTAAAACACACAAAAACACACTTACAGTCATTCTGACCCAAGGTCTGTGAACAAAGCCTATTGAACTCCATATTCTTTCTTTCTCTTTATCTGTCTCTCTGTGTTTTCTCTTTGTGGGCCCTCGCTCTCTCTAATCTCCTCCAGCAACTTTTATAAGCCTAGGTGCACCTCAAAAACAAATCAATAGAGGTGTAATAGCACAGAGCACGCTTTGTAATTTTTATATCATTAGTTTTGTTTTTTTTTCTTCACAGTTGCTTCTCATGCATTGAAAAGGTGGTGGTGGGGGGGGCTGAAACGTACAACGTCACGTCCTCGTAAAGTTTATTTAGTATTCTATGAATATCATATCAGTTATGTTTCCTAATGACTTGGCAGAGGTGACGGTGGACAGGGGGAGGGGGTGCAGGTGCTGATAGGGAAGGCAGAGGGAGAAAAGGAAAAATCAATAAGAGTAGCAGACTTTTCCGCAGCATGCTGGAGAGGGGATCTATTGTGGAGGAATTATGATTTATGTCAGGGGTGGAAGGGCCGTCAGGGTGCGGCACGGACAGAGGTGCGCGCCAATAATGATTAATGCCCCCCCCCCATCGCCTCCGTCCCCCCCATTTCTTCTCCCACTTCTGTTACTCTTGCTTTTGCATACTCCTCAAAACCAGGCGTCCTTCACCAGCAGCTATGCTTTTGATATCACCCTGTTCTACATCTCTTTCTTTGTCTCCTTATGCATCTCTCTGTCTTTCTTGCTCCTAACAGAAGGTGCGTTTGGCTTGCAGGCTGCAGTTGGCTATGATAGATTTGCAGCTCCCCAGCTGTGCAGCTGCAGGACAGGGCGGTCACTTTTTAAGCTGGACGTCCGCACTCTGTCTTTGCCAGCCCTGTCAGTGCTCTCAGACCGGAGACGGAGTGTGAGAGGGATGGACCGAGAGAGAGATGGACAGAGCAAGAGAGCGACTGATGAAAGCAAATGAAAAGATGGAAGAGGGCCTGGTGACAGGAGACAGAAAGAGAAATGAAGCTGCTCCGAGTAGAAAAGGCAGCCCACAGTGTCATAAGTAAAACCATGGTTTTCAGTCAAGAGTTACTTGTGTGTTGAAAGTAGAGATGTTTTAGAAGCTTAAAATACATTGACATGAGTGTTTTATGGTTGTCATGGTACCAAATTTAAGTTTAGTTTTAAATAGTGATACCAGTGCAAAAAAAAAATTAAGCTACCAAACACGTGCATAAAAAATTTATATTTATATATTAATACTAAAATTAAAAATGCATTTTGCATTAAAATTGTTAAAAAAAAAAAGAAAATGCATAGTTCATCTCAAAACATTTTGTCAATGTTTTGACACATTTCGATTTAGTTGTACAGTATGAACAAACATTTGTAAATAATGTGAAAATCATAGCATTATTTAATAAGAAATGTAATTTTTGGAATGATCCCTAAGTAAACATTGCTTGTACTATTTTAGGTAGCATAACAAATAACATCATAAAAAATTACTAATTAAATGCAATTGAGAGCCATTTAAGAGCAAATAAAATAAAATAAAATAAAATAAAATAAAGCTCAATTCTTGAATTGACGTTCAATTCTCAGGAAATGCATGAACTGTTCAAATGTACACCTTAAATGCTATTAACGTTGCATAGGATAAATCATCTGCAAAATGTAACAAAATGGAACAGAATATAATTATATATATTGCATTGCCATCTCTAGTTTTACCTATACAGACTGTGATATCAACATTGAACCCAAACCATTAGAGCACCTAAACTAAGACAAAAAAAGTAATTCCAATTAAGTGCTGTATGATTTTCTTCATCATACCTGAGATTCATCAATTCATCTGTTTTTCTCTCATTAGATCCTGTTTGAATAACTGAATAGTCCCCCATTTTGAGAGCACAAAAACAGTG
Organism: Enteromius mattozi; assembly: GCA_032359235.1. Taxonomy (NCBI): domain Eukaryota; kingdom Metazoa; phylum Chordata; class Actinopteri; order Cypriniformes; family Cyprinidae; genus Enteromius; species Enteromius mattozi. Next base: position 1,222,457 of record JAUMHE010000019.1, read on the forward strand.
ACACTTGCGGAACAGAGAGACGTAAAAGCATTGATAGTTTTCCTGATAGACCTTCAGTCCACTTAAAGAAATATACCAGGGAAATTGAATTTCAACAAGAGGCACTGCTCACACTGAGGTATATTCATACCCAGAATGTGCGCTACTTTGTGAGGGGCACTGAAGAGGAACCGTCATGTTGAAAGCATTCTTTGGAACGCCTTTCATTATCACCTGGAAAGCAGGGGCACCCTGTGAACTATTCTAATATGTGGGGAGCTGAATGAGGCTGCTGAGGAGGGAGTAAGAGGCAGCCCATTGTGCCCTCGCTCCCGGAGCCAACGCCTCAGCACACTTTCGACGAGGGCAACGGTGCCGCTGCAGTGATTTGCCTCAGCCCCTAGAGGGCAAGCCTAGGTCACCGGAGAAAGGAGACCCGAAAAAGAAAAGAGAAAGAAAAACTTTTTTTTTTACCAAAGTACAGACAAACGACAGCAAAACCAGGCAAGCAAATGATCAAGCGGCAATTTGCTTTAAACAGCACCGTGCGGAAGGTGACGCCACACGTTCTGATTTCACAGTCACAGATAGTGCCCTGAACGTACACCCAGGGAGAAAGGGAGCAAAACAATGGAGGTGAGAGAGCTGAAAGAATAGAGGTGGAAGGCAAGGAGGGCACTGGGTACAAAAGCGAGGCTGAGGGGGGAATACGGGAGGGAGTGAGACTGAAAAGCTCATTTCCACCCTCCACTGCCTTCTTCTGCCTAGTGTAAAAGATTACCCTACAGCAGCAGAGTATAGGAGCGCTGCACACTGAGGAGGGGGGCACAGATGCGGAGGAAAACACACTTGCACACACGTGTGCACATACACATTCTGACATGAAACACTCTGTCATTGGTTTCTATATGCTCACACTCAAGCATCTGCTAGCAAACACTTTTGTCAAGATATCCAAGCAACATGGGACCTACTGCAGTCAACGTGTCAGAATGCAAGGAGAAGAAATTTGTTTTCTACCGGTGGGTCTGTTCTGGTAGGGATAGAAGGAGGAAAAAACACTGAACGTAAATAATCAGTCATAATAACAAAGTAGATAATTGTGTAGTTATAGTAAAACAAATACACTAATAATTTCATAACACAAAATATATTTTACTATCATTTATGTAGAGACAGAGATTTGTTATTGTTAACTAAAACTAAAAATCACTTTTTATTTACATCAGTAAACTTAAAATTGCTAATTAAAATAAAGCTCAGCTAATTAAACTAAAGCTATATACAGAGGAGTTTAGGGTCAACTCAATGACTGTGAGGTGCCCAGGTCCTGTGGCTACAAAACAGGCCCAAAATCATCAGCCATCTACCAGCATGTGTGAGTTTTGGTATGAGGTGTATGTGCTGATATGGTGTTCACAGTAGGTGCCAAATATGGCACTCTGAATTATGGCCAAACATCTCCAATTTGGTCTCATCTGTTCAAAGGACAATGTTCCAGAAGACTTATGATTTGTTCAGATGCAACTTTGCAAACCTAAACTGCGCTGAAATGTTTTTTTTTCTTCTGGCAAGACTTCCAAACATGCCATGTGTGGATGTCCAACATAAAATCTAAGTACTGAAGCACTGGTCTAAAATTGGAACTGACAAAATTCTGATCAGTTTTTCCCCTCCAAGTCACCTTAGTTTATACACCCTATACACCACACGAGCATACAGAAGCAAAAAGCCCTGGCAGGGCTTTTTCTCCAGCCAGAGCTGAGAACAATGCAGAGGTTGAATTGGGTGCCTGCCGCCTCGGTCTCTGGCCTTCAAATACTGTGCAACAATGTAAATAACAGCCGAAGAGTGAAATTACGTATAGACAGAATGCTAGTTCCAGCCTTGAACGCCTGGCCTCTGAAATGCCACATCGCGGCTGGCCGAATCCCAACCAATCGATACTGAATCAGCAAGATACAAGGAGCAAAAGAAGAGGCAAGACAGAGACAAAAGCAGGATGTTGTTACTCGGCTGACACATTGTGCTCACAGTCTTTTTTGCTGGCCTGTGACAGAGCCCTCTCTTCACCCTTTCACCATGAAGAGCCTCTACACAGACCCCATGACTTGTGCTGTGAATGCAGAAACACCCTGTTCTGAACCACAGACATTGAACTTGGTCTTGACTTCACTGTCCTTTGTGGAGCTGCTGCATTCTTAAATCTGTCTTGCACTGTGGGGTGATTCAAAGCAACACACAGGTCCTCTCAAGAGGTCCAAGGTCAATTTGCATGTATGCAACGTATGTACTCGGTTGTCTTTTCCACATCTTGTCTTGTCAAACTTCTCTAGTGGCTGAAACGGTTTGTGTTTTTCAGTACAAAACACGCTGCGATAACTCTGAAAGGAAGCAGAGTAGGTGTTGGGAATCAGAACGACTTTTGACCGACAAGGACAAATAAATAACAAATGCTTCCTTAACTCATTTTTTGTCCATACAAGAGAACTGATGCTGCAGGCCACCAGTGTGAAATTACACTGCTCACAACATAGTGAACTAGTGAAAGAACAGTATACCTTTATTTATAGTACAACTCTGACACACCTGAAAGGATGTATGTTTTGCAAGATCTTAAAAATGTTTTTGAACTAAAGCAGAGATCAAATTTATGAATAGATTAAATAAATAAAAGATAAATAGACCAATTTTTTAAAGAAAATACAGAATTAAAATAATGAATTTTCTGTGGAATTACAGAATTAATCACAGCCAATTATTATATATATATATATATATATTTTTTATTTATTTATTTTTTTGTATATTTAATTTAATTAACGTTGATACTGTAATTTATTTTTATTAAATTGCTTATATTCTCAAACAAAATAAACAATTATTGTTTGTTTATTTAACAATTTTGGTCACTACATAATTCTCATATTTCTATTTTTGTTATATTATTTACATAGTCAATTTCCCCTGTGCGAGGAGACATTAAAACAGCATTATCCTCATTCCATGTTTGGGTTACCATCAAATATGAAACCAAGCAACTGAAAAACAACCCATTTTGTCAAGCAATTAGTGATGTTTTTTTTATTTTTTACCTCTGTGAGCCAGTAGATGAGCAGGAGGATGGAGGTGTGCAGACAGACAGTGGCAGGAAAAAAGTTCTCCTGGGCTCCACGTGAAGGTGTAGAGTCAGTGAAAATAGAGCGGCTCCCAGTGGTGCCACTATTAGAGCCTGCGAATTATAAGACTATTAACCAGAATTGTAACTTCCAATTAAAAGATGATTCAACACTGAAATCTGATGGATGAATTTTGATTAAATGCAGACCCCATTTGGAGCTGAGGGAGATGGACTTTGGTGGGCTCGGGGTCTGGTTAAGTGGCAACGGTCTAATAAAGATTTCTGTCTTTTCAGCAAATTAAGGTTAATTACTTTAAATAACGTGGCTGGAAGCAGACTGAAAAGAGTGCGCTTTATTCTCAGGACAGTTGTAATGGATAGCGCAGGTATCCACCGGATTTCATGGACGGGCACCCACCAAATATGCATGAAATCACTCTTACTTATTCCAAGGACACATACTTACACACACACTGTAAATGAATATGGAGCTATGAGCTCCACTGTAAACAATCCGGCAGCACGTTTTATTAGCCGAGGTGTCTGATCATTGACCTCCTGTTCAGTAATCCCAGAACACATAGGGGTGAGTGACAGTGCCATTGGCTCGAACAAGATAAAGGAGGAGGTCACAATAGCCTCACTCTTCTGGAGATCTGAGTGCAGTATATCTAATGCAGCCATGTGATGTCTCAGTGCCTGTTTTAAAGGGATAGTGCACCCAAAAATGGCAATTCTGTCATCTTTTACTTACCCTCATGTTGTTCCAAACCTGACTGACTGAAACACAATGAAGAACTGCACTGGTCAGTGTTGGAATGTACACTGATGCTTTCAAGAATGTAAAAATACCATAAATTATAATAAAAGTGCTCCGAGTTTTCTTAAAGCAAACAGTAGGTTTGTATAAGGATCAAGCTGAACTTTGAGGAGCTATGTTGTTCACATTAGCAAAATGTTGCAGGCAATAATGTAATGTATTAAGAACAGTTCATACAGAATTTCCCTTTAAACCAAACAGCTTTCTGTTGGTCAGTGAAGTGAATTCATGTCACCAAATTAAAACTGTTGTGAAATCTGCGTGGGAAAATCCTTGACCCTTACACAATGCATGGATTCCTATTGAAATGACAGAATTGACAGAAATTAAAATTTAACATTAAATGTGACACTTTTATACTCTATAAATCTTCCTTTATAGTGAGCTGTTAATTGTTCATTGCTGCAACCAAAGCAGCAAGTTGAAAATTATATAGTGAATTAATCAATTAGATCAAATTTGTGAACTGAATTAAACAGGATCACTAAATAATGTAGAATTCTCCAATACTATCTCATAACCAATTCATAAATATTTTGTGGGTAAAGTGGGTAATTCGTATTTGTACAATTGTGCATTTTTGTGCAAACCCTACAAATTTGCCTTCTTGTAAAATATATATGATATTTCACAAAATCATACAAATTCATACAAGTGAGGTCATACAGATTTGTATGAATTAGCCACCTTTTAAAGTATATATGAATTGATGTGAGATCAGGTTGAATTCTCAGAGCTTCATTGTTCAACCACTCGGTTCCACAATCATTTTAAGTTAAGAGAATGAGATCATGAATGAATAAATTAGGTCATTTTTGTGAACTGCAAGAATAAAAGTGAAGTGTTACAAAATCATCGAATCTGAAAATAAACAATCAGCCTTTTTTCACAACTCTCAAAACTTTGCTTTTCTTTTCTAGTTATTCTATCATGACTTCTACCCAATTGGCAACACAATAATTATTATTTAAGAATAA
>JAUMHE010000019.1:1236755-1273050 GCA_032359235.1 Enteromius mattozi
TTGTACCAGGCTGTAAACATGTTTTTTTCTACTGTAAAGTTGGGCATTTTAACATGGAGAGTCAATGTGATTGACTCCCTTTTGGAGCCAGCCTCCAGCGGCTAGTCGATGAATTGCAGTTTTAATCACTTCCGTGTTGGTTTCACTAGAGGGAGCGGGAGGTTGCCGCTTGGTTGAAACCGACGCGGCTGCCGCTCACAAAAAGATATAACGTTTTAATCTTTGGCGGCGCCTGCAGCGAAGCGCCGTGCCCGTGGAAGCGGCAGGATTTTGGGTGCACGAGCACCGCTTGCGCGCCGCCAGCAAAACCGCTGCTTTTTTGCCGCTAGCCGTATGTCTCTTATTAAAAGTGAACTAGACACTCGCGACTGCCGCGTCCCGTGTGAAAGGGGCTAAGCCGGTGATGCCTGTGTGTGGACGCTGACAGGTGATAGAATGGTGTTTATGGATCTATTAATCATTAACTTTTCACTCCGGTCAAAAGGGTTATGTTTTCCCCGAAAGTTTAAGCAATACATCCCACATTCCCCAATGTTACATAAAGTAGTGCTCATAAGACAAACCTTTAATATTTACATTATCAGATTGCAAAACAATACCTGTCTGGTTTTAATGATTACAGTTAAACAAAGATGCAAAACATATTGCAAATAAGCTCAAGTAAACAACAGTGGGTGAGTGACCTCTGAGTCTATTGATTCCTGTAGTACTGATGGTCTCAGTCCTTTAGTCACATTCACTGTGAGACGCCAGGATGAGGCTTTTTCTGCTGCTAGGACTGATTTCCTTCACTTATGCAGGTGACGGTAAGAACACTTACTTTCTTGTAATATTTTGATACAGTAGGCCTATATGTTATCATGGAACTGTGCTCTTTTTTTCATGTCAGAGTCATGTATTGAACGCTGTGAAAATGGATTTGACGCCACCAAGAGCTGCCAGTGTGACTCTATGTGCACATACTACAAGAGCTGTTGTGAAGACTATGAATCTTTATGCCGTATTAGGTGTAAGTTTAGTTACATTCAAACAAATCAAAACTAAACATGTGAAATACAGTGAACAAAACAAGTGCATTAGAAACTGTTTTTATTGCAGCTCGTGGAGACACCTTTCCTTCTTACCCTGAGGATGATTATGAAGAAGCAAACAGCACAGAGGCGCCAAACAGATCCAGATCACAGCATAAAAATTTGACCCCATCTCCAGCAACATTTGCCGAAATATTCAGCCTATTAACACCAGATTCACAAATCTCGGATTTGACGTTAAATGATAACCAAACACCAGAGACTGCCACAGCTGCCACTCCAACTACAAGATTCAGATTAGCCTCCACCGTTAAGGACCCAGGCACAACTCCACGCCCAACATCAACTGCTGAACCCACACCAACAAAAGCCAAAGACTCTGACGCTGAGGTCTGCAGTGGCAGACCATTTGACTCCTTCATGCAACTTAAAAACGGCAGTATATATGCATTCAGAGGTAAGTGGCTCATCAAAGAAGAACAAAAATGTGAATATCACACAAAATTATTTTTTATTTCATTTAGGCTCATTTTTTACAGCAAAATAAAAATATACATACAATATATTTAGTACAAGTAAAACATTTTAAAACATAATACAAAATAGTTAGGGAGCAGCATTATTTTTATTATTATTGAGATACCGTTAGATTTTATTAATATTTTGAATTAGGTATTATTTTTATATGTTACATTTTCATTTTAATGTTAGTAAAAGTATTTTTTTATTAGATTTCTTGTACATGTCTATATCATTTTATTGCTTTGTATTTTCATTTTACTAATTTAGCACATCAGTTAAACTAGTCTAAATTAACATTAAAATGTTGCTGTTAAGGAAATACATTTTTAATTTATTTTATTTCAGTTCAGGTGTATTTTATTATACATTAAATTTTTAAACTTTGCTGCTGTTTTACTAAAATTATATTGTTGTGATATATAAATGTTTGTACTTATTATTATATTTCTTTATTTTTTTACACATTTTGTCTCTAATGTGGTATGTTTGTCTACAAGGAAAATATTTTTTTGAGCTTGATGAGAAATCAGTATTACCGGGGTACCCAAAGCTCATCGAAGACATCTGGGGAATAAAAGGTCCAATAGATGCTGCCTTCACTCGTATAAACTGCCAAGGAAAGACATATATCTTCAAAGTATGGATGACCTCACATTTATATCTATTAAAATATAAACCATTCAGAATTTCTAGCATGTTATACTGTGTTAAACGATTCCCTGTGTTATTTACAATATAATAAATAGTCACAATTTATTTGAATTTATTAAAATCAATTTTACTGAATGTTTGTAAATGACAATATGTTTTATTATTTCGAGGGTAAAAAATACTGGAGGTTTGAAGATGGACTACTAGATGAAGATTTCCCACGAGAAATGTCTGTGGGATTTGAGAAGATACCAGACCATCTGGATGCTGCCTTTGCCATTCCTGCTCACAGCCATCATGGCAAAGAGAAGGTTTATTTTTTTAAAGGTTTGTGCTGAACCTAAAGAATACATCTAGATTTAATTCCATGTTCATTTAACTTTACTAAACAAAGCATCCGTTCCTTCTTTCCAGGAGACCAGTATTACCAGTATGAGTTCAAGCACCAGCCATCCCATGAGGAGTGCTTTCAGATGTCATTGAGATCTCCCTCAGCACTTTTCCACAGATACACCAATATTTACTACGACAGATGGGTGGAGCACTTCAACCAGCTCTTTGGTGGAGGTAATATTTTGTAGGAGGAAGCTATCAAAACATATTGAACCTTAGACAGCTTCCATAATTCAGCTTTTAATTACTTTCTTCCAGCTCACAGTCATCATGGTGGCCATCACTTCATCAACAAAGACTGGATTGGCATCAAATCTCCTGTGGATGCTGTGCTAGCCGGCAGACTCTACGTCACTCCGAGATGGCCCAGCAGAAGACGTCAGGACAGAAATCGGCAGGATTGGGACCAGCAGTGGGGCCAACGGTATGGGCAGCAGTGGAACCAACGTTATGGGCAGGAGTGGGACCAGCAGCGGGGCTCCAGGCGCAGGCAGAATAGGTCACCATATTGGGAGACTATGGCTGAGAGGGGCATCAGCATTGGGCAGGAGTTTGCTCAGAGGTTTGGGCAGGACAGGTGGCAAGACCAGGACAGACGCAGAGACTTTTATCATAGACAAAATGACTATGATTATGACAACAGATACAGACCTTCTGAAGACATCACCTATGACATACTGCGCAGGAGTCAGCCTTTACAGAGTGTCTACTTCTTCAAAGGAGGTATTTATATGACATGATTACATTATATTTTTCAAAGGAGGAGCTAAAATGGACCTGAGTATTTAAAGTTATATCAAAAGTTCTGTCATGAAACTCTAGATGGGGCAGGCTGATAAGTTTTAACTCAGTCTGATACTATTACATCATAATTCATATGGCGCAGATGATTGGTTTTATTTTTCGTATCAGCAGCCAAAGAGCTTGCTGCTTAACATTCAAATACTTACTGTTTGCTGTGACAGTTTCAGCATGCTTCAGAAACCCTCCACCTTCCCCAGCTCCACCTCTATAGATATGTTACAAGGTGCTTTCATGTATGTCATATATGGAGGTTATTTCATATATGTTATATGTGCAATATATTATATTATATTATATTTAGATATTCAGATTCAAACTTTTTCTTTACAGATATGTACTACAGAGTGAATCTCCGAACGAAGCGGGTTGATTATGCAAACCCTCCATATCCAAGAGCTATTGGAAAATACTGGCTTGGCTGCAAAGACAAGCCAGGAGCAGAAAAGAGATGAGTCCAACTGTAAAAGAACTTTAATGGTATTTATCATTGAGAAAAATAAGCTGCTTTATATGGTCAATGAGAAGGGTGATCAGTAATTATACTCAATGGACACCATGCAATTTTTAGTCTCAAACATCTCAAATAAACACTATTATCATACAATTATACTCTGGTTTTCATTGAAAATTAAAGTAATTGCATGAGAGGAATAACAAATTACAAAAGCCTAAAGTTGCTATGAACTTTACAACAGCTTTGCAATCCTTGCAGCAGTGTTTTTCATGTATAGGTCATAATTTTAAAAACATAGTTTTATTAGGTTATACCTTTGAAAGTCCTCTTAAAGATATTAAAAGAAATCTCTTTCGGTTTTAGCCTTTTTAGCACAGTAAAAGGGTGTTTCTTGTCATTTGTTGCAAAAAACCAAGGCCATTTATGTTTCCAGTCAGTGTTTTGGCACAAGTCTTCCATTTATTGTGGCTTCTTGCTCTTCCCAAAGAAAACACTGATCTTACTGCCAATATCAAACAACTGAATTAATTTACATCACACTAAGTAATCAGTGTCATGCTGCCAAGAACAGCTTTGCTGTAGTGAGGCGTGTTAGGACTAATCCTTATTTATCGTGCATAGAGAAAAAGATGTCAAAAGCCAAGACATGCAATTACACAGAAACTCATACAGCCCTAGGATAAAAAGCATTATGAGGAGAACCAGGAAGTTTCTGTCAGGTTCCTTCAAGACATTTATATTTTTTCCAAACTGTTATGGAAGTTATTTCATTATTGCTGCATGATTTAAATCTTGGCTCAGGATTGATCTACGCTACTGTACAAAAGTTTGAGGTTGTAAGAGTGCTTTTAAAAGATGTCTATTAGTCTCGCTAAGGCTGCATTTATTTGATCAAAATAAAGTATTATAAAGTATTATAAAATGGAATATTATGTATTATAATAACATTTTATGCCTTTACTGCTTTAGTCTTCAGTGATCCTTTAGAAATAATTCTAATATAATGACCTGCTGCTCAAGATATATTTCTTATTATTATCAATGTGGAAGACAGTTATATTGCTTAATATTTCTGTGGAAACCTTGATATATATTTTCAGGATTCTTGATCCATAGAAAGTTCAAAGAACAGCATTTATAAAAAAAAAAAAAGAGAAAGATTTCTAACAGTGCAAAAGTCTTTATGTTACTTTATCTTAAATTAGTGAATTCCTGCTGAATAATAGTATTAATATAATATAATCTTACTGATCCTAAACTTTTAAATGTCAGTATAGGTAGACATACATGAGTGAACCACTTAAGGGGTTATGAGGGCAACATACTGATAAAATATTTGTTTTTATTATTATAGATAATATACAAACAAACAAAACAATTTTCTATGTAGATATGTTTATGCAGTTTATGCAAAACCTACATACAGTACTAAAAAAAACCTTATTGCCCTTTAAATCATAAACTTTAAGATTCATAAGGAATATTATGAATGCTTTACATAAACATTCTCATAATTTGGCTCATTTTCTGCTTGGTCCACAACTGTCTCATTAATAATAATTTCTGAGGATGTGGAGACCCCATCAGACGGAGCCACACTCTCGTAAGTGTGTTCTGTCAGAGTGTCTGTCTCAGAAACTACTTCAGTGTCTTGCTCCACCTCCAAACTATGGAGCGTATCGCTCTCTGGAACACTTTTTAATATGGAGGACAATGGCCTCTTGGGGGTGCAGTTCTCCTGAGGAAAGTCTGTTGCCCCCACTGTACAGGGAGAGCTGAGGGAGTTGTGTTTCCTGCGACTAGGTTTCCTCATGACCACCTCAGATTGGTTTGACCCAGTAGCTTGCTCCCACACACTGGCCCGTGCTCCCAGTTTCCTTCGCGGTGGCTTGACGATCGGCTGCCCCCTTCCTTTGGGCTGGACGGCCTCTTCTCTTTGTCTCTGTAGGCTGCCCAATCTGCGAAGCATTGCCTGAACGGGCCCTTCTGAGGGGGGCTCTTGCTTGGCCATCTTTTGGGTCTTCCCCACAGTTACATATACAGTTGTTAACTTCTCTGTATCTGCATCCTGGCTGCTATCAGATGGCTGGGCATTCTTCTTGGTATTGGAAAGTGTACGTCGTCTGCCATTGGGCACAGTGAGGTGAGTTCTCAGCGGCCCAGAACTGTATCTTTCCGAGTCAGTTTGTGTTGTTTCAGATGAAGCTGCTTGCTCCTCAGAGGAGATGGTCTCCTTGTTGTTTTTCTCTTCTTTTTCTGTTTCTGTTTCACTGTGGTTTCCCTGTCCTCCCTGCAGGGCAGAGATCATCAGCACGCCCCAGGCTTTGGGTTTGCGACTTGTTCCTGGTAGGTCTTGAGTTGAGCTACGGCGCTCTTTAGGACTGAACTTTGTGCCCTCTGCGAAAGAGACTGAAGGACGCTTGGATTTGGCAATGCTGGAGGTACGAGGGATACCAAAATCCTGTGACATGTCGTCACTGCTGAAGGTTGATGGGTCAGGGAAGAAGTTACACTTAGAGTTTAGTTCCTGAAGCTCTCCACCAGCCACAGTAAGAACATCTGTGTAAGGAGAAGCACATGTTAAATATGAATCAGTTTATTTAAGAAGCTGTTGAATATGGTGCAGATTAATTTTTTATGAATTTGGGCTCTGTAATATAATATGTATTTTAATTCAGCAAGCATGCATTAAAAGTGATTAAAAGTGACAGTAAAACATTTACAATGATACAACAGATATTTCAAACAAATGCTGTTCTTTTGAACTTTCTATTTTTCTAAGATTCCTAAAAAATATATACTAATGGTTTCAACAAAAATATTATAAAAATATTTAAAAAATTGTTTATAAGAAGAAGAAACATTGTTTGAGCACCAAATCAGCATATTATATTAATTTCTGGAGTAATGAGTTCTGAAAAATCAGCTTTACTATCACAGAAATAAATTAAATTTAAAATGTATTCAAAAAGAAAACATTTATTTTGCATTGTAATAATATTTTACATTATTATTGTTTTTATTATATTTTTTTGTTCAAATAAATACAGCCTTTAAATATAAAAAGCTTTTTTTTCAAAAATGTCCTACTGACCCAAAACCTTTGAACAGTAGTCTGACAACAAATTACATTAACTTTAATATTAATATCTTTAATATTACATTTAGGAATATACTCAAATATAAAAAAATTTAAAATTAAATATTACTCATAAAAAGAACAGCCAAAGCAAAACTCTAGCTGCTGCCTTAACTACAGAGTAAAAACGACACATAAAGTGTGTGAAATATAACTGCTGTACCTTCCCTGGGTGGTTCACAGTATACGGCCTCTCCTTCATCATCAGTTTCAAATGAATCAGTCACCCAGCCGGACGATGGCTGCTCAATGAAGCTATGGTTAAATGTGAGCTCAGGATCATGATGAGACACTAAAAACAGAGCAGAGAACTTTAAAAGTCTATATATATTTGCCGAAACGCAATCTGCAAATGAAAACATTCACATTACCTGTGACCCTAGGCAAACCAGATGACCAAAGAGTAATGCACGGCATTGCTGAACCCATGTTGGCCAGCACAGTATAAACATGATGCTTCATGCGAACTGCAGGACTGCCATCTCCAACCGCCACTCTAGAGGACAGATTTAACAGAAGATTTTCTTATTGTTTGATAAATAATAATACATTTTATGTCAGCTTTCAAATAACAAATTCATACCGTTCCTTCCCTTCGACGGGCCGCCCACAACAGCAGCAGCAGAACAACAAGGCGAGTATTAAAATGCACAAGGGAATCAAAAGCCCTGCTAAGAGACCTGCCCTGCTACCTAGCAGACACAAAAAAAGCGTATGAGAGGGATGCGGATACCAGCTGTGAAAACTAAATGTAGTGTCTGGACATACTGTTTGGACAAGCTCCTGTGGCTGGATGGCAGGGATGATTCCCACAGTCACATGTGGAGGAGCAGTTGATGCCGTACAGATTAGCAGGACATGTGCTGTTACAGCTACAACAGATATTGAACAGTGAGGGAGACTTCTTTGACTCTTAGACCAAGGTAAAAACAAACTATAAATACCACTGTACCCTCACCTCTCACCCTGGAAGCCAGGAAGACAAATGCAACTTCCTGTCACATGGTCACAGTGACCGTGATGGCAGGTTCTACACAGGAAACGACAGCCATCTCCGTATGTACCATCTGTGCAGGGTTTGTCGCATCTGCAGAGAAGGAGAAGCCCAAAATAAAGTCAAATAAAAGATGTTGAAATCCAAGGTATCTTAGCAAGTAGAAGATTCAAATCAATTACGGGGCCAAACACTCCAGCAGCAAAATCAGGAGCTAAGCATGACATGGAGCAACAGACCAAATGCAACAAAGAGTAATAAAAGCAATTTTAGGATCACTGTGAAAAAATAAATTTGGTGAAAATATCTCATTTCGTTTTGGAGTTACAGGCATTTTTGTTCAGAAGGAGAAAAAATGACTGATTTCTGTCTTTCTGCATTTTTGTGCCACCTCCTATCATAATTTTGGCAATTGGGCATTGGCGTGTAGCCGGCACGCTATGTTTCCGAATTTCCTACGATGGTTTTGTGTCGATCGGAGTAACGGTTTCTAAGATATTGGCAAATGCTTTTTAAGTGCTAAAATGCAACACTGCACAAACCATAAGGCAAAACCTGACATGTTTGGTATCCCACGAAAATAAATCGAACACATCCAAAGTTATAGCCATGTGAATATTAAATTTTTACCACTAGGTGGCGCTGACTTAAAACTTCTCAGGCTCCTTCAGGGCATGGTGACAAACATTTTTGTAATTATTTCCCAAACAATACGCTATAATGCATTCTTAAGATAACAAAAAATAGCTGACGCCCCAAAATAACTAATATGGGAAAATTGGATACGGTTCAACTCGGCTTGGAGCACCGAATCTAAAGAGACCAGTTTTGTGATTTTTGGACAAACCTTTTTTCTTTTATAAGAAAAAAAAAAAAATGTATCTCCTGACCACTAGGGGGCACTGCGCCAAAACACTGCAGGTAGCCTCAAGTCATGCTTATTATAAAACACACCAAGTTTGGTGTCAATACGCCAAACCGTTATGGAGATATAGCATCACATTGATTTTTGTGCGCTTTTTGTAAAATTCTTTCGCATGTTAGTCGAGAACGGCTGGACGAATTAACTTAAATTCCATAAATTTTTGCCAGCATCGTCTGAAGATGATCTGGATCAATTTTCATGACAATCGGTACAATGGCCTAGGATGAGTTCGAAAAAGTAGGTTTTACGAACAATTGAGAATAGCGAAAAAACTAAACCTTACGCTTTTTAAAATTTGGAGCTCATTCGACTCGGCATAAGCCAAGGAATCGGAGGAAAGAAATTTTGTTGTGTGGCTTACGGTTCAAACGTTATTAGCATAAATCTTTGAAAGTTTGGACAAGTGGTGGCGCTAGAGAGTTTGAGTTAGAGACTCCAAACTTGCTATGGTTAATGTTAGGACTGTCCTCTATCAGTGTGCAAAATTATACAACTTTCCCACGAACAGTTCTATGGGCTGCCATAGACTTGCGGCAGAAGAGGAAGAAGAAGAAGAAGAAGAAGAAGAAGTAGAAGGAGAATAATAATAACGCCAACGGATACAATAGGTCCCATCGCACCTTAAGTGCTTGTCCCCTAATTATACACACAAGAAACAAAAATATCTACACTTGGCCCAGAACGTGTTTAGGACACTTAAGTCACATTTAAAATGAAATTCATTGCTGTAGATAATTAGGTGTTTGCATATTTTTTTTCAGTTTAATTCAATTCTGATTTATAAGAGCTCAATTTGATTCAATTCTGTTTAGTAACCGATAGAGCGCCAAAAGTTACGAACCTTATTTTTAAATATAAAAGATATATTCTCTCTAATGCTGTAAATTATGCTGTGAAGTGTTTCAGATGGACTCATAGGAGTCATTTATTTGTGAATGTGACATGTTGCACTGTAATTTGTTGATTTACTAAAAAGAACCAGTTCAAAAGAGTCCTTCGTTCATGAATCAGACTACAAAGGTTGTAAGTTTTTTATTCACTAAAAAGAACCGGCTCAGAGTCTTGTCTAATATGATTAAGAGCAGCCATTTTAACTCCCCTTTTTAGACCTTTGCTATGGTATAAGACAATAGGGTTTTTTTCCTTTTAGAACTGCATCCCAGTAGATCTGTACCTCGGTCCAGTCCAACCAGGATCACATTGCAAGCACGCTCCAGTTTCCGTGTCACATGGGTCCATGTTTCTGCAACGTGGACAAACATCTTGGCAGCGGTGGCCATAATAACCTGCAGGACACGGCTGGTCACAGCGAGTGCCATTCCAACCTGGTGCACAGGCATCACACAGGCCATCCTGTTTGGAGCAAGGCCTGCCTCCTTCACAATGTCCACAGCTACATGCACACACACAAATAAGAACAGAAATCATGGTTGAACCAAAAAAAGTAATGTTTACTTGTGCTGAATAATTATACATTATTATTATATAATAAAGTTAAAATGCCCAAATTAACATAATTGCAAGCATTAAAAATCTCTTGAACATTTTCAAATCAGTGTTAAATCTTCTATACCAGAACAAGTGTACACTACTATTTAAAGTTTGGGGTCAGTATGATGAGAAAGGTAGGCTTTTTAAAAAAGAGTTATAAAACATATAAAAATATAATAAAGAAATATATTTTCTGTGATGGCAACCTGAATTTTCAGAAGCCATTAAGAAGCCACTCAATAAGCATTTTTTATAACCGTCAACCTTGAAAACACTTGTGTATACTATTTTTGTGAAGACCATACAAAAAGTTCAAATGAACAGTTCATATATTTTGTAACGTCATTAACATCTTTCCTCAATCAAATGCATCAAACTCGAATCAATTTAATGCACTCCTTTTGAATAAAATCAACACAAACTAATCCTTTAATTTCACATTTTCACTAACCTTCTCTTACAGCCACTGCCATATTTTCCACTCTCACAAGGCTCATTGCAAAAAAAACCCTTGTAACCCGGGTAGCACAGACAGGTGCCAGTTTGCACGTCACAGTCGGCTTGGCTGAGGTTACAATTGCAATGGCGATCACAGGACGGACCCCACCAGCCATGCTGGCACTGACAGGCCCCTGTGCGCTGATGGCAGGGAGACACATAGCAGTTGCATGACAGGCTGCACTTTTGACCCCAGTAGCCTTCGTTACACAGGCATCGCCCCGTGGCTTGGTCACAAGTGGATGTGCCCGGGTTGCACTGACAGGCTTTGGAGCAAGTGGATGTCCACCAGCCCTCCTCGCAGGTACAGTTGCCATACACTGGGTCACATTTCCCATGACGTCCACATCTGCAGCTGTTTTGGCACCGGCTGCCCCAGCGGTTGGGCAGGCATGAGCACTCACCAGTGACTGGGTCACAGAACCCATGAGGGTGACAGGGACAGAGCTCTCGACAATCCGGCCCCCAAAATTCAGTAGGACAAGCTGTGGGGAATAAATAATACAGACTCATAAATAGATATGCAATACATGTATGGTCAACAAAATAAATATAGCAAATAATATGAAAATGATGTGCTGTTTTACCTAAGATAGATGTATTGCCGAAAAAACTAGCGTCTTTATGGGTGAGTTACTGAATTATTCATTCAATCAGTACATTCAAACACACATGAACATTACTACTGTGTGTTAATGATGGGTGCTTTCGAAGCATTGATTATAATTATGTCAGTTCAATGCTTTACTCTTGCCAAATCATCATTTCAAACCATTATCAAACTTTTCTGTACTGTCTGGAAGCTCTTGAAACCAAGACAAATTCCTTGTGTTTACACTTGGTAATAAAGCAGTTCAGTGTCTAATCTTTAACGGTTTTAAAATGTAGGATCGATTTAGGTTCATCTTTAATTAATTCAATGAATTTTAATATGTATTGTTATACAAAAGGAAGAAATATATTTAATTACTTCTAATTGGCCTAGTTTGCCAAGTAGTAACACACAAGGAACCCAAATTATTTGAAAAAAGAACACACAGTTGATATTTAATTGAATAGACTGTACTTTTCTGGGGGGAAAAAGTACATTTAACCATCATTTTGACCATCAGGTGCCGCTGGTCTGTGTGTTTCGTGCGCTTCGAATTCGAAGCATTGAATCATTTTGCAACGAAATTGATTCAAAGATTCGAAAAGCTTCGTGTTCTGAATCGGATTCTGCTTTGGATTTGTTGGGAAGTATTTTGCTCGTTGGACGAAAAACAGACATATTAGCTGGCATAATATTAAATTATTGTTTATATAAAGCAGTAGCAGGCTTGTTTCAGGCTTGCTCGTGTGCTTTAAGTGGCAAAACAAAGGCCAGACACAGTTGTACAGTTGTAAAAGGAAGTCCGGAAACAAGAAACCCAAAGTCCAAACGATATTACTCACGGGTTTTGCACTGGTACCCGTAAAATCCAGGTTTACATCGACAAAGTCCAGGATAAACACACATTTCATCCTGCAGACAGGCCCTTTCTCCCTCACAGAGGGCTGAGAAAACAAAAAGATACCTTTCACACAACAGTACCTCAAATCCTAGCTTAAAACTGCTGACATCTGCAGGCTCACAGGAAGCAAGTCTTTTGTGACATCAATAAAACAACAATGTATATTTTTTTTTATTAAAGTACATCAACAGATTAATACTCACGGACAGTGCATTCATCACCATTCTGGCCCCATCCAGAACAACATATGGGAGAAGAATCCCTGTTGAGAAAACATAGCAGACATTACAAAATGTATTGAATCTGTATTTAATTGACATAAATAATAAAACGTTAATAAGGCAAAAATAAAACATTTTAGAACTTAAGAAACCGCTTATCAAAGACAAATAGCAAATGACATCTCTTAAATATTTCAGTTGTTTCTCCTTGACTGCATTGAGTCAGTGGGAAACATTTGAGTACTGTAATTAAAGTCTCCTACTTGACACTTTTCTTTTTGTCATTACAGAAATACCCTAGTTTCTCAATAGTATCTCAGGATGACCTCAAAATATTTGAAGTCAAATTCCTTTAACGATAATATTGGCTATGTGATCCACGTTCATTTCCTATCTTAATACTATAACTGTATGCCAAAAAAAGTGACACATTTACATTCATTTTTCCTTAAGATTTTATTTAGAAACATCTAGGACGTACCTGACACTGAGGCAGACGTTTTTCCCGGTCGGAGAGAGTCTTTGAGCTAAGCATTGGACACACATGAGCATCAGTCCAAATGAGGTCAGAAAGGTGTCCATCACCTCTGGACCGACCAAAAACCGGGCCCCCTCTCCCACCACAGCACCAGCACAGGTTAGTTCTGTACTTCTAGAACAGACAAGATCCAGTCCAGTCTCTATAGCAAAATGAGCCCTCCAAATCCCTTTGTTTCCTCTGCAAGTTTCCTGAGGAAGAAAAGCCAGTTTCCTCTAATTCAATAAGCCACTGGTTGTTTAAAGACAAATCAAGGCCCAGAATTTTGTGGGAGGAGTTGAGTATTTTTAATGGTCAATGTGTCAGCCATTTTCTCATCCTTACCAATTACTTTTGTACATTACAAATATTAAAACAAAATCACACATGTCAGAACAACACCTCTAGAGTTTATTTAGACTTGTAGTACTTTCCAGTAACAATCATTTTTACAAAAATAAAATACACTAGTAAAAGGTAAATATTTCCAAAGGCCCGAAGATAAAAGGATGAGTCACAAACAGCTAAGGAATATGGAATTCAGCTTCTGGCCTTTGAGACATACAGGCACCCATTATCTCTAATTTCCTTCGAAGGAAACACTGACTTCCTCTCAGTCAGGGAACACCTTAAGACCCATACACAGTAGATCTGAACGACATCCATACGTTTTTGCCTCTTTTTTCAACAAAAAGGGTGACACATACGTCTAATCAGTTGAATGGCAGAAGAGGGCAAAATTAAAAAGGTCTCACTAAAAAAATCTTAATAATATATTATTTTGTGTTCTGTAAAAGAAAGTCATACAAATCTGGAACAACACAAAAGTGAATAAATGATGACAACATTTTTAGACAATTGTTTTTACCAATGCATCATTTTTTGTTACATGTTTACATGCTTTGTTTCACATCAGGTTGACATAATCATAGACATCTCCACAGAACTGACTGGACATTAATAATATATGTTGGTTGCCAATATTAAAATATTTATATTAAAAACATGCTAAATATCCTTAAGATAGATACAAAATGAACACTTTTTAGGGACAGCAAATGTTTTATAAGAAAATATACTGGAAGAACATGAATACAAAATACTCTAATGCCCCCTAGTGACATAAAGGGTCAGTGTGATGGCAATACAATGTCAGCATCTTTGGTTAAAATCCATATTAAATATACTCTTTATAAAAAGTAGCTGCTATAAAAAATTCTGTAGCTTCCATCCAGACATCTGTAGTATAATGCCAGGTGTATTATGATTATCAAAACATTGCAGATTATTCCCATGTTTTTAAGTGCATTAGTCTGCGGTCATTTGCACCGCCAAGTAAAATGAAATAATGATTGTTTCAAACCCATCCACCCATACCTTCCAAGGTAATATCCCGATAAACAGCTTATTATAAGCAGCCTTGCCCCAAATGCTTGCTATTGCTTAAGCCCTAAGTGGACAATGTTTTAAAAGTGCCACAAAAACATTTATACTCTTTGGAAAATCAACAAAATGCATTACTTAAAGTTGGCTTTGCATATTAAACTGATAGGAGAAAGTGAAAAAAAAATTAAACAGTCAGTCTGTAACTGTATATATACACACCCTATTGTTCAAATGTTCGCGGTCACTAAGAGTTTCTCTTTTTCAAAGAAATGATTACTTTTATTTAGCGAGTATGCATTATATTGATCAAAAGCTGCAGTAAAAAAATTATTACTAAATGTTTTTCTTTTCAAAAAACCCTAAAAACAAATGTGTAAATTCCACAAAAAAAAGCATTTTCAACTGTAATAATAAGAAATGTTTCTTAAGCACCATATCTGTGTTTTAAAAAGATTTCTGAAAGACCATGTGACACTGAAGACTCAGCTTTACGTGGTAAAAATTATTTAAAAAAATTAAAATTAAAATAGTTAATGTAAAATTACAGCTTTTTTATCAAATAAATGCAGCCTTAGTGATTAAAAGATTTTTTTTAAACTATTAAAAACTCTTACTGACCCCTTTTTTTTTAAAATGGTAAACAATAATATGTATATAACTGAAACAATCTGATCTCATCTTCAGGTCATCTGTGACACTGAGTGACCATCAGGCACAAATCTAAAAATCTGCTAAATTAACCAAAGCCAAGTGCTGAGTGATTTTATACTGAGAAAAAGGTCTGCTTAAAGGTCCAGGCAACAGCTGTTAATACTATGTTTGTATAACCAAATACAAGAGTAGTCCGTTCTCTGGTTTGAAACCTTAATCAGATAAACAACATATTTTGAACTCTTCTTCCAAACCAGGTGAAGATGAGTGACAGTTGCGGTGGTTCTCAAGAGGAGCTGAGGGTCTGTGTTTCATCCTCGCCTCCCTGCTCGTCTGGATCAAGGATTTCCCATGTGGAGCTGGATGTTGGAAGGTCGGAGGTCTGAGAACCAGAGCTCCTAGTAAGACTTGATGGCGTTAGGAAACCAAATCTGAAGATTTAAATCAGAGGAGAAGAAATCACTTATAGAAGAATGACGGAGGTGGATTTCTTTTGTAATGTAGGTAGTTCAGTCGCGGTCTGCATGCTCAATTACCGAGGTTACTAAATCAAAGAGCAAAATGTGATGAAGAGATATATCTGTATCACACAAATAACTACACACAGAGAAGAGAGTAGATGCCCTGTAAAGTCTTATTTAAAAAAAAAAAAGATAATTTTTGGAATACATGAAGCTCTCAAACAGAAATAATCAGTTTTAATACTTGAAGTCTCAATCTTTTAACATCTCACATGTTAAGGGAAAGTTTAAGAAGACTATGCAGTCCAACCCGCTCCATAAGCTTCACTGCAAAAATGTCTGTTATGTAACATAAAACTGGTAAGAAGTGTAAAAAATGTCTGTCAGGTAACCCAAATGTGAATGCAAACCTAAATTGTTTACAAAAATATAAATGTAAAAATGTTGGTTAACTTAAAAAATGTGGTGAGAAATGTAAACAATAAATGTGCATCTGTTAATCTATAAAAGCGGTAAAAATTAAAATAAATGTGAAAAAAAGTGGTAAATTGATTTTGGTTACAAAATTAAATTAATTCCTGATTATTCAAAAATATGGAATCAGTCTTCAGAATGACTCAACATTAAATTAGACAAGTGAAAATATGATTTAAGGATGAAATCAGGTAGATTTGCTTATTAAATAAGTGTAATTTTTGCACCACTAGCAGCAATATCTTAATAAATAACAGATTTTAACTGCATTAGCACTAAAAGGAATTTCTGATGTGGCTGACCGTAAACTACAAGAACAACAAAATCTTTCACATTCATAATATATTCATTGTACCTATGACTGATGGCGTATCCTATAGCCCAATATTACTGAAACCAGCTTTCTGTTAAGTAGATTGTAGCGCTTTAAGTGTGTGTTTAAGAGTGAATGAACTCACAGTTTTCTGATGCGTGATTCCTGGGGTCTGTTGTCTGTGCTGTCAGTGTCACTGTCTTCATTTCCACTCCTCTCAAACAAAGGACCATCTGTCTCATCTCTGTATGACAGTGAAACTGTTAAACACAGCATTATTCACATATTACCTGTATGTTTGTGGCTTGCACTCACGTTTTACATTCGCTAACAGGTATGCCGAGCATTTTAGACTTTATGACAGTCCTCTGCTTCTTTATGGCAGAGCGCACGGCATCCAGGAAGAACCCTGAGCATCTCTCATCATTCAGGATTTCCCTAATGAAACAAAGTAATGTGTGTCAAGATTGAGGCAGGAAGTTGTGCTGATAGAAAAGGTTAGAATGCATCACAAACACAACTGTCTCACCTTTGATAATATGCAAGCTCCTCTTTGACCAGAAAGAGATTGGCCTTCAACTCATTCTTCTCAAAAAGCAAGTCCCGTACTTCCTGCTTGGTAAAACACGGTCGATTTGGATCCTTCAAGTCAACGATCATCTTATCTGTGAGGTCTATGGCTGAACTGCTCTGAAAGAGGCAAAGGTGGAATTATATGAGTATGTGAGTCAAAACCATAAATGTCTGACATGGGCACAGTTGATAATCTGATAATATGCATTTTCCAAGCTAAAATAATAAATCTCTCAACTAAGAACAAAAGGTGTGGTACACAGTGAAGTAAAGTTTACAAATGATTATTAAATCAAAAAAACATTTTTATATATATATATTAATAAAAAATAATTTCACAATATTTAAATGTGAAGTAATAATTAAAAAAACAATTGCTTTCTAAATAATTTATATATGTCTGACTACATGTCTAGTTTAGTGTATTAAAAATCCTATTTTGCAACATTAACCCTTTTACATTTTTATTAATAACTATTATTTAACTAACTTTTAATAATATCTAATTAAAATCAATTAATTAAACTTAAATAACAATTACATTTAAATTCGATAAATGTTAAAATAGTATTTTAATAATAAACAATAAACAAATAAAAAGTTTAATATAAAAATGATTTGATGTAATACATCAGTTTTATTTAATATTGCATTTTTTGTTAATTACTAAAAGCTTATTTTATTTCTGAATTTAATTAATCTTTGTTAATTAAATTAATTACATTTTATTTTATTTTAAATAATAAATAAAACAATAAGTTTAATATAATAATAAAATTAAACATTATTTGATGTAATATTTAAATATAAAATAATAATACTACAGATCTCGTTCAGTGTACAATTTTAAATATTTTGCATTTTATGTTAATTACTAAAAGCTTATTTTAAAATAATAATGATGTAATAATAAAAACAGAATGTTTATTATTAATATAAAAAAGTTATTAAAACAATTAATACAATATTTAAATATGAAATACTACTTAATTACTTAATATTTTGCATGTCTTTTAATCAAGATAAAACTAAAGTGAAAGGTTTTAATGTTGGAATTTAATCAAGCATCCCAAAATG
The DNA here is from genome assembly GCA_032359235.1 of Enteromius mattozi. Lineage (NCBI taxonomy): Eukaryota > Metazoa > Chordata > Actinopteri > Cypriniformes > Cyprinidae > Enteromius > Enteromius mattozi. Next base: position 1,254,824 of record JAUMHE010000019.1, read on the forward strand.
TTTGTGTGCTGAAGGGGAGTTGTGCACAAACATGTCCTTTCCACTCCCGTGAAAGCAAACGTGACCTATATATGCTTCGTCCAACCAACCAAAGAGGAAATTAGGCCCTGTGCTAAAGCAAGAGGAACATACAAGCTTCTGTCCGATTATGCCTTTAGGAAATACACGTAAACCAATACAGGACAGCTAGCGTGTTAATAAGCATTAGTGTAATATTACTGTGACTAACCTTTTCAACAGCAGTATGTACGCTGGCTCTTTCTAATTGTGAGTTCAAGCGCTCAATCTCTTTCTGTTTCTCACACAGATCCGCCTCCAGATCGGCCCTCCTCTCCACTGCACTCTTCAGCTGAGTCTGTATGATGTTCTGTTTGTGTCTGAGCTCTGCGTTTATCTTCATTAGTCGCTCCTGCTGCTCCTGGAGCTGAAGAAACATGTTAAATAACACACTTCAACTATATAATTTATAAATGTTATACATGTGCAATGGGTTGAACTTAAAAGTTAGCTTAAGAGCAAATTATGACTTAATATAATTTCTCTATGAAGCAGACTACTGTGTGGTACCGGTCTGACCAGTTTCAAAACCAAGGCAAGGCAAACATAAAGCATAAAAGGGGAAAGTAATAACCTCAGCTCCAAACCACAGCTATATGCCTCTGATGCAATTCACGAGCAACTACATTTTGTAACAGAGTGACACGCTGTTGACACGGTGTTCCAAATTCAACAAAGAAAACCTTGATAGCAACTAGTTCCGATGAACAGTCTGTTTTACTGGGGGAAAAACAACCTGGTTACCACAGTAACGCATTCATTCTTAAAGGGACAAGTAAAAGAAATATCAAACAGATTTGAACGTTTTTAGAAATAAAACACTCCGAAATGTATTTTTAAGTGCACATATACATTTGCTTTCATTTTAAGTGCAAGATATATCGTTTCTCTAAAAATAGACCATGGTTCAAATTCGTTTGAGCAACTCAGCACAATTATACCAGACCCATACCGCTTCCACTTCCTTGGACATACTGGAAATCTCCTGCACTTTCGCTCTTAACTCATCACGTTGCTTATCCACCACTTCCTTCAGCTTGAGCATCACCTCTCGTTCCTGACGCTGTGTGCGATCTAGAAAAAGGAAGCAAATGTAAGGTCATATTTTGAAACAGTCGGTTTTCTAATATGAGAATGAGCAAATTTAACGGCATTCCTGGCTACTGAGTTGACAGTAATAAATGAAGGAGAATAACCCCTTCCGTAAAAGAAATAAACCCAGCTTTATCGAGTCTGAAATACATCTGAGAGCTCATATGCTCTGAGAAGTTGTATTTCTCTGATATAAAGATAGAAATAACATGATCTCATGACTTTTTAAAGCACAAGCAATTACATTTTGAACTTTATACTGTCCATAACAATGAAAGTAAACTAAATTGGTGCAACAAGGAAAAAATGATATAATTATAAAACCATTTAAGACTCTGGATAATAAATATCTTAAATATATATATATATATTTTATGATGATGTATGTGACGACAAATTTGTTATTTGTATTTTTTTTTTTAATTCTCCTAAATGCATTGTGTACATCTTTTAATTTTAAATATTAATTTTTAAAAATGTATTTATATTATTTTAAATAAAATGCTGATCTCATAAATTTGAATCAACAGATCTTTTCCAATTTATTCAGTAATTGTAAACTACGAACCTTAATATCAGCTGCAAGCTCACATTCATCTGCCTCCATTTTTGAGTTCCACAATCAATAATAATGCATAGAACAAAGTCTTATCCTAATTTTTCAATCATCTGAAACATGTATCTCACTTGCTAATGGTATTTCATTCAATCTGAATTATAATTAGTCATTCCATTAGGTTAATTTAACTGAAAATATTTTATGGTTTCCTTTCAGAATGTGTATTTTATTTATTAAAATTGAGATGGCAGTTACACTTAAATTCATGTTAATTTAATTTTACCTTCTTTTGAGTGTGTGCATTGTAGGCGGGCCAGAAGCTCCTGATTCTCTTCCTTGAGGTGTTGCACCTGGGACTGTAACACTTCTACATTTCCCTTTAGTTTTTTCTCCTTCTGATGCCAGTCCTTAAGGGGACAAACACAGAATCATTGCAAAAATCCTTTCAAACCACAAACACATTACGTAAGACTTACCAGGTGTCACACTGACATAAGTTTCAAAAGCCTAACCATTTTGACAGGTCACTTGAGAACACAGTGGCTTGTAAATCATTCATGTGTAACTATCAGAACAGAAAACTTTAGAAGATCTTATTAAATGAAATAAACAAATGATTTTAAATTAATAATTCATTTAGGTTATTAATGTGTTATTATATAGCTTGTTGTAGATCTGTAGACATACAAATTACGGGTCCTATAGTCCAAAATCCCCATCACTGATGGATGGTACATGATGCTCTTCAAAATGACATTTATTGAGACCGGAAGTGCCATCTATTGGCATTTCCTAGAATCTATAAACGTGTCACGATTCGAATCAAAAGTCCATCCGGATTAAGGCAACTCTGTCTACATAACAGCTCCGTCCATGATATTAAAAACACATTTGTTCGATAACAAAATGTTCAAGACATTTGAAACGCAGTTTAAGAAGCTACGTTAGTCTTGCTACAGTAACAGTGTTGATATGTCGACCGTGTTCTTACCCCACTCTCTGTAACGCTACCGTTGCTGGACTCTTCGCACTCCTTCACATGTCGTTTCTTCTGCTGCTGTATCTGTAACGACTCAAACGCCTTCAACAATTCCTCTTCTTTAGATTTATGAGCTTGGTTTCTCGCCGCGAAACTCTCCAGAAGCTCCAACACTTTCACTATGTGAGACACCAGACCCTCCACACTCGACTTCCCATAGCTGTCGATTAGCTTCTCGACTTCTGCTCCCACCGCTTTAGCTATTTCATACACATCGTCCACTGTCATGGATGAAAACGTCCTGTCGAAGCACGAATGTGTCTTTACGATATCGTTTTGGTTTTCCTCGACGGCTATCATCACGCAAGTCTCCATAATGTAACGTTACTTAAGATGAACTTGAACAGCAAGAATCGAAATTCCTCTTGACAGTCAGACCTAAACATGCGTTCAGTCCGAACGCAGATCCTTTTCTTTCGTTTCACTTTTAAAGGCATGCATTTCGCTCCAGTTTGTTTTGTAACTACATCATGTTGATACGCTCCAATAAACGCGATTGAGATATAAAAGTGACGTGTGTGTCTATGCGGCGTAAAGAGTTCCGTGTCATAACCTGAAGATGTACGCCCACGTCACTAACCTGTGTATCACTTATGGCTGTGCATGCTTGCGTACATACTATTCTTTTTTTATATAAAAAGTAGCTGAACAGAGATATATCTATAACGACAGGACAGCCCACAGTGCTTGTTTGCCATGGATATTCCCTCCTTCTTTTCTGACCAATGCAACCCGAGAGCTTTAATATCCTGCATATATGGCAAGCCCTTTTAACATTCAAACTAACAAGCACATATTATTTATTATTTTTAAATTACTACTAAGTTTAGTCTATTTTAGTTTCACATGCTAGTAAACTTGTCTGTGACACTATATCCTCATTATTACCAGTGACATGTCTTATTTTACTTTAGGTACAAGTGATGTTTGTAATGTCATGAAAAAAAAATCTGATGTGCTTCTAGGAAACCTGAAATGGATACTAGAAGCAACTGTGAAAATATTTAAGAAATTTTACTGTGAAACCAAAGCAGCTACTATTACTTTCCTGTGCATGTTTACTTGGTCATAGGAATTAGAAGCAAAACTCTATTCAAATAATCTAACAGAAACAAAGCTGCAAAATAATGGCAATAAAGATAATGTACTTTGTTCTTCTGTGTCATATATGGCACTGCATTTATGGATCTCAAAGCACTAAAAAGAAAGTTTACTTTAAAAGAAAATTGGTCATTTATTACTACCGCTGTCAAACGATTAATCACATCCAAAATAAAAGTTGTTGTTTACATGTGTGTACTGAGTATATTTATTATGTATTTATTTTTAAAAATATTTAAATGCATTTACATGAATATATGTATATTACATTATTTATATTTATAAATATATTTAATATATAAACTTTGAAAAATATATACATGCGTATGTATTTATAAATACATAAAATATAAACAGTACACACACATATGTAAACAAAAATCTTTGTTTAATATATATATTAAATAATAATCATGATTAACCCTTTGACAGCACTATTTATTACTCATCCTCGTGTCGTTCCAAACCCGTAAGACCTTTGGAATATAAAATTAAGAATTTGGTGCAATACAAAAGCTTTCTGAACCTGCATAGGCAGCAACACAACTAACACATTCAAGTGCCAGAAAGATAGCAAGAACATTATTAAAATAGTCCATGTGACATCATTGGATCAACCTTAATTTTATAAGCTAAGAGAATGCTGTGCGCACAAATACTTTATTCAACTATTTAAAACTTTTTCATCCATGTCAGACTTGAACAATTCAATCAAGTCCTGCCATTTTAATGAATTTATCAAATTAGACATCTTTAAGGAATAAATGTGAAAACAACTTGCCATATGTGTTCAGGGCTGAGCTGCTCAGTGGACTGTAACATATGCATGCAGATTGGTTTGCTCTGAATACAGTGTCCTTGCTCTTTAGATAGAACAGCTAATGTTCCTTCAGAGGACACACTAACGATTTAATCCATGAAACCAACAGAAATGACAATAAATTCAAGCTCAACTTCTTATAAAAGTGGCAATCTTTATTTAAACCCAAACTACAGTGTACATAACAGATGCACAACATAGCTACAGGGTACAGACAAATTATTCTGGATTTATAAAAAAAACACAATGTACTACAAACAATTACGAAAAAAGGTACAGATATTTTTAGATGAGAATTCATTCAGAAAGCAAGCACAAAATGTGCTTTCAGCAATAAGCATAATCAACTCAATGCCAGGGATTTATGATAAAGCAATAAACAGATGACATGCTTTGAGTTTTCTAAACATTTAAATTACTGCAAACAGTATAGAGTGAGTCTTGGTGACAAAACATTACTTTAGCCTGTTGGGTGTATTTACTTTATATAGTCACTGTTTGTACTATTATGCATACATATCTTCACGATCAGCATTGTAAATTTCACCCTCCTGCAGAGAAGCAAAGTTGAGGAAGTGAGATGGCCTGTGAACTTCATGGTAGAACTCTTTCGGGTTGGCCAACTGTAGATCATATTTCATGTTGGGATCATGGCGAACACCTAGAATGCAAAAGGTAGAGGTTAGAAAAAATGTTGTATATGCAATTTACAAAAGGTGAAAATTCACTTCAAAATATATCATTATTTAAAGGCTATGCTAACCCATGAAGTTGTAGTTCCAGGAGACTTGGCCAGGCACCATGAAGAAGCCAAGGAAACGGTCAGACAAGAGCATCTGGACTCTTTCGTAGTGAGATGGCAAGTAACCTTTGGGGTTATTTCCCTTGTCTGTGTTTTGTCGACCCCACTCGTATCCACTGGGAGTCAGCTTGTAAGCCGTCAGCGTGCAGGAACCAGGAGTGAAACTAGATAAAAATCCAAAAACGCCAAATTGAATACATGACACTGGCCAAGCATTACAGTCAGAATGTTAAGAATGCAGCCACAGTGCATTAGTGTGCTAAAACTGTACCTGCAAGTAATAATGATAGTCTTCTCGCCATCCCAGGATGGGTTGTCAGCCATGACCTTTGCATGGGTGGTCACATCCTGAGGAGATAGCTGAGGCGATTCATTGGGCTGTGTATGGATCCATCCAAGTGGCTCCATTTCCTATGAAATTCAAGAAGCATTCGATTAGTTTGGGAAGATTGGGATGTAGACTGCTGATTACACCAAACTACAGACATAGGCTTGTGTTTAACCTACTGACCTTCAAGTACTCGTGTTGTGGCAGCTGGTTGGGCAGGTGAACGGTCTGATGCGTACCCCACTGTGGCACCATCACGATGCAGCGGATTTCCTTTACCTGAGGGTTATCTGGAGGGCTGGTTCCATACAGATAACCTGCAATCTACAGGAAAAATATAGATGCAAGCAAAATTCAGGTTTAGAATACAACTAATGAAGAGGATTCACAAGAGAAAATGTGTTAAGTCAGTTATTATAACCTGAGCACGCAGATCCGAGATGCAGATGAACTTTTTCAGAACGTTCTTGGGCAAAATGTACGTGTAGCCAGTTTCTTTAATGTCATCCGATGACACGTAGATGTGGTTAGTACGTAAGTGCAAGTTGGCAGCAGAGATTGCCCTGTGAGATCAGGAAGAGCGTTTAAAAACAAAGTCTAGCTGTGTTGTAATCACAACGAGTGACAGGGAAAACTTTCCATACCTAACTCTCCATTCGGTTTTAGAAGAGAAGGTCTGTGTCTCGTAGTTGCTGGTGGTGGAGGTGATAATCTCATCTCCGTGTTTGTTTACAGTGCGAGTTTGTGTGGCTGTTAGCTGAGACTGCTCCTTGGTCTGCTTCTCGATCTCAGCGATCTGCTGTCTCTGCTGAGATGGAGCGGAGATCTCCATACCCAGGATGATGTCCCTGATTTCAGACTGAGTCAAAGATGCCACATTCACACTGTGGAAAAGTAAACAAAATTAATATCTGAAAAGTTGACCATTCCACATCTATATGCACTCAGATGTAGGCAATTATCTTGTACTCACTTGTTCTTCTTGCCATAGTCAGCCAGGATGAGATCTTTGAGTTGCACCTCCACTTTGATCCATTCCTCATCGGTCAGTGTGGGCCAGATGTGGTGAGGCTCAGTGATTGTGGTTTTATCAGGCTTCAGGATAACTTTAGCACGGTCGTTGTTGACGTGAAGTGCTCTCAGGATTAAGATCAAACGAGAGAATGCCTAGGCAGCAAAAAACATCCTAGTTTTAGACATAGTAGTAATGACCAGTGTAACTAAGAAGCTACTAATAGTTTTAGACAGGAAAATAATATAAGAGCTAGATTTACAGTGTAAGAGGAGATGGTCTTCAGCCAGTCATCATACAAATTGAACAGGACCATCTGAGGCTCTGTGGCTTTCAGAATGAGATCTCCAAACTTCTCCACTTTCAGACAGGCCTGGAAGGGCAGCTGGAGCTCAGAGCCCTTGATCACAATGTTGGGGAAGTCCAGCAAGTGCACCTGAGGAAAACAGACAGCTGTTAACCTAAAAGTTCACATCTTACATAATTTTCCAGTGCTATAACACAGCTACTTTGACTGGGCGTTTCTTACCTCAAGAGGATCCAACATGCCTTTCCTGGTCACAATAATCTGCTTGGGCTGCTCTTCAACAGGCAGCGATCGAATCAGGGCAGCCACTTCTTCAGCAGTTTTCCACTTAGCCAGCTACAAAAGCACAAATGCAAAATGTATAACTGAGTAAATAGAGCCACATGAGTGATTGCGTTGTGCAGACCATAGTAACCTCACAGAGACAAAATACAGAGCACACAGTGACAGACTTACCTGTCCAAGACGCTTTTGTCCTGCCCATACAGACGTGTGAATGATTTTCAGGAAAAGCTGTCCAGTTCTGGGGTTGAAGATGAAAATGGCTCCATTGATTGGTTTTGTGGTCAAGTTACCTTCAAAGGTCTAAAACGGGAAATGAAAGATTAAAATATCTGGCACACAACCTATAGAGAAAACACCATGAACACCAAAAAGGGACATCTTCATGATGTTAAATTCACTTGCCTTGTGGATGGTGACTCTATACACATTGGTGTCATCCACAAACCAGATGATCTGGTTGGAGAAGAGTTCTCCGTAGTTCTGGGAAGACAGGTAAGGCTCAGTGGGCTCTGAAGAGTAGAGTTGCAGACCCTTGCGGATTCGCTCTCTCAGCACATACAGAGCCGGGTTGGCCTTCATTATCTTTGCCATGGCCTGCTGGATCAAGGGCTTGCCCCCAGGGAACCAGTTACCATAGGCACTGTAGAGAGAGAAACAAACAAATCATAAATACTTGCTGCTCTGTCGCCATTTTTGGAATGCGTAACCAAGTTGTACTTGACTGTGATATAAATCGTCTGCACAATTTGCTATAAAATACTGACCTGTGAAGGTTGTAGGCCAGATCGATGGCAATCAGGACTCCAGTGGGTGATGGGTAAATACTCATGTTGTCAGTGGTGTAGTCCAAGAACTTGGCCCTGGCGTATCGCTCAATATCATGGGAGTCGTAGTCACCCCATCTGAGCTGAATGTCAATCCAGTACTTCTGTGTGGTTGTGCTGTCCATAACATCCCTATAGAAGGAATAATAAAAAAAAAAAGCTTAAGCATACAGCACAACTTGACTGACATTTTCATTGTGTGACATTTTTTCATCTCCCTTCTGATATATTAGAAAAAAAATGTGTTCATTCATATCAATCAAACATACTTGGAGTCTGCTAGAAGCGAGGGGCGAGAGACGTTCCACTTGTAGGAGGCAAACAACAGAATGTCAGCACAGGAGGAATTCATCTTGTAAGACTTCCTGGGATGGATTGTCTCTTTCTGGACAGTCTCGATCTCCAAAGCATCCAGCTCTTGGTCAAACACCTACACAGAGCAAACAAACGTTTACTGATGGCGCTCTTCTGAATAAGCCAATTGTTAGCAATAGTTCAGCTTAAATGTGAAACCACACAAACAGTTTATACAGAACAGTCCTGTTAAACAAGCATGCGTATTATTCAATGCATAATATCCTGACCCATTTAAAGGAAGGGAAGTGCATCTTTTTACCTGACACAGATCCATGACAATGCTCTCATGAATCTTCTGCCACAAGTGAGCTCTGAAGATCTGGATCAGAGAGATCTTGAGAGTTGGGATTTTACCATGCATGAAGATTCCAGTGAGGTCCAACTGCACTTGGAAACCCACATATACCTACGAGAACATCAAAAGAATGAGTGAGTCTCAAAAAAAGAAGGTTGAGGAAAAAATGCTCTGTCTAAATTCAACAGCTTTTCATAGACATACATTTGCTCTGTTGATTGTAGGAGACCACCACAAGGTGAATCGTCGATTAGGAATCTGGTTCAGACCAGATCTCTGAGCATTGGTGAGTTTTTTCCATTTCATAGACTCTTCGAAACCACTGGCCTTCTCCCTATTAGAGATTGAAATGTTGAGTCAATGAATCTTAAAAACATCAAAAACTGAGTTAACTATACTGGATGTTTGTCAACATTAAAAAGGTCCTACCAGAAGAGACCCTCCCAGGTGGGGAAGTAGGTTCCCTTGAAGAGCGTATGCTCAAGAATGCCTTCCACCCCTCCAAGAGCCTGGATCATGTCAGTACGGTAGTTGTTTAAATTCCACAATTTTCCATCATGCCTCTGGTGAGTCCACCAGAATGGATTTTGCTTCAACACCTGAAAACACAATCAAAAACCTCTAAGTGATGTCTGGTACTCCTTTCCAATCTTGAAAATACGAATTGCATGTTTAAAGACTTTTACCTGATACTGCTTGAAGTCTGTTCTGACTCTCCATCCCTTGTCATAAGCCAGAGTGTGTCTGTCCTTCTGGAAGAGTGTGTTGATACGTGGAATTCCTCTGTCCCAGGAGTCCTCCAGATCCTCCAGTGTCAAACGCCTGAGGAGAATCAAACTCATTTTAATAAGAATGAACCCTTCAACATAATCAAGAATTGGGTTTGGTTAGGAGGACAAGTACCTGTTCTGAGCAATGGCCTCTTGACGTTTGAGGGCGTATTCGGCCCAAACTCTCTGGGAGTCAATGAACTCGCTCTCCCATGGCTGGATGTAGCGGTACAGATTAGGAATCAGCTGATCCTCCTCATGACTCATACCAGAGCGGAAATGAGTGATGCCTACATCAGTCTGTTTGGACCACCTGAGCAAGAACAGAAGAATTTAAAATCAATAACCTGCATCCGTGTACGTTTCATTTCCATGAAGATGCTAATAAAAGAAACTAATAAAAAATGCAAATAACTTACCTAAGGTCAGACTGTGGAATCAATACGTGTCCCATAGAAAGCATTCCCAGTCCACCCAACTCTTTAGGGGTGTAAAACACCACAGGAGGGAAACGACTAGGCATTTTCGAGTTCAATCCAATCTTGATACGGGTTTGGATCTTATTCTCGCACTTCACCAGCAGGTCTAAAAGCTCTTGAGTGTTGACCACAGCTTCACGGAAGTATGTCATCAGACCAATCAGAGCAGTGTTCCATTTGTTCACAATCTGAGAAGAGCAACATTATGTTAGACCATGCATAAAATGGGGAATACATGTTGGCTATGGTTGTTTTGATTTTATGGTTCAGGGCTTATACCTTTGTGAAGGTGGTGGACCCAGAAGCCATCAGAATCTGTCGCACTCTGTTGTGGAACCTCTGCATGGACTCGTCATCTACACGCAAGAAACACTGTGCTGTCCTTTCCTTTGTTACCTAAAAATCAACATACAATTATCCACCATCCTTTCTGATGTTATTTTTTAGTAGTTTCGTTATTCTCCTTACCTCATTCTGCAAATTCCACACACCATCTTTGTGTGTAAATTCCTCATAACTAGTGCGGCACTTGGGAAGGATACGACACTCAAAGCCACACATGTTGAAGAGTAGATTGGGGTTGTCCTTGCTATACACAGACACAAAGCTGTTCTCCCACTGAACTGTTGTCACAGAACGAGGGAGGCGATTCTTAATGTCCCAAAACACAGCACGGCCCCTGGGTGATTATAAGAAAATCAATTATTACATGTGCATTTTTCTCTTTATTAAGAGATTCACAAAGACAAAATTCTAAAGCACTTACAAGTTCACATCATGTTTCATCAGTCTCATCCTAGCATCTCTTGGCCAGCATTTCTTATTGTTGTAGCCCACAATGTTCTCATTGTTGGGATCTGGGTGTTCGGTCAAGTACCTCTGGATCAGATCTCTTGCCTCATCAGCAGAGAACCTATACATAATCAAAAACACAAATTCATAAAATTGTACAACAGCACATTTTGGAAAAAGAAATAAAAAAAACTCAGTACTTCACAACAGGGAGATTTCTTTTATCTGCACTACTAACCTGAAAAAGATGTGAATGCGGTCTATGTATCTGCAGTATAGACGTATAGGATGGGCACTCTCAGTGGCCGTGTCTTGAAAGCTGAGAAAGTCATTGGGCATCTGAGGAGGTCCAGCCATCTCACTGGCTCTGTGCAGACCCAGCACCAGCAGGTCCATCACCAGCCCATAGTACTGAACGATGAAAGAGGCAAACTGCAGGCCACGGATGATACCGTACGAGTTTGTGTGGTTCATGTCCTGTTAAGAGGAAATACAAATACTAAAAACCAAACAGAGAAATAAAAGGAAATTTCTAATATGACACCTCAAAAACATTAAGAGAGAAATAAATGAATTTCAAACTGTATTACACATGCAATAACAGACCTTGTAGTTAATGACAACATTGTTTTTGGCCGTCATGTAATCGGCAATGTTGTGATCAACAATGAGACGCAGAAGCCTGTTGAGCAGTGTCAAGTCAATCTTCTCATACATCTTCTCATAGCGAGACTCCAGCATGACGTTGCATTCGCCTTCTGCCGTCTCCCACACATCCTGCAGGTTGTTGATACCTAGATGACATAATTAGAAATTTGCAATACAGCAACATAATTAGCAACATAAAAGGCCAACACTGTAGTGTTGTTAAAAGTGCAAACTTTGGTTCTAGCTGGTACTGAAATGTCAAAAAAAATAAAAAAAATTGTGATACCAGCATTTCAGCAAACTTTAGGCACTGTTAAGCAGATTTTTAAACACCTCTGATTTGGCCATTGTTTTCATGTGCTCATGTCTGTAATTTGCAATAATTGCTTCACACTCTTTACAAAGGGCTTACACAGATACGCATAAAAGTTGTGACTATGAGCAGATCCCTAATATATCTGCTCATAGACAGATTCTCTGAAAGATGCGGTTTAAAACACTCCCATTTTTTAAATTTCAGTAACACGCGATACCAAACTCTGTACTTTTGACCACACTACAACACTGTAATACTCTATTATAGCTTTAGATTTGCCACCCTGTGTTATAATATCACCCATCAAAAAAATAAACAAAATTTAAAAAAAAGAAAGGAAAAAAAAACCTCACCTTGGCACCATTTGTAGACCAGCAGTGGAGGTGGCTCTGTGTCAGCTGGTTTGATCCAGGGTGGAAAAAGTCTGCGCTTGTCTGCTTCATACCAGAGGTACTGATCCAGGTATGCATCGGTAATCTTTTCCAGAGGCTCAACATCATATACCGGGACCAAGTGACTGTAAAGGTCCATGAACTCAATGCCCACCTAGAGAGAAAAATAACCACTTTAGACGCAAGATAGGACCAGCAACAGGCGAAGAGAACTCTTGTTGTAATATGAAGTATGCTAAAATAAACGTGTGCAAACCTCTTTGAAGGCTCTCTGAGTGAGGAGGTGACGTTTGATTCTGGACAGAGCCTCATGAGGATTATCATAGGCCTGCTCAATCAGACCCAACTCCTCACGTTGTGACTGGTTCAGCCTTGACTTCACACTAGATAAAAAGAAAGCAAAGTTAGAAAAGATGCAAACATCTAGTCAAAACCAGTGCATCCAATTAGCTTGCTTTTTATGGGACTGGCCTAACCTGTAAGCCTCCTTGAGTCTCTCCAAAGCCAGGATGAGCAGCTTAGTGTCATGTTTGTAAGACAGAGGAGGGAAGGGGATCGGAGAGAAACGACGACTCTCCAGCCAGTGCACTGTGGTGGTGTAAATGGCCACGGCCTCCTCAGCTGTGATGTAAGGTCCATCCTATAAAATAAAAATGCATCAATCTTTGTGTTCTTTATCAGTAACAGCAGCCTGTTCAAAAACATTGTGTTTCCCAAGAAATGTACCTTCAGGTAATTATGCTGTCTCTCCTGCTCTGCCTTTAGATAGAGTCGAGTGAGACGTCCCAGGTTCTTCTTACACACAGTCTTATCCACAGTTGCTCCTCTTCTGATTCTCTCACGGTTGTAGTGAGCTGTGTTGGTCCACCAGTCAGCTTTGGCCTTCACATAGCGGAGAATCATGTTCTCAATGGGAGTTGGAAGCCCAGGAACCTGAATAAAATTCAAAAAGTCAAAAACCCCTTAATGATAAATTTCAAAATTTAATCATCATTGGAAGACAGCAAAAAGCTTTGAACAAAAGTTTACCTTCCAAGGGATATTGGCCTTCCAGCATCTCCATGACTCGCTGAGATGCTGCAAGATGGTTCTGGCTTTGTTCTGCTTGATACCCTCAGGCATCATATCCAGGATGTCATGCATCACAGCAGCTCTCAACTCCAAATCAAAGTGAGATTCCACACGCTGTTTGGTCACAGTCTTTGCAACACCCTTGGAGTGTCGACCTAAACAGCATTACACAAGGAAATTAGTATTTGTTATCCGTGAAAATGTAACTATATCCTTCTACATGCTTTTCGCTTATGAATAAAATCTCATTTTACCCTCAAACTGCCTGGCCAGAAGATTGCCAAGCCACCGCTCCAGAAGAGGAGTGATGCCTCTCATGAAGAACAGCCAGACTCTCCATCCTGGAGCCCAGAACCCACAGCCTGGACCTTTTCCAACTGGGCCCTATAAAAACAGATAACTTTAGATGCAAGGCATAGCATCAATTCACCAAAACACAATCACAGGAAAATTATTTACTTCACAAAATGATGTATTTGGTTGAATTGAGTGTTACTCACTGTGTTGAAGCGGTAGTAGATCAGATGCTTCAGATCTTTGCACATTCTAATCTGCCTCATGAGCTTGTACTTGTAGCGGTACATGCCAGTCAATTGACCAACATGGGCGAAAATGTACTGCAGTCCATCTGCCAGCTACAAGGTAAACAAAATACTTTAATAACAAAACAATAATAACAATTAGCCACATAGAAACTGCATTCATTATTGTATATTATACCTGGAAAGCGTCAACATTTCCGAGCCTGTACTGCACATGACTGTCCACCACAAGCTTGCTCAAACGCAGAACCTCACGGCACAAGTGGAACGCATTCCCGAATCTGGATTTCTTACGTTCCTTTGTGGTCAGGGTTTTCACAGGCTTCAAGTTGAAGTTGTAGTCCAAGTGCAGGTAGTTGAGGTTCTTTCTGTGAATCAGCAGGTTCAGCATGTTGTAGCCCTGCCGGCACACCTGGAGACCAACTTCTACCCAATCCAGCTTTGTGGACTGGAAGAATTTGGTGGCTTTGAAAGAGCGGAACAGGTATCTAAAAGATAAAAGGGAAATGCAACCATTATTAAATGCATCAATATTTTTCAATAAAACAAGCTCTTGAATAACATTCCCACCTCTTTTTCTGTGCCTTAGGTGGTCTGTGTTTTAGAGCATTCAGCACGTAGTACTTCAGGAGCTTCTGGTAAGACACACGCACCTTCACAGGCTGGCCAGCAGGACAGTGCTCACGATACCTAAAGGTGTTTGAACAAAAAAAAAAAAAAAAAAAGAGCCTATATTCAGAAATTATAGTCTTCTTGTACGGTCTCTTAAAACAAACCCTACATGTGTTAGTGGCCATTCACGTAGAATTCGTTTTTGAGGTTAAAAATGTGAGAGACAGGGCAGTGAATAAAAAGGCCTAAAAATTGATTTTTCATAAGTTTAACTTAAATTACGTTTTTAGAATGCCAAGTTATCTGCAAAAAATGCTAAGTGTGAGTACAACCATCAAAGACGTCCCTGCAGAGTTTAGCTCCAACCCTCAACACACACACCTGAAGCAGCTAATAAGGGTCTTACTAGGTATGCTTAAAACTTCCAGGCAGGTGTGTTGAGGCAAGTTAGAGCTAAATTCTGCAGGACACCGGCCCTCCAAGGTCATGTTTGATAACCCCATGTTTACATAGATAAATGCAAAAGCAGCACAGTAGATTTTAAAAATGTGTTCTTTGAGAACGGCACCTTCTAGTGTGCAAATAAAGAATATTGTTCAATACAAACCAGTTTTTGATGAGAGGCACATCAATGGCCCGTCTGGTTCTTCCTGAGCGGAGATTAAATGGACGAGGGGCCCACAACAGCGCAATCCCATTGGCTGTGTTGTCAGTATAGAGAGGTGTCTCCTTCAGGAATGGCTCAACATACTCAGGCAGTTCAAACTCCTCATCATCATCTGGAAGTGGCTCTTGGCTCTATAGTGAAAACAGAAGCGTGCAATTACAGGGAGAAAATCTGGAAACTTACGGGTACGGTTTAATTAATCAGTTGAACATCTGACCTTGACAGAGTGCCTGTGAGAGATGGGGTTGATCAGAGGGTCAAAGTAGAAGGCTGGAAGATCAGGATCCTCAGTCTTGATGAACACCACATTTGGTGTGTGGTACCTGCATGAAGAGTCACAAATCATTAGTTCAGCAAAAAATCACAATTTGTACAGAAGTATAAAACTGTAGGCATAATGAAGTTTCATACCAGGTGAGATGCACATGATGTGGCAGGTTGTTGTATAGGTAAGGGAATGCAATTTTGTACTCCGTCCTGATTGGTTGTCTGATGATGATCTTGTTGATGTCGTTGAATTCATTCCAGTCTTCATCCCTAAAAACAAACCAAGTTAGACTTCCGGAGAAAATAAAACGTAATGGTGAATTATGCTACAGAACTTAGTACATACTGGAGGTTAATGTCCCTGACAAGAGGCTCAAATTTGGGGCCCCCTGGAATGGCCATGTTCAATGCTTTAGAGGTGAAGAAAGCCTTCAAGTCAAACAAGTAGAAGTAGTTTCCATCCACCAAGTCTGTCAGCAGCTGATTAGCCAATCGATACAGAGTGGACATCATTGGTAAAGTGAACTGCCAGCGTCTGTATGTGGTCCCATTCACATATCTGTGGAAGGAAAAATAAAACATAAACAAAAGATACAAGAAACCATATTTTTTACAACTGTCATCAACACTCACTTTGTGGTATCTTTCAGAGGTTGATGCTCATATAACCATTCTGCCACTGAGGAGTCCTCTTCAGGGTCCAGCTCCATCTGGATTGCCTCCAGAGGCTCAACATCCAGGATGTTGTCCGCATAATCCAACGGAGGCTCTTCATCATCAAACGGGGGGAAGCGCATGCGTTTGAAGTGCCGTCTGTCTCTTTTTTCACGACGCATCATGATCCACATTGTGCTGGTGGGGGAAAAAAAATTACATTTTAACTACTGCAACCATACTAATATATAAAGCAATTTTTGAGCAGCCCTGCAAACAATCGTATCTAGAGCTTTCAAAACAGCATTACATTTATCAGAACTTTTTTTCTGCAAAATGTTTCAATCTCTGCTCTGAAAGTCATGACACTGAACATGTCACCTACCCCCACTGAGCAATGTACACCGGCTCAATCACCCATGGGATTTCATTCACAAAGGAAATGGCACCAGTTATGTGGTAGAGCACAGGAACATCTCTGATCTGCTCCCAGGGCATGGGCATGTTCTCCAGCAATTTGAGCACTGCATGGGGCATGTATTTTAAGGCCCTGCAAACAAAAAAAAGCAACATACACTATTAATAACGAACATACAAAAATATCAGTTACCTTGTCAAAAACAAATATTCTTACCCAAGGTAGACCCTCTTGTCATGCCGAAATTTCCTGTTCGTCATGTCACCATGATCCCTGATGATTTTGCGCACATGCTCAGGTGGCATGTCCTCTTTCTGAGCATCCACAAAGCCAAATTTCCTCTTCTCCGAGTAGCGTTTGGCCTGAAGCTGCTGCCATTTCCGAGCTGCAGCAAAAATAAAACAAATCACGTCACTAAACATTTAGAGTACACAAAGCAAAAACTCCATGATCAACCATGTAAACACACCTTTCTCTTGCAGTTTCTCCTCAGTCATGTAGTCTGGTACTGGAGCAACAGCAGGAGGAGGTGGAGGAACACCTGGAGGCATTGTTCCAGGCACACCTCTGTAGGGGAATGCAGCTGCCATGGCAGCGTGTACTGCAAGGAAAACAATAACGCACAAAATATAGGATCGTATACTGACACACGTTGAAGATTATAATAGAATTAAACACTCCGCTACGAATTCATTCAAAGTACCCCAACAAGTGACTAAATGAGATACAACAAAAAAAACAAAGCTGTTGGAAATAAAAGGAAATCTGAATTAAAATTCTAGAATTTGAGCAACCAGTTGTTATCAAAATCAAACCACAACAATGAACTTCAATGAGTAACTTGGCTATCGCGCCTGAATTGTTTCCCATCGTGCCGAAACTAGCAATCCACTCTTTATTCATTAAAGACGCCATATAAACCTTAAATAACAGACACGTTTTTACAGATTTTGCAGATCAAATGAAAATACATATATTCGCATATTTATGATATGAATACACGCTGCAGTTTTACGGTTTTGTTAGAGCAGGAGCTAGCATGTTAGCTTAGCTTACTACATATTACACAAGCAAACTGTTTCCGCAAACAAGCATCACCAAGAAAAACGCGATAACGTTATTTTAAAATAGACAAAATAAAAAGATCCAATTTCTCGCATACAACAATATAACTCACTGTATTAAAAGCAGGTTCTCGCCAGTAAATGTAGTTGTGTGCTGGGTTTGTGCTCAGCGGAATGGCGTACCATGCACGTTGTGCGTACGGGCTTCCGATTCACGAATACGTATTGCGTATCTGGATGGCTCTGCTTCAACGGAAATTATGTGTTTTACGACAGTGAACGTAAGAAAATACGTAGGCCAAACTTCCGGATGCGATACCGGATATACATAAAAAAAATAATCTGTCCATTTGATTTTTTCGTTTTATTCTTTTTGTTTGTATTCTGTTTAATATTGTACCGTGACTGTTTTATTAAATAAATAAAGAAAAAATTCACGAGAATAAGACACGATGTTTATAAAGAGACGAGATGGAAACAGAAAATAAAGCAACTTAAGCTTCAAATCAAATTGCTGTAGAATTTACACGTCACAAATTGAAACGTTTTTAAGCTATTTTAGTTCATTTTAAGTTAAAAATGGGTCAAATAGATTAAATATGTGTTGATTTTTTTAAAATGTGTAACAAATTGTACAAAAATTGCACACATTTTATA
>JAUMHE010000019.1:1277684-1288804 GCA_032359235.1 Enteromius mattozi
ACTTAGTTGCCAAACCTAAATTTCTCATTTTCATTTAGTTTATTTGACATTGCCAAAAAGAAATAAACTATATTCTGAAATAAAAATGGAAGAAAATCTGTACCATATGGACATGAAAAACAAAAAAACAAATTATAAAACTGTAACTACAGTTGAAAAGATGGGTCCTAGTATATAGATTCATCGTAGTGTCATTGTAGGGGCATTGAAAAACATTGAAGTCCTCTTGTAATACGGTTTTTGGGTCTTCTGTCATTGTCTGAATTCTCAATAGAGGGCGATATAACGCTTTCGAGTAACGCCTACCTTATCTAAAATGCCACATGTAAGCAATCATACCGCAAAACTGATATATTTGTCACAAAGTTATTTTAATCTTTGAACGAGTATGTTCCTTCTGAATGAACACGTAACGTACGGGTACTTATGTGAGGAATGTAAGAAATGCTTTTGTTTCCTCTTTTAAAAAATGCAGTCATCTAATGAATGAAAAAGGCTATTAAAACGCACTCTACATGTTTATTAAACGGTGATGAAGTGAAAGTTGAGGATATACATGTGATACTATTAGTCGTGGGACTTCCGGGTACAGCTGGAGAGAGAGAGAGAGAGAGAGAAAGAGAGAGCGAGAGAGGGCGGGTGCCGGCTGCTAACACCCGCTTCAAACCATTTTACCGAGTACAGGTTTTATACCACAGTACTCACATTACAATAGAGCATTACTATCTGTTTTTAAACACCTAAATCTCCAGCCGTCATTTTTACTATATATGCTTAAGTGACTTAGACAACTGTAAAAGCGACTTTTCAGTGTCCCAGTGAGGTAAATATTCTCGTCGGTGAGATTCACACAGGAGGGAAAGGACCAGATTACAGCTCAAGTCTGAGAACAAGTCACCCATCACTGCTGGGGTTCTCTTATGCAGTATTATAGTTCTGGACGTTGCAGGATTTGAAGTCGGCGTGCTTTAATCAAGGTAAGTGCTTGACACGCCATTCATTCCAGATAGAATTAAAGCGGGTTTACGCCTCATGAAGTAAGAGTTTTGAATTCACACGTGCGTTTGTGTCAGTGTCAGAGTGCGGATTGTCAAAATAATCTTTCTTAGGATTTCTTTCCTATATATTTGAGATGTCCGGTTGATAAAAGAGTCGGATCTTTTCAATGAATTTGTTGAACCACAAAACGGGACTGAACGATTCTTTCGAGACTCGATCAGAGCAGTTCTCTCTCGGATAAGTATTGATGGTAAGAGCATTTAAACAGAGGAATAAACGATGACTGTATAGCTGAAATAATAATAATAAAAAAACAGAAATCACAATTAATAATCATTTTGTAGCATTTTTTTTTGTGACAAACTGCTGGAAACAACTGATTCGCGAAAAATAGTCAGACTTTCCAACACTTCTTGCTTATGAGTTATTGAGTTCCCTAGATAGACAGCAGTTTAGGGCGTCATAGGCGCGTGGTAACTCTTTAGGGTTTGATGCACGAAAACTGTCATGACCACATGGATCTCACCTGTTATTTTACTCATGTTATTCATGAAAATACTACCCAAACCTGTTTAGATCTGGATTCAAATGCATGAGGGTTATACAAACAAACCCCCAGCTCTAAAGCTTAAGCTTGAAAGTGCAAAACTACGGACATGCATTGAGATCCATTTGTTAGGGAGTGTTTCAGGCAGCTCCAGACCACATTTTCCAGGACTCCTCAGGATGGAATGACAAGGGGAGTTAAAGGAGACCAGCTGTTGATTATTTGTCATTCCAAACTAACCTCCCTCAAACCAATTACATTAGACATTCCACTGGGGAATATACTATCAGCATCACCCTGAGAGGCCGAGCTTGTACAATTGTGTTGACTCTGTTATTTTTACAACACTGTCTGGGTCAGGGCGCATATAAGAGGATGTTTCTTTCACCTGTGCTGCAGCACAGCGCTGAGGACATCTTAAGGTCGTTGTCAGGTCATGTCCTCAAGTGTCCCCTCTCAAATCCCCCCTTGTGTATCATTCCTCTTTCCATGTGTTGCAAAACCTAACGAAGATGCGCCTGTCAAACGAAATGGATTGCTTACAGTGGAAGATCTATTATGTTGTGCAACACTGCATGGATGGTGTAACTAGTATAATTGACAACAATTAGAAGCTGACAGTTGCTTAGGCGTCTGTGAACGGTTAAGTAATGCTATAACAGTCATGCTTATGGTGTTTGTGCAGTGCGTTTTCCAAAAAACAGTGTTGTCATACGGTTCTTGGAAAGCAACTGTGTGTTTTCGTTTAGAATGGTAGTGTTACAAAATACTAATCTTGTTAGGACATCCCTGCTAAACTGATTATTTTCACCCCAAAATTAAAATGTGCTGAAATTTTACTCCCTCAGTCCATTCAAGATGTTAATGAGTTTGTCTCTTAATCAGAACAGTTACCTCTTAGTATTACATCTCTCACTCATCAGTGGACCCTTTGCAGTGAATGGGTGCCGCTAAGATGAGAGTTAAAAAAACATCACAATAATCCAAAAGTGACATGCACAGATCAAGCAGTGTTTGGAAGTGAAGACTGTCCTGAACAAATATGTTTGTGGATTTTGATGTGAGAGGACCAACAGGCGATGAACTTTTATGGATTTGTATTTTGGCCAGAAGCTACTGTCTGAAGTTAAAATGCCTTAATGATAGATTTTTTTTTTTTTTACTACAAGCTTACAGCTTTTCATTTTACAAGACATTAATTCATGGACTGGTGTCGTGTGGATTGCTTGTAGATTATTGTTTGTTTTTATCAGCTGTTTGGACTCTCATTCTGACGGCACCCATTCACTTGCAGTGGATCCGTTGATAAGTGAACGATGCAATGCTACATGAAGTAAATTTTCATTTTTGGGTGAACTGTTTCTTTAACTCAGGGTTGTAATTGATACAGTGTCGACTGTGACAAAGGGAGGTTCTTTGGAATACAGCATATTTTTTAGAGCAGCGGGATTCTGGTTTTTGGTCAGAGGCCGGGAGACTTTGTACTTGAGCTATTTTCCAGCTGTCCCAAGACAATTAACTTTCTACGTCTGTCAGCAGTGAGCAATGCAAGTGTGCCGTGTGTGTTCACTTTTCCCTCGTGCAGCAAACTTTGTGTTAGACACACAACATTTGCTGTATCAACCGTTGAGACTTCTTGTTTAGTCTGTTTCTTTATCTTCCAATTATTCTCCATTCATCGTGTTTATGAAGATGGTGAGATTGCAGAGGAATATTTGGTTTAGAGCGGGAGGACTGGTGACACATGTGGCTGTGCAAACCCAGCCCTTCCCTTATTGCTGGTCTGTCAACCAGCCAGCTGTCAACGTGTCCCAGAGAGATCTCAGAGGGGATACACCTGTGTCTGAAACACTCAGAACAGGAAGTTCTCAGGGTTAACCAACCACATAAACGTGTCTCTAGATGAAGTTATGTTCTGTGCTTTTTGAGTGTAAATTTATAGTAGCAGACGGTTTTATATGAACTTAACCCTGTTTACTTTGTAATGCATGTTGCTAAACGTTTCATTAGAACCCGAGCACCGTGGTGCGAGGAATCTCTTGGAATTGCTCCGTTTTTTATTTTTCTAAAGGCCAATATTCAGTTATAATCATAGCGTCACCTGTAGACAACAGGATATGTCATGCTTTAATATAACTCAAACATACCATGTTCAAACTGCACCAAACTATCAAATATGTTTGATAAAAGTACTGGTCTGAAGACATCTGCATGTCAATTTTCAATTAAGTGCCACCAGCTGGTAGCAGGTAGTTTGACACATATAAATAGCTTTTACATATTGTTTCTATATTTGTTTCTTTAAATTTATATTGCTCACTGTTACCTGTCCTCCTAAAGCCACGGGTGTGAGGGCGGTGAGCCCGGGTGCGAGGGCCCTTTCGTCGCTGCTTGCAGCTTTAATTTGTCTTTGTAATTTTTCGTCAGAATATTCAAGCTCTTCAGGTCCCACACTGCTTTGTGTTCTCATTGAATATCCTGTTACGTCACATTGCTGGGTTGCGAACACCTTTCATGTCTGCTTTAAACCTTTAGCCTTTTGCTCAGCATTGCAGAGTCTTTCTTCAGTGGATAAAAGAATTTATGTCATTGTGGTTTGAAACGTTTGCATAGAGAAACAGAGTATGAGTGGCAGGAGCCTTGATAGCTTTTTTGTTTACAGTACGTACAGCCTAGTAGGTTTTAATCTAGGTTTTAGTGTAAGAGCTAGATGGAGGTGGAGGGAGCAGAGGGTAAGAGAGACTGTAAACATTTTGATGCCCTGTGGTGAGTCATGAGCTCATTGTAGGATCTGCAGTTTTTCTTAATTTAGCTGTGGCTTTTCCATTTGAAATTTCCCATTGAGGGCCCTGCCCTTGGACTCTGCTTTGCTCCATATCAGGGAAAAATTGCAAAGGCCAGACCAAAGCCTTTTATCTACAGCTCTAAAACTTTACTAGTCTGGATGGCTTGTTTGAATGGTATTTCTTATTTATAATGTTCATTAAAAATTACTACGACTCTCAACTATGGCGGATGTACAGTGGCTCCAAAAGTATTTGGACCCACAATAGTTTTATTTAGCATTGGTTGATAAAAAGTGACAAAAATATTTTGGCTTTTTTAAAATATTTTTGTTTTTTTATATTTTGTTAAAAAATATAAATTAATTATACATTTAAAAATGTCCAAAAGTGGCCACTGTTTATCATGATAATAAATATTCGTGTATACCGTGGTGCACTTCAGGCTTAAAAAGTCACCCTGAACTTTCAAGAAAAATGAGGCATATTTGCTTAGCAGAGAGTCTGTCGAACATTTTCTCTTATTTTCATAAATTGAGTAGAATGGCTGTCATTTGAGATTGCAGATGTGTGTACCGTACCCTCTCATATTACTCATCTTGTGCTGACTGTGTGGTTTGAGAGCTTAAAATCCTCACTTCGCTTAGTACCACACATACTCAGACTACTGATTAACCTGATGGTGTGAGATATTCTGTAATCCATCTGGAATCCTTTCACTCAGGCTTACAGTTTGTCATGACTGACAAGGGCGAACACTGTGTTTGGAGTCGAGGGATTATTATAACGCCAACTCTCATTACATTCCTTCTGACAGAGGTGCACTTTGAGATGAAATTACAGCAGTGAATTGCATCTTTTCACCGGACCCCCATCAGGTTGTTCATGCCTGTTTGCATTCATTGTGTTCAGCACACATGCTGCACAGGCATGAACAAGTCAGGCGCCCTGCTCTAGTTCCTTTCCAAACACGATGACCTTTGTGACCCTTGCACACTGTAGATGGAACCGTGATGCCCTTGAAGCATGAGAACGAAAGCCATTCTCTGTGTTATCTGGTTCATGATACCATCCTTCACATGCTTACGTCCTCATCCTGTGAACCGCTCAGGATAAATCAAGTTTTAGAGTTCAGTAATGGTTTTTATCAAAGACCTTTGAAGTGAAAACTTTATGAGCTGCCTTCTCTTCTCACGATCATATTGAGATTTGTAAGGCATGGGTTAACCTTTAACCAGGCTCTCTCCTGCATGAAGATAAGTCATGCAATCCGGGCCAGGTGTGGCCTTGCACCGACCACAGAAATATGAATATTGTGCTTGAGCGCTCCGGAGCTGTTGGCAATCTTTACAAATATATTGTCTCCATGGGGGTGGTGGTTGGAAAATCAATTATTGATTCAAAAATGATATTTGTAAAGCAATCTGTCTTTTCACAAATGTACGTTTGTCACTATATATAGTGCACTTACACTATGTACTATGCCATATTTAAAGCAGGTGCTGCTTTCTAGTTGAATTAAATAATATTTTAAAGGTGTCATGTGATGTTACAAAAGTTATTACAAAACATACTGCTGCAAAATAGGATGCAACTTGAGAAAAAAATGTGAGTTGGTACAGTCATAGTAGTTTTACTTAAGGAGTTAGAGTCACAGTTCAGAGGTTCTTGCACCTTATTATAGGGAGGCATGTTTAGGAATTTTATCTCATGTTGATGTTAGCGATATCGCAAGTGGAGTGTGTGAAACTCAGTCCTGGCATGTTTTAGAGAATTCAGCATCGGCATGCCTACTACACCTCATTAAAGCACATTTCCCAGACATGGCAGTTGTTTCCAGACTTGGAGTGACTTAATTAAAAAAACAAATGATTTATTGCAAGCCATGTGTTTGTAAGCTCCACCAGACAATGAAGGGTCTTCAATATGTATTTATTCCTTAATTGGAAAAGAATGGTTGTATGATGTCATTAGAATTTGATTTTTTGTCGTAGATAGGCCTATTGAACACAAAAATTTATTTAGGAATTTTCCTTAAATGCGTTCAGAAATTGATTTTGATACGTTTAACCATTACTCAGACCTACATTGTCCAGGATGTTCATGTTTTTCATTTTTTAGTCGAAAAGAAGTTAAAGTTTTTAAGGAGAAAATTCCAAGAGTTTTCTCCATATAGTGGACTTTAATGTCAGCCGACAGGTTGACTGTTCAAATTGCCATTTCAAAGCAGCTTCAAAGGACTCTACATGAACCCAGTCGAGGAATAAGGATCTTACCTTGTGAAATGATTGCAAATTTTCTAAAAAAATAAAATAAAATTGCACTTTTTAACTCACAAATGCTCATCTCAGTAGAATGCATTGAACTGATCAAAAGTAAAAACAATAAAAGCATTTTCAAAAGAGTTTTATTTCGGAAAAAATGCTGTTCTTTTGAATCTTCCTGTATAAGCTTATTATCATTATGTGAAAAATATTAAGCAGAACAGCTGTTTGTCATTAATAATAACAAGAAATGTTTCTTGAGCAGCAAATCAGCAATTTAGAACGATTTCTGAAGGTTCATGTGGCACTTTAGGTTACAGCAATGGCTTCTGCAAATTCAGATTTGCCCCAACAGGAATTAGGTTAAGTTTTAGAATACTGTCAAATAGAAAACATTTCAATTTAATAGGATTTCATAATATTTTTACTGTGTTTTAACCTACTTCAATAATAGTCAACCACATTTTTTGAACATTAATGTACAAAGATGCTAAAAAGGGTTCAGTTTGATGCAAAAATAGCAAAAGCTCTTGCCAGTACTCAGACATAATGACTAAAATGCCCATCCCTATCATGGGTATGTCTGTATACACTCCCAGTGGGTCAGCATTAACACTGGCCTAAGGTTATTTGTCCTTTTGTCCTTCCCTAAGGGAACCGCTGGTATTTCATAATTATGGCTGTAATGTGTGGAATGAATGGGTGTGGTGACTCTGTGCATGAAACTGTCATGTCTGGTCAGCAGCTGGCCATCGTGCCAAATGGTCTGCGCCTCAATGGTGTGTTTGTGTGCACAGATGCCCTATGTGTTAACCTCACCCCATGACTTGCATTTGAGCCACGCAGGATTATGAAGTGATGTTGTCATGCTCAGTCATAGTTGCAATGTTGTAATAAGATGTTGTAACAGGCCGTCTTGTCCTTTCAGTATTTTCCTTAGGGAGAAAAAGACTTTCACAATGAGATTCCAAGCTGTTTGCTTCATGCTTGGGTTGCTCATTAAAGGATATGTTTCAATATAGTCTTCTTACGAAATGCTCAAATGAACCATTACAGTACATTAACAACGTTTTTTTAATTTTGTTGCATTGATTAAGCTGAGCTTTCTAGGATGCTTGGTGACCTAGTGATCTCCAGGGTTGTGGATCATTTAAAAATGAGCTGAAAATGCCTTTTAAATTCAAATTCCTGAAGTAGAATCGATGTAACAAACATTTGTATTGGAATTTAGGTAAGCTGAATTAACACCTTTTAACACTTTGCAAATTTATGCTATAATTTTTAACTAGAAAAGTTAAAATGTTGCTTGATGGACTTTGCCTCCAGCAGTTTAAGCAGAGTCCTTGAGAGGACTAAAGCTATTATAATGACTGATTGTTTAAAACACGTTTCTTCGAGTAGGACAGTTTGAGGTGAGAAGGTCAACTGTAGGCCGTCGGACTTTGAAATCAGCAAATCTTTGTGCTCTCTGCTAGAAAAAGTCTGATTGTTGACGATCACGGACCTCTGAAGAAGTGGAAAACAAAGAAAACAGGAAGGCCTGTCATATATATTTTGGCAGCATCCTCAAGGATTGTTATGGAAGCCATTTCCAGTGGATGTGGTGTTGAAAATTAAATATCAGCATCTCTAATTGACCGATCAACTGCCTTGACTTATCAGAGGAAAGAATGGATATAGAGGAAAATGTTTCTGATCATATCTTAACACTATGTAAAACTAAGAGCACTCTAGACTAGACATGCATATTGGTACCAATTTAATTTACAATTTAAATTACAAATTAATATGATTTCTTTTTTTCACTAATCATATTGAATAGTTATATTTATTGCACATTTATCTTACTTTCTAACACTTAATTTGCTATTTATTTTGAATTTGTTAAAATACTATATACTGTATAATTTTAATTTACCTAACATTTTTAAATTACATTTTTATTGGACAGTTCAGTAAGAAAGAAAGAGGGAGGAAGTGTCACTGTTCCATCCTCCATCGCTCAGCATTGGATAGAGACAGGAACCCTTGTGGGAACCCCCAGTCCCACGCTTCGAAGCATAACCTGCCCTTATAAGGCATTGTGGGTATTCTAAGATCTCGGAGGAGGAGACTTCAGGCCATAGCGTTGCCAACCCAGCTGCTGTCTGAAAGCAATGGGAGATCCAGCTGGCCCTAAGCAGCGGCGCTGTGCTGTGCTTCAGGCCAGTCCTGGAAAACGCATGGCCGCTGGGGGTTGGGTACAGGGCTTTTGGATGAGTAGGATGTTTGGAGTTCCTCTGACGAGTACAGTCTTGTCCACTTGTACCTCATTGCAACAGCTCTGGTGAGAAAAATCAAGGCTCGGATGAAGTAATGCTTGTCCTTTCCTCTCCCCCTCCTCCCTCTTAACCTGTTGGCTGTGGAAGAAGTAGGCGTGTCTCTGGTGATTCCAGGTTCTGCCTCCAAATATCTAGCCCCACCCACCAGAGCTAGAAAGCGAGATAAAAAATTATTATTGTTTTTCTCTGGTTGCCTCATACACCTTTTCACCTGTGTTGGAAAGCACTGATGGATTATTTCTTCATAAAAAAAATATGCCAGTTTTCACCCCATATGCCAAGCACATTTTGAAATATATGATAAGTATTTCTAATATTTTTATATTGTTTATTTGTGTGGTATGGAGTGGGAAAATGTGCATCCTTTCTTATAAAGAACACTGATTCCATGGGTTTTGCTAAGCATTTGAATGATTCATGCACTGTGGACTTGAGCCCAGTTTTGTGTTTTGGATGGGAAGCTTTTTTCCTTTCCAGAACACGCATCATTTCAGAGCCTCCAGGTTGTCTGGAAATGTGTAAGCCCTGTTCAGTTGAGCGAGCAGACATTGACACAACCATGTGAGGTACTGTATTACTCAAAAAAGCCCAGATGAAGAAGGGATGAGAGGAAACAAAAAGAGATAAAGCAGTGAACTTCACTCTCTCAGTCAACACACAATTTCCTGTCTTGCATGTTGCCACAGTGACCTTGTTTAGTTATATCACAACATTGATTACTATTGTGTGTGACAGTGATGGGTTTCCCCCATCTTTACCTCTCGCTCTCTTGCTGTCCCCAGTCCTGTTCTGACTGTTTAACGCCCACATTACATTCTTCTGTTCTGACATCACACACTCTCAGCTTTCCCTCTGTTTTTTTTCGCCCCCATCATACACCTCCCTCCCTTATGTACTGCCTTTCAAATATCAGGCCTCACGGGCGTCCCTTAAGTCCCTTTCTTGTTTTTGTTTTTTTTCCTCTGTATGTCTCTGCTTCCCTCTGCAGGTCTTATAAATGTGAAATTGTTCATGAACCGGCCCTCATCTCATTCCCATCTTTCTCTTCCCGTGATGCTTTGAGCCTTTTCCCAGTGTTAGGCTTTTCTCACCACTCCCATCGCTTAAGGCCCTGACACATTAGTAAACAAAGAAAGACTTATTGTGTTTTCTCTGCAAACTTATTCACAGGGTCAATCTTAAAGGGATAGGTAACACAAAAATCTCTCCATGCTGTTGATTCAAACACATTTGACTTTCATTCCTGCATGAATCTCTGAAGATTGCTATGGTTGTAATGGGTGAATAGAAAAGGGGCTTGACAAAAATGAAAAAAGGTGTAATGGTGCGTATGACTCATGGTATATATTCAGAGTCTTCTGAAGTCATTCTGTAGCTTTCTGTGAGAAACAGACCAACAACAGAAATGATTATTCATAGAAAATCTTAACTTTCTTGCAGCTTCATCAGAGCAATCCAGTTTGTGAACGAATTATTTCTGTGAGTCAGATCATTTTAGTGAATTGATTGATTTAGTTGACAAACAGTTCACAGTTTGAATGATTCATTCACAAATTGAACCGATACAGTTTTTGAGTTTAATTCACTGACTAATTCAGTGATCCTGCTAAAACAATCATCAGTCCATTTTATGGGAATTTTGCAAGTAAATAGTGACTTAAATTAAATCTGACAAACATCCTGCATGGCTTCAGAAGGTATGTATTGTGGATGACTCTTGAAAGTTCCAGTCCCCACTGAATGTTATTGCACGAAAAATAGCAACCAGAACATTCTTCAAAATTTCTCCTCCTGTGTTCTTCAGAAGAAAGAAATTTGTAGCCATTTTTTGGGTGAACTATTCCTATAAGTCATGAACAAATACAAAAAGTGAAAGGAGGAACAGAAAAAAAGCAAACAACAGCCTTAAAAGTCCATTTCTTTTAATTGTCAACTAGAAGAGAGAGGAAGTATGTTTCAAATTCTAACTATAAACCCAACAAGAAGAGGGTTTCAAAGTTCATTCATTACACTCATGATCTCCTCTCTGTCTTGGATTTTGTTGAAGAGTAACACGCCAATCAAAGGTCATAACATTTTTGGTCCCTCTGTACCGTCCTCTACCAGACACAACTGTTTCTACAAATAGACCTGTTCTAGTGTGAGAGTATAAATAGGTCTGTGACAGAGTAGGCGGAGAGAAAGAGGGAGGGGCAGAGAGAGAGAG
>JAUMHE010000019.1:1314895-1376878 GCA_032359235.1 Enteromius mattozi
CATTTAAAAATATATACTTTATATATAAAAAATATATATATATATATATATATATATATATATATATTTTTTTTTTTTTTTTACAGTGATTAATGGTGTCTTATCAAATATCAGGGATTTTTTATGTCTTCTAGAGAATATTTGGATGTATTGTGTGCTTCCTTATAATATGGGTGAAACTTCAAAGCTCCAGAATAGGGTGATAATCTTGTCTGAGACAGCAGTGGGACTAACAGGTTGTGTTGGGAGATAAGCTCCGCCTCTTCATAACCTTACTATGACACTACGGCATAATTTAAGACCTATGTGAATTTTTTAATCATGTAGCTCTTATGTTTTATATTTGATTTGATGTGCTCACGCAAACTGCGTCAGGCATTGGACTGCTGACTTGTGAGTTTTGTTTGGTTGTGGGACAAAAATATTGTTCCATATATAAGCAAAAAAGGGTCAAAAGGTCTCTGCATTGCAAAACTTTCGAAGCCTTTCCAAAAATATGCAGATTATTTCGCCTTGTTCCTTCTTTGGCCACGTGTTCCTTTCTGGCGTTTAAGGAGTTACCCTCATGTGTCTGTCCTATTGATGTTGTGGTCTCAGTTCCTCAAGGTTATTTGCTCAACTATGTCTCAGCTGGGCTTTACTCTGTTGACTTTGTGAAGCGAGTTGCCCTTGGATCCAATGGCAGGTTAAACATTAACGTTCTGCATTTGTTCTGTCCTACTTGCATCTGTTACACTCCATCCGATCACAGGAATATTCTTAAACCCAGGGGATCTATTTTGAACAAATATCAGATGTTTTTCTGTTCCACTGCTTATTAACTAGCAGCGGTGCTCTGTCAAGGTAAGAGACTTTAGGTTCAGCAGAAGTTTTGTGCAAAGGGTATTTGAGAGTTGCTTTTATTATAAGCCCCTCAGGTCTAGACTACAAACTGTGCTTTAAACCTCTATTGTACTTCTTAAATAACTAATAATTAAGCCCTAATGGTTGCACAGCCCATAAATTGAATGCAGCTGTAAAGGTTCAGTACGTTTGATTTAGAGTGAGGAAGTAGTATTATGGTTTGTTAAGTCTGCATGCAGAAAGAAGCTATTTACAATGCATAAGCATATCTTGACCTATATCCCATTTCATATTTATGATACAGCGCTACAAATGGTAGATTGCGGACTAGTCTGTAGTTGTTGACTTGATTGTAGATATGATCAGGCTTTGCTGTGTGAGGCTGTGGGAGTTGGGGCGTGTAGAATTGAGTGTCCAATATACATGGGAACTTCTTTAGAAAGGTTTAGAAAGCATCCCAGGATGCACCTCATGTTGATTAAGGAAATGTCTACAGTGAGCAGAGAATCTATAGACAAAGGGCTGGAACCAAAATTAAATATAAGACTGAAATGTAAGATTTGTTTTGTTTTCTCATCATATTGAAGTCATTTATTATATTTCAGTATTCTTAAAGTTTCAAGTGAAAGTTTAGCATTTTAAAGTGTATTTTAGTCATTTAGTTATTTAATTAGCTTAACTGTAAAAAGTTTTTTTTTAAGCTTGTACTGTATATTTTGGGTTTTCAGCTTTTCAGATTTTTATTACATTTTTTATTTTATTTTATTTTATTTGTTTTTTTTTTTTCAATTTTATAATTTTATTTTTCTTGCATGCATTTGAGCTGCTCATTTTACCCATTTATTTGTAGATTACAGTAATTGTTAATTCTCACTTAATGTTCGTCTTAAAAACTAATAATTTGCTAATACTGTTAAATGTAATAATCCAATCTCAAAATGAATATTCACATTTTCATCTGTAGGATTTAAAACAATGTAATAATTTAGCGTTTTATATTTTTGTTATATAGAATTTATTTATCTGCCATTTATTTGTTATCAACCTTAACTAATTCACAAGTTCGTGCTTCCTCATAATGCAAATACTAAGCGTGTTTGGCGTGCTGTCTGGGGGCGAGCCGGGAGATCGGCGGACTCCGAGCCCTAGTAGTTTAAACCCTTGCGAGGGCAGAGCTCGGTGTCCGGCTCAAACCCCACGTGCTCCCTGCGGAGGAAGGTGCGGAATGAAGGCAGAGAAGGGGAGGGGGAGGGATGCTTAAAACGAGATACGGAAGGGAAGGAAACTGGCTTATTTATAGTGAATACATTTGGACCTGATTGGATAAAACGGAATGAGATGATTGATTGGGAAATGCGGTGTCGGCTGTGTCTGATTATTCGTGCACGCTCCTCCCAAAATTAGTTTGGCAACATCACTTGTTGGATTTTTAATATTGGTCAGACTTTTCACAGTGGTGCAAGTTTTGATGCCTTTTTTAAAAAATTGTTTTATAGAAAATATTTTTTTTTAATAATAATATAATTTTTTTTGTTTATATTTTGTTGTGTCAAAATGTATTAACCTCTGTTTCTTTCTTGATTATGAAACTTCCAGGTAATTATAACAAAAAAATGGTTTAATGTAGATATCACCACAAAACCTCTCAATTTTCTTTTCTTTTCCAGTCAGCGGAGTTCTTCGACATGCTGGAAAGGATGCAGGTAAGACTCCTTTGCATCATTCAGATGATCTTATAAGTGCATGTACTTCTTTCGAATAAGATTCTTCTAATAACAGTATTCCTACAATATCTTTGTACTTTAGCTGCAGAGCATTTTACTGTATAATAATATAATAATCACAGCATGTTTTTTTTTTGCCCTTGAGTGCTGGCTAAGTGTTCTCTCTCCAGTGGACCAGTCCTCAATTACTCCGAATGAATAATTACACATTCTAGCTCATTTCAAACTCATTGATTTTAGCCAGCACTTTTCTCTGTGGTGGGTCTTTGGTGGGGGTTTGCTTGGAGCTCCACAGGGGCGAGAGACTAGGAACAGGACATACTGACCTGTTATATAACAGCAGCATGATGATGTTGTTGTCATCGTGTGTGTGTGTGTTTAAGAGAGTGTGTAGGTGATGGGCAGCAGGTAGTTTAAGATCAGCTGATCAATACTATGTTGAGGCAGGAGCTTTGGAGGTATTAAAGCCGTCGGTCTTCTTGTCCAGACCTCAATATGTGACAGATCAATGCAAAGGTTTGTCTGAAGGGCTGATGTCTCTCTCCAATGGATCACATGTACTTGTGATGTTTTTCCTCGAAGATGAAGGTGTGTTTTAGTCAGCTGCCTAGTTAGCATCATATTTTTTTTTTTTGTTTGTAATTGCATTTCATGCGTAATGTTTATGAGAGGGAAAAAATCCCATAAAAAAGGAAATCTTATAAAGCATATTTTTAATTTTACAAATTTAATTTTAGTCATCTTTAATTAGTTTTTTATTATTAATTAACTTTCACCCCTAAAAAGAGCTAATGAAAAAATTATTTAACATAAAATTCTTATTAGTAGACATCTAATAAATAGTGTCCAGCATTTTTTTTTTGTTTTGTATGTTTTTTATGTAACTCAACCGTACGATTGAGATATCAGTCCATGGTAAAACTCAATTTATATTCAGAGAACTATTTCATGAGATATTTTGCAACAATAAACAATCCTTTAACTTTATTAGTATCTTGGGTACATTTCTTAACCTTCAGGGTCCACAAAGAAAAAATATATATTTAAGCGTCTGTATAATAGGCTTACTGTATTTAGCCGCAGATGCTACTCCATGTTTTTTACTGCATTTCTCATATATTTTGCTATATTTCTGTTTTTTAACACCTACCCTATTCACAACAACATTATGGTTTCATCCCAACTTCGTTGATTGCTAGATTGACCCTATTGTCTGACGAGTGTATTCACGAGTGTATTCACGTTACAGATAATTGTCATTTATGTTGCAATGTTCAGATGTAGAGGTTCACAGCAAGCACTACAAATGTTTCCAAGTGAACAAGAGCTTCTTCTTTTATTTATCTTTAAGGCAACAGTTTTTCTTGGACTGTCCAGTGAAAAGAATTTTAGCAGGGTAACCAGAGTTTTTAACAAGATAACTTACCCACCAGTCCCTAAAAAAGGGAAAATGAAAAATACTAAAATGTTCTGAAGGCTTTATTGACTGGAAACAGTTGCTTTATTTAGGGAGCTCATTTGACTAACAGGGATTAATGTTCTAGTTTGTCATTTATTCTTCTTCTTTTCATCCTCTTCTGCTTTTCTGGACACGGCAGATTCCCAAAACTGAGGAGACTAAAAAATACAAGGTTTGGCTGGTATTGTGAATGTGTATGTGTACATTGTGTCTGTAAGTGCTTGTTTGTGAGTGGGGTATTTTCGTCTCTATTAATATTCTGATAAACATCAGCCACAGTCTTAAATTCTACAGCATCAATCAACATCAAGTACTTTTTTTTTTACATTTGTTGACATAAAGGTCAGTGATGATGGCCTTCGGATTCTGCCAGAGAGACCAAAAGCAGACTAAAAACCTTTATATCCAATACATAGTTATTGGAATGCAAGAAGAGAATTATCAAGATGCCTTTTTTGTTGCTTTTGCCATTATTATTAATTTTTATCATTCATATTCTGGTGTAGATATTATTCCTCTATCCTGTTCTTGGGGTTTTTCATTGCAATAAACAGTCTGTGATATATGTGGTTGACTTTTCAATGTTATCCTATGATCAAATTTCTTTTTCTCTCCTACAGGATGACTACATCCCTTACCCCCGGATTGAGGATGTGAGTCTAAGAACACACACACACACACACACACACACACAAAAATACACACACACATGCACACAAATACTTCTAAACACACAACTGTTCAAATTAAACATTACAAATCTAGCCTAGATCTATGTACTCTGTATTATTTTGTTTGTGTACTGGCAATATAGCACAAGAAGGTTCTTATTATTTTCAAGTGTTTTAAGGCTGAAAAGAACAGATTGTCTCTATTTAGTACACAGCTCTTTGGAATACTTCTGATTGGTTAATCACTGCATGTAGATGTTTGTATAATGATTGCTAAACTGTTGTCTCTGGCAACAAATCTGGTACACTGTGATGTGTATTTTTCAATAGTTTGATAGGTAGCCATTAGCTTTCATTAATAACTTCAGCATTGCTATTGTTGAAGGTAATATTTATAAATGTAATTGTATATAAATGTAATTGTTATAGATGTAACGTTTTAAAATATTTTGTCACTCCCTCACATACAGCCTTTCTTACAAAAGTTAAATAAACATATTGTTTTCTGTGAATGAGGGAACAGGATGATTTTCACATCATTTCTTACCAAAAACTCTTGTCTATAACATCAAGTTCTCAAAAGTCTTGTGAACAAATGTCCTGCATGTGTTTTATGGCCTTATTCCAGTGGCTTAATTTTATGTTTTATTTTCTAACCTAACCACGCATAAACACAAATAAGTACATTTATGCTTTTTACATATTATTGTAGTCCAGGTTTGTGCTGATTACAGTGTAACCAGACTTTAGCATTAATATGTTTTTAATATACCGAAAAAAAGACACAAATGTCAAGGCATGTCAAAACTTCTCCAGTGTAATTGAAATATATAATTAAAACCAATTATGAATTTACTGACCATTTGTGGGATTTTTGGTTTTGTTGTCTAGGTCCTGGAGAAGGGTGGTCCCTACCCTCAGGTGATTTTACCCCAGTTTGGTGGATATTGGATTGAGGATCCTGAGGCTCCGGCCGGGACGCCCACGTCCTCAGACAGCAGCTTCTGTGAGGAGGAGGAGGATGGTCTGAGTCCTGGAGGAGGAGGAGGCTTCAGCTACAGACTGGAGTGTAACAGCATCTCACGGGCTTACCGCAAACACTTTCTGGGCAAGGTGAGGATTCTTTTGTTAATGCTGAGAGTATGTTTAATTTTTATACTGTAGGTTTACAGGGCCAAAAATATCCATGTTTGAAGAAATACCCATGTATGCCCAGGATATGTCCTGAAAGTAAGTGTCCTGTCTGAGATAATATCTCATGTGCCTGAAGCTTATTCACTCACAGTTCTTCGTAACACTTGGATATGAGGTGTGAAGGCGCCTCTTTGAACAATCACTTTGTACACCACATTTTGGTATCAGTTGTGTGTCACAGAGAGCTTGACTGGAACAACAGAGAGCCACACTTGAGTGATAAAAATGCAAACTCAGTCTACTGGAAAATGAACCTCTCCGTATCGAAATATTTGAGGAGTGAAATGACGCCTGTGGAAATGCCTTTCTCTTTCTCAGGAGCACATGAACTATTACTGCACAGGCAGTAGTATGGGACACCTCATCATGTCTCTGAAGTATGAGGAGGCAGAGGGACAGGAGTCACTCCGGATCATGCTCAGGTGCCATGTCCAGCAAACTCTGCTATAGTCATTGCTAGGTAGATCTGTACTGTCAGTGTAAATAGCTGAACAGTTTTGTTTTATGCCACTTTCTAGGTCAAAAACAAAGACCCTGCATGAGCGAATCCCACTTGAAGGTCTCCTCCAGCTACCCAGCGTACCACAGTTAGCCAAGGTGTGTATTGGCAAGATATACAGCCCCAGACTAAAGTCAATGCTACTAAATAACACAAATGGAAATGATGCAGTGACCAAACATATCAAAATGGTATATTGGCTTAATAACAACTTTTCAATGAAAGGATCATAAGTAACTGACTTTAGAGACACTTTCTGTAACATTCTTATGAATCTGGTTTCATGTAATGTCTAATAATCTATAACAAGTATAAGTTAGCTGTACACATCCAAGAAAATATTTACTTTATAGTAAATAGGAAGTGCTATATACACTGCTGTTTAATTATTTGAGGTCAGCAAGAGAACTTGAGTTTAATAATGCATTAGTAAGGGCTGAAATAAGCATTAACTAAGATTAATAAATGCTGTTATAATGAGGAACTCAGGCAGAGAGAGAATCTATCTGCAAATACAAACTTTAATCCCAAAGAAAGCAAAGTACTTGGACAATCTAAGACACAGGAACCAGGAACATCTTCAGCATCCCCATTCAACGTGTACGACCAGCAAACACAAGAGAAAAGCACACCATTTAAATACACTTAATCAGACAATCAGACTAAACAAGGTAACAAGGGGGCGTGTACAGTAGTCATAGAAACAGACAAGGGTAACTATGGAAACAAATAAGCAAACTGAGAAAAAAGGAACTAAACTCAGTGAAGACAGAAACAATGGGGCAAAGCAGCACTTCAACATAAAAGTCCAGGGAAAACACAGACCAATCATGACAGCTGTAGAAGTATAGTTCATTCTTAATTCACATTAACTAATGTCGTTAACTAATGGACCTTATTGTAAAGTGTTACATTTTAAAATGTAATTTATTGCTGTGATGGAAAATCTAAATTTTCACCATCAATACTTCAGTCTTTAATGGCATATGATACTTAGGAAATAATTTTAATATGCTGATGCGCAGCTCCAGATATATATCTGAAACCTGTGATACCTTTTGGTATGACATTATCAGATGTATCCTGAATAAAAAATAAAAATGTATAAAAATACAAATATATATATATATATACATATGTAAGTCTCTCAAGAGTTCAAGTACTTAGCAGACCTCTTTTGAACGTCCCTCAATCCACTCAAAGGATGCAAGATGTTCACATCAGATGTGTCCTGTGTGTTTCAGCTGCTCTGCGATGACGTCACAGGTCTGAAGTTCAACCCCGTCCTCTACCCTAGGGTGAGCATTTCTGTGTTTCTCACTCCATCTGTGACTTACCTACTCCAGGCATCAGAGTGAAATTAGGGCTGGGCTTTGCTCCGTTTCACCCTAGTACCCAAGTCATCTGAATTAATATGTTCCCATGCTCCGGGGGAGTCACAGATCCATCTACTTTACACTGCCTGGCATGCCTGAGCCACAGAGTGTTTTTGAGAGGAGCCTTGACCATCTCAAGGCTTTGCATGGTCTGTCAGGCATGGCAAACACAAACGCCTGAATTATGGAAAGGCACTGACACACATATTTACCCCTGTGGGCGCTTTCACTCACTTTCTGTTTTCTCTCGTCCAAGGCCTCGCAACTGATCGTCACTTTTGATGAGCACGAAGTGAACAACACTTTTAAGTTTGGCATCATCTATCAGAAGTTTGGTCAGGTGAGAGTCAGTCCTGAGCTGATGTCTTCATTGTACATACTACTTTCACTGAAGTTCTCTCTCTTTTTCTAACTGGGATTGTTTCTTCACATCAGACGACAGAGGAAGAGCTGTTCGGGAACAATGAGGAGACGCCAGCCTTTACTGAATTCCTCAGTGTTTTAGGAGACAATATTGAGCTGCAGGATTTTAAAGGGTGAGAGATGGAGATTAAGCTCTGAAAACTGCCACCAAGGTTCACCTGCGCACTCATAAAAGCCTTGTTTTAATATTAAACAATATTCAAAGAGTGCATTTGTGAATAATTTATTTAATTTACTCATTGTGTGTGATTTTGACTGGAAGTCTGCTCGCGGTAATCAGATTCGTCTGCCTAAGCAGTGCCTCTGCGGAGCTAATTTGACTGGTGTGTGTGTTATTGTGGTGCTCAGGTTCAGAGGCGGTCTGGATGTGTCTCATGGGCAGACTGGATCTGAGTCGGTCTATACCACGTTTCGTCAGAGAGAAATCATGTTTCACGTTTCCACAAAACTTCCCTTTACAGAAGGAGACATTCAGCAGGTGTGTTTCCTTTTTTAATGTTTAATAATTTAATAAATAACTTTATTTTAAGGTGTCCATAATACAGAGTAATTACCTAGTAAGTACTTAGTAGTAGCTATTGTACTTGCATAAAGCAAAATCTACTTACCATTAACTTATGGAACAGTTTATACTTGCAATTTGTAATTATGTAGATGTAACAGGCTGCTACTGTTACACATATGTAACAGACCGAGTCTGTTACACAGCTACTTATGTAACCAAAAGATTGTCACATATGTGTTGCAGACTTTATAAAACATAATTATAAATTCAAGTACACAGACATAAGCTACTTAAAATAAAGTGTATCAAGATTGTACTTAAGTGTACTTCATGTGTATCTATACTGTACATCTTATCTAGCTGCATCTTAGTTTTATTTAACCTAAAAGTACACAGCTTAAATACATGTAATACCTTTGTAATTACATTAAAATTACAGAATATTACACAGGCATAAGATGTACTTAATTGTACTTAAGAATAAGTAGTTAATTTTTTTTAATACATTTTTTAATGCTAGTTAATAAAAATACAGACTTGTGATTTTAACTGTGATTAATTAATGCTGTAGAAGTATTGTTCATTCTTAGTTCATGATAACTAATGTAGTTATCTCATGTTAACTAATGAATCTTATTGTAAAGTGTTATCACTTTTTAAAATTAAATTAATATTTACTATTTATTATTTTTTGTAGTTATTTATTATGTTTTTACATTTTTTATTTTATTTTTTTGTTTTTTTGTCAAGGATTTTATACACTCTTTGCATTCGTATTTCACTCTAAAATCAACAAGAAAAAAAAATTGTCTTCACAGTTAAACACGTTTCTGCCAAATCTAAATTGCTGTAATGGACTGTAATCAATCCTTTGATCAATTTTTATTAATCAAAGAATGAATTAAGATACTACCTTAATTAATGAATTTATTTATTTGTATTAACCCTAATCCTTATGGTTAAGAGATGAATAATTTTATTATGGAGATTAAATTCAAAATAGGGAGAAAATCTACAAAATCTAAATTGTTGTAACAGACAAAAAATATATATAAAATTTTCCTGATTGGATATCTAAACTCATTGTTTCTTATTTAGCAATTGTTTTAGCAATTTTTATTAATCAAAGAATTAAGTAAGATACTTTCTTCTTTCTTTCTTTCTTTCTTTCTTCTTCTTCTTATTATTTTGTGTTAACCCTAACCCTTCTATGGAAATAAAATGAAAATTAGGAAGAAGTGTTCTTATTGAAATGAAAAAAAAAAAAATAAATAAATAATTTGATTAATTTAATTTGATTAAATTAATTTCAAATAAAAAATGTAAATAAACTATATTTCAATATAATACCTTGATCTTTCAATATAATACCTTTATCTTAATCTTTATCTAAATATTGTGTTGGCAAATACCATTACATTTAAAATATTTATAAATATTTTCCTGTTGGGTCATATTCTCTCAGCTCCAGAGGAAGAGACATATTGGCAATGACATTGTTGCAGCCGTCTTCCAGGAAGAGCCCACACCGTTTGTTCCAGATATGATCGCGTCCAACTTCCTTCATGCCTACGTGTTAGTGCAGGCAGAAAACCCCTGCACTGATCACACCACGTACAAGGTTCGTCAGACACCTCACTGAATTACTCCAGATACCTATCAATCCCGTCAGTCCCACTGATCTGAGGTATCGATCGGTGTTCACAGGTGTCCGTCACAGCCAGAGAGGATGTCCCTCCGTTCGGCCCCCCTCTTCCAAACCCTGCCGTCTTTAAGAAGGTAACATAGAAGATTGCTTCCAATAAATGTTGTAGGAGATGATGATATGTATCATAAGGTGATGAAGATCAGCTCTTTCCCAGGGTCCAGAGTTCCGGGAATTTCTCCTGACAAAATTGATCAACGCAGAAAATGCATGCTGCAAGTCAGACAAGTTCGCCAAGCTAGAGGTGAGAAAAAAACCCCCAGAGGTCCATGAATCACTACAGTATAAACAAGGAATCTGAAGGAATAATTAACCAAAATATATATACATTCTATCACTATGTACTAATGAGTTTACATTTTGGGATGAACTATTGCTTTAATTAGCCTATCTGCATCATTGTCTGTTGTTGTGTGTGTGTGTGTGTGTGTGTGACAGGAGAGGACACGGGCAGCACTGTTAGATAACCTTCACGATGAACTGCACAGACAGACACAGGCCACAGTAGGACTGGGCTTTGCTACAGATGAAGAAAAGCTAGAAAATGGAGGTCATGGAGGGCTGCTGGAGTCTTTTAAGGTGAGATGTCCTGTCCTTGACCACTTAAAAACCTAAAATTTTTATTGAATGATGTTGCTCTTTGCATTTGTTCTATTCAGTGAAGTATTCTCAGTTCCTTCTGAAATATAAAATATTCTACAATATGTACTACCAGTTAACATTTTGGGGTCACTAAAATATTTTTAGAAGAAATAATTACCATTATTCAGCAAGGATGCATTTAATTGATAAAAAATTATAGTCAAATAGACAAATAATGTTACAAAAGCTTTTTATTTCAAACAATATATGTTCTTTTGAACTTCCTATTTATCAAAGAATGCTGAAAAAAAAAATTAAGCAGCACAACTGTTTTCAACACTGGTAGTAATAATAAGAAATGTTTCTTAAGCAGAAAATAAGCCTATTAGAATGATTTCAGAAGGATCATGTGACCATGAAGACTAATTCAGTTCTGCCATCACAGGAATAAATTACATTTAAAAAAATATTAAAACATTATAGTTTAGTTTAGTAATAGTTTAGTTATTATAATTTAGGCAGTTATTTTAAATTGTAATAATATTTAATAAAAAAAATCACTGAAATAAATTCATCCTCGTTGAGCTTAAGAGACTTAAACTGAAAACTTTCTGTTTACTTGTCTGTCTGTCTGTGTGTGTATAATTCTGTTTGTCTGAATATGTTCTGGACTAAGCTCTTAGAAGGCTTGTGTGTGTGTGTTAGTGACCATATGCATGATTTTGCTATGTGTGGGTGTTTTCAGGCAGGGTGGAGGTGTGTGTGGGTTGGTTTGCACACACACACATACACTGCAGTTCTGATCTGTGTAGCAGCCATGACCGTGTATCATTACCAAGACCAACTGATACAGATGACCAGTCCACATTAAACATGTATACAACAACAAGTCTCCCAGTTTATTTATTGGATATATTTATTTATATATATATATATATATATATATATATATTATATACATATATACACACACACTGTACTATATATAAACTAGTTTAAATGTTTTTAAAGAGTAACATTTCATATTAAATAAATCATATATTATAATATATGTGTAAAATTTATATTTTTAATTTTGTTTTAAGTGGCATTTTTGGCATTAAAACATCATTTTGTTTTAATTTACAAGCAAAAAATAAATAAATCATAAATAACACAATAGAATAGAATAGAATAGTGTTTTCTAACTGTTGTTTGACCTTTGACTTTAGTATAAAGCTGGTGTGTAGCGCCACCTACTGTTTTTTTTGTAGTAATACAATTAAAATTTTCAAACTCCATATCATCATCATGGGTAGTTTTAGGGCTAATATAAACAAATAAATGTCATAAAAGTAATAAAATGAGTAATTTAAGATAGATTATTAACCAGCTAATATAAATAATGCAACATCAACTGTGACATAAGTTCTTATTTCTCTTTATTTGCCAGTATTTGTGCCCATGCTTAGTACAGTTTTTTCTTACCCTCTTCCTCTTCCTCTGCCTCTATCAGAGGGCCATGCGTGTGAGGAGCCACTCTATGGAGACAATGGTGACTCATAAACACAAGAGTCCAGGAGCAACGGCAGGGGTCCCGTCCAGTGTGAGCGGTGGAGGACTCCAGCAGAACACCACGGAGTGCACCAAGAGCACCTTCACTGTACTTCCGTTATTTTCATTTATTCAGATTCTTATCGCATCCAGTGCATAAACATGCTGAAGTCATTTATTATTATAAAGCAGTGCAGCAATGCATGAGCTGATATGTGTGTTTGTGTTTGTCAGCCTCCTGCGCTGTCTGCAAAATCTCCATTAAAGAGTCCAGTAAAGCGACGCTCTGGTCTGTTTCCCAGACTGCACTCCAGCACAGAAAGTCCAACCGAGAAACATCCATCTCGCAGGTAAACAAACATATATACATATACAATATTCTTCTTATTATTATTGTTTTTTGTGTGTGAAAGCTGATACACTACCATTCAAAAGTCTGGGTGTGCATGATTTAAAAAATAAAGAATAATATTAGTTAATACTTTTATTCAGCAAGGATTGATCAAAAGTTACAGTAAAGACATTTCTAATGTTACAAAAAATGACATTTCAAGTTGTTCAAGCTGTTCGTTGACCTTCCTATCCATGCAAGACTCATGACAAATGTATCAAATTTTATACAAAAATATTAAGTAGCTTCGAAAATCATAAGAAATATAAAAAAATCGACTACAAATAATAATTGAGCACCAAATCAGTGTATTGTAATGATTTCTGAAGAATCATGTGACACAGAAGAATGGAGTATGTTGTGTTTGTCTGTATGTATATACTTTTTTGTGTGTTGGTATTTCAGAAAAGCACAATATAAACTGTATTATGTGTTTTTGCAGTGACCAAAAAACAGAAGTGTTACCTCACTCGCAGGATGTGAGGTCAGAGACGTCATCCAACCCGAGTTCACCAGAGATCTGCCCAAATAAAGAAAGGTGGGTTTCATCGTGGTTTCTCAGGTCCAGTTCCTCAGGTACAGTAGATGAGAGTGCAGCGTTGGAGTGTTTTGACATTTGATAAATCAGATATGTACTGTAGTCGGGTTTCATTTTTAATTCCCTTTCCAGCACCTTCACTTTTAGTAATGTATTCCTGTCTCCTTCGTAGTTCTTCATGAAACAAAAAACTGTGGATCTCTGTTGTGTAATCTCTGTCCCGTTGCTTTGGTCCTGCAGGCCATTTGTGAAGCTGAAAGAGTGTAGCGGCAGAGCTAACATCTCTATCTCCCGATCCTCCTCCAGCACCAGCAGCTTCAGCAGCACAGCAGGGGAGGGAGACGGACTGGAGGAGCTGGAAATGGTGACACACACACACACACACACAGAGACAGAAGACTTCTGCTGACCTTTTGTGAGATTCAAGAGACACATTGCAAAATTTCACTATATTTCAGCATCCTTAAACCCTGAGTACTTGAAAAGCAAAACTGCATAAGATATATATATATATATATATATATGGTAACACTTTACAAAAAGGTGTCATTTGGTAACATTAGTTAATGGATTAACTAACATGAACAAACAATGAACAATACATTTATTGCAGTATTTATTAATGTTATTTCATAAAAATACAATCATTCATTGTTCATGTTAGCTCACAGTGCATTAACTAATGTTAACAAACACAACTTATGATTTTAATAATGCATTAGTAAATGCTAGAATTGGAATTAACAAAGATTAATACATCCTGTAGAAGTATTGTTCGTTCTTAGTTTATTCCTAGTAATTTTTATTTATACACATTTATTTATCATAATATGATAGATACAAAATATCCTGAAATATTATTAGAGTTTAAAATAACAGTGGCAAATATAATATATCTTAAAATATTATTACTTTTTTATATAACATCTTTTGCTTTAAAAAAGAAATTAAAAATGTGATTTTTATAAAAGTTTGTTGTTTATAGTTTTCATTTTAAGCTGGAAAACAACAAAATGATTATGAAAATATTTTTTGCAGTGTGTTTCTTGCTCTAGAAGACTCTTGAGATAATTACCTCACATAAGCTCAACATGAAAGCAACTCACTTATGCTTCAGTCATGTTTAAATGTTTTTTTTTAATTAGAAAGCAAGACAAAATGATTAAGATGATTAAGAAAATAATTTTTTCCGCAGTGTGAACAAAGCTCCTGTAGGTTATCACCTCGGATACGCTCAGTATATCAAAACAATTCAATGATGCTTCAGAAACTTCCCGTTCACAGCTGATTTGCAGATAACATCACTTTGCATTGATCCTCTCAGCTTGATGTCTGTCGATATGACTGATTACTGCAGCACAGCTAGTTCTGGGACAATCTTTAGTGATGGAACTAGTATTAACATCACCTCTGCAGTTTACTCAGACTTTCATTTGGTGTGTGTTGTGTCCTGTAGAGCAGTCACCCGTCCACGGCTTCATCTGTGTACAGCCCATCTCTCAGCGTGGAAAGCCAGAACTCTGGAACGCCGCTAATCATGTGCCGCAGTCCCACAGGTGCAATAAACAATCATACACAAGAAAAATATATTGAAGCAATTGTGCACTGCACAGCCAAAAGTAAGTGGACAACCAATTAGAATTAGTTGGAATAGGATAGGAACTATTTCATCTTTAGCTCTTAGGAAAACAGTTTTCTG
This sequence comes from Enteromius mattozi, assembly GCA_032359235.1. Taxonomy (NCBI): domain Eukaryota; kingdom Metazoa; phylum Chordata; class Actinopteri; order Cypriniformes; family Cyprinidae; genus Enteromius; species Enteromius mattozi. The sequence goes on from JAUMHE010000019.1 coordinate 1,330,038, forward strand.
TAACTGCAATAAAGCTGAAATAAAATATAATTATTTAAAAAGAGCTGAAAACATACTCACACTCAGGTCATCCAAGACGTAAATGAGGATACATTTAGCATATAACATATTTGTTTAGAATATTTTTGCTTGTAAATGGTGCTTGATCTGTGCATATTTCTCCACTGATTCAGATGTGACAACGTTTTTACTGAACAAAGTAATATTATGGATATTATGGAAGCAACGGTTTGAAATTAAAAATGAGATGATGGATTTTTTTCTTAGAAACATGAAGCTTTTTGCTTCACAAGGCATTAAATGATGGACTGAAGTTTTGTGGTTTAGATTATTGTGATTTTTATTTGCTGTTTACACTCGTTCTAACGGCACCCATTCACTGCAGAGGATCCACTTTTGAGCGACCAATTATTTGAAATTTAGAAATGCTCATTTAAATTAGTATTTGGCTAAAAGTAATTGCAGCTAAAAGTAATTGAACCCCTGAAAACCAGAGCCTTATATGCTTGTTGAACATTTCCCACTTAAACCATTAATAGGAAATTGGTAATATTTGAGACAGACACGCAATTAAAATTGACTCATGAGTTAAAAGGTGGTGTCCACATATTTGTGGCTATGAGATATGCTTAAACATGAGTATACTTGCATGCACACAGTTACTCACCTGTTGTTTTTCTTAGATGGAAAGAGCAAAACTTCACCAAGGTCAAACTTGAAATTCCGCTTTGACAAACTGAGCCACTCCACTGTAAGTACTGTGTCCTTGAATAACTTTAATATCGACTGGGCGTGTTTTGAAATCGATTTTAAAGTTGGTTGGTTTATGGTGGATCAGATTATCAACAATAGAGATGTTGAAATGAATGTTTTTGAAGTGCAAGTGCATTTGTTATGTGTCTGTAACAGTGCATTCAATTCCATTTGTAAACTGAAAAATTAGATTTGAATTCATTCATACAATAATCATTCTCATTTCTTCCAGGGTCATTAGGTCAGACAGAAGACACTGCATGGACAAAAGGTACTTTGCATATAACTGTATTTACATATCTTTAAGCTAGGTATAGATACATCTTAAAATAAAAACTTGCATAAAATATATATCAAACATTTTTCATAGTACTTGTTTTATTACCTTTTAATTATATATTAACTATTTATAGCATGAAAAATGAATGTGAATTAAGGTTTGAAGTGGAAAAAATAATTGTGTAAATTTATACAATTATTCATTTTTTTCTAAGAAATTAAAAATGGTGTTACTATTGACTAATGATGTTAAAAATGTTACTATTGACTAAGGCTAAAACTATTACAAAATAGTTTATGTTAAATGAAATAAAAAATAAATAATAAATACTAGATGAAAAACAAGCTTGCAAATTAAGAAATGTTTTGTCAAGCAACTGAAGTAAGTTTGAATACTAAAATGAAAAAAAAAAAGACAAAAAAATATGTATATAGGCCTTTTTGTTAATATTTATTTTTAAAAATAATATAAAGCTGAATAGAAATATTAACAACTAATAAAATGGCAAAATTACCAAACAAAATTCATTCAAATAAAATATAAATATATATTTTTTTTACTTTTATGTCAGAAATAGTGGCTACACATAGTACTAGGTGTCTTTATTAAATATGTGCACTTTTTAAAGTACATAGTTTACCCCATGTGTCTGTTCTTTGTCTTTCTAGGCAGTGACTTTGAATGGATTGAAAAAGGGACCATTTTCTCTTGCTGACGCAACAGTTGTCACTGTTCAACATAAACACAACTGAACACTATTATAAGAACTGATCCTACAAACACACAAAAATGGTTCAGAGGACAGAAATGAATACCAGTCTTAGTAGAAAAAGCAACAAATGTCTCTGTTTTACCAACATTTTAAATGTAGTGCTCAAACAAGTGTTGAACTGTCCTTGCCTAACTGCAGCTGCTTTCTAGACACATGCTCAATATTAACACAGCCACTTGAAATACTTGAAGAGTTCGAAGTCATTAAATGTTACAAGAGATACGGACTACAAAATAGCATTGTAAGCACCTGTACTGTAACTGTACTCAGTCTTTTGCAGAGATTACGGGTCATTTTGAGTCTTGTAACACATCGCCCATCAGTGTAAGCCTTAAAATACTATAGAGAACTATGCTTTGCCAAGGATTGAGGTTATTATTTTTGAGTGATGTAAAAAGGTCAAATTCACCTTTCTCGAGGGTAACCAAAGATGAAGATTGCCATGGTTTATTTGTGTTAAAGGGGAAAGGTTTTAACAAAAAACTACATTTCATGGATGGCAAAGACACATTTTATTGTATTTTTTAAGTAAATTCTATTCATTTCAGCATACATTTAGTTCTCTAATTTGTTCAACACTAATTTTATTGAACGGATATATTTGCACAATTGAACTTAAAAAATGAAATTATATACGTTTTCTTTCAAGAAAGCACAGACACATAGTTTTTCTTACTTTCAGACTTGTGGATGTACAAAAGGGTCCTTTTTTTGTAAATGGATTGTTATTCAATTATGGCTGGATGAGTAACTTTTGAACATTTTTTGAAGGATTTTCTTTTGTTATTTATTTACATAAATATCATTCCTCATGATTCAGTTGTTAGTTTTCAGCGGTACTCATTAGCGAGGGCATTAGACTGCAGAGAGCGAGTTAAATATTCTTGTACAATAGTTTGACATAAAATGTGTTGGCATATATGTTTGTACTGCCATAATTTATTGCTTTTAAAAATTGTTGATGTTACGTAAAAAAATACACAGTGTCAAATAAGAATAATTTAAAAGATTATGTATATGTATATTTGGTTATGGCATGTGCCATTAAGAATTTATTATAAAAAATAAAATGTATTTTGTGTCAAATACCTGTCTGGTGTGAAAAACATTTGAAATGAGTCCAATGCAATTTTCTCAGATATGTCTCCTTTTATTACAGGTAAGACCACACATTTTAGAAACAGAATGCACAAATTCTATAGAGATATCTGGAAGAACAACAATATTTAATAGGGCTTTACAACTATTGTGTATTAAATCAAAGTGTAACACTGCATGCATTCACATTTCAAATTATCCTAAGTCAAGTTGGTATCTTTTCAATCTTGTCTAACTTGGCAGCTGTACTGCCAGTATGTTTACAGTCATATTTGCTCTGGTATTAAAAAAATAACCCACAGCCATATGAAAGATAGAAATGCCTTTGTGTTTTTGTTCAGCTGAAATGCACAGAGGAATAGACAGTTGGCTCAGACGCTGGTTTTGGATGATTTTTCTTCCGCTTTGAATCGTGCATTGCAACTTCTGCATACACCAACTGCACAAATAATGGCAAGTTAAGAAATCGATCCTATTGACTGATTAGACAAATCTGATTTTTATTAAAACACACTATGTACGGAGATACTTACTTCCTTTTTTGGTTTCACTCTAGCAGCAACTAGAACAAGGAAACAAGAAAAATCTGAATTGTATATTTTTATTATTTAAATTTTAGATAAAAAAAAAAAAAAACCGCAAAGTTGATTGATATATGACATGTTTGCAGAATATGGAGTTGACTCTTACGGGACACGTGGTCCCGAGGCGGGACAGGGGGTGGTGGTGGATGATTATCCCGGGTGAGACACCAAACAAATCCCAAAACAACAGGAAAACACATCAAGGCACCAAAACAAAGCAGGACTCTATGAGAGAGGCTTCTGCCTGACGAGTCTGCTGCTGCTGTCCAGAAACACAAATGTATACTTTCTAATTTTGCCAATACATTGTATGCAAATTATGAAAGCAGAAATTGTATATAACACCTGTAGTTGAGTAAAAATTGAGTATATACCTGCAGTCACATTAACATATGTCACATGTCCACTGCTAGTAAATTTCTGAGGCCAGGTTATCAAGCACTTGTAAGCTCCAGCATCTGACTGGTTGATGTTGTGAATGTGGAGTAACAAATGTGTGCTGTTTGCTGTTGAGCTGGAATCGGACATCTCGATTCGTTCAGAGGGAAGGAGGGAAGTAAACTGGTTTGCGTCCATTTCCTGGAAAACCCATCCTCCAGTCCAGCCAGAAACCCCACAATGTTGCACTTCACATCTTAACTGGAGACTGCCGCCCTCCGCCACAAACTTTGTAGCACGACTTGCTCGAACAGACGGGCATAGTTCACACACTGAAAGGAGAATAAAACATGCGAGTTGAGTTTATAGTTACGCAAAGCACTTTTGGACTGATTATGGAGCCCTTGAAGCGACTTGAAACGCGTGCAAGTTGAACAAATACAATATTAAAAAAAGGACCGGAAACCATAACACGACCACTTCAAAAGGAAATGTGAATGCTTACAGTACTTAAACATTATTTAGAGTCATGAAAATAAACATCTCTTTTGAAAATGCAGCAGATTTCGCTATGAATCTGAGGAGTGACTTGCCTTTTAAGACGTACAAAAAAGCCAGAAATGTAAAGGAACACCTGTAAGCACTTTTCATCCTTTATAATATTCCCATACTACTTGTCGAAGGTCCTCGCAGCCTCAGGACAGATTCAGAAGAGTTTTACAGTTATCAGTCGACTTTTCTGTCGTTAGGTTCTTCTAAACTCTTCCTAGCTCCGTAAACACCCACTGCCTTTATTCACTGCAGGAGGAAAACGGACTGCTCTTTCAGTTTAATTACGGTAACGTTACATCTGGAAACTCCAGCCGTATTCAGGAAGGAAATCCAAGCTCACGCTAGACCTATCCTTCCTGCTGGAATAGAGAAAGTAATCACTTTTGCAGACATCCCAACCTGCGAGAACTCATTTCAGGGAGACCCCCTTTGAATATATATATTATATAGCATTTATATAGCAACAATATAGCGAATAGAGCATAACTATGTACATTAGTGTAATCTAAGGTGAAGCTGGTTTTATATTTTCTTTCTTTCTTTCTTTTGTGTGTGTGTGGTTGGGGGGGAAATGCTCTGCGTCTAGCGCGCGCATTCTAGATGCGCATTATAAGATGCACGAGACAGACATTAATGTCTCGCGTGCACGCTTTTGCCCGCTTGGTCTAGATTCCAGGATATTTTATCCAATTCGCCGGCATCAGGGAGCCACTATCAATATACGAAACCTCCGGGAGACTTGGGATGTCTGCTTATAACCGGACTGAAACTAGGAGGACACGAATGCTGGAATCTAGATAAACTAACACTGCTAAAATTTGATTATTTCCATGTAAAGTGATTGTGTGGTCTGTCCAGCTGTTCCCTACTTGCTCCAGTAATACGATTAAATGATTTATCTTGAATTATGTCACGGAAATTATTTATAAACCGTAGTTAAACTAATTAATAATTAATGTTCAATGAATTTGTACCTGTGTTTTATTACGTAAGCCTATTACGCCACGAGTCCTTTGTAAAATGAATGGATGGATGATTCAGCTGCGGGCGCCATCTTCTGGCAAAATGCGGGAATTCATTCACTCGCACTGCATTATGGGGATTGTGTAGCCTTGGAGAGTACACTCGTTTTTGCGGTGCTTTGTGGAATTGAATGAGTGCACTCGAGAACGTCCAGTATGGTTTCGGACACCCCTTAAAATGGCTGTCCTTTCTAATAGTGCACTATTTGAGAGTATATGGAGCAATTTCGGATGCAGCCATATATACACTATTTTAAACTATACCACAGGATGCCATTCTGCCAGAATTATTATTAGCAGAAGTTTATTTATTTGGGAAAAGTATTGAATGGTGCCGGAAACATCACATTCTGTCAGTGGAATTAAATGAAGAAGAGAAGCATGGTTTCCAGAAAAGCCACAAGGTGGTGCTCAAAGTAAAATAGTTCCTCAGCAGTCATCTGGGAAATCTGTTCTATGGTTGAGACAAAAAGGGGCACGTGCAGGCAATTACACAGCTGCTTCAGATAAAAGCCAAGCTCTGTTGCTTTAAGATAAATTACATTTACATTGCTTTCATAATCAACACATTACACATTAAATTGATACATTTCCTTAAGGTCATTAAAACAAGTCAAACTGGAATGACCTAGAAAGGGGCCTTGAATGTTAAGGTTTCAGATTGAGATCCTTTGTGTGTACAGAGAATTCTGTCATTATTTATTCACCTTCATGTCGTTCCAAACCTGTATTCTGTTATTAATGTGACAAATGTGCATATTAACTGTAATATTCTTCAAAATGACTTATTTTTTTGTTCTGAAGAAGAAAGTCACACAGGTTTAGAATTTAACATTTTTGGTGAACTATCACTTGAAGCAATAAATGAGGCTCGGGCAGTGTTTTGGCAAAGTGAGGCTCCCTCAGAAGGTTCTTTTGAGCTGTGCGATTGTTTCCTGCAGCGAGTAACTTGAGTCAACAGACCTTAATGGTAACCAGATGTAGGACGTCAGTGTGGGCTTACAATCCCAGGATATGTCTGTTTTTCTTGGAAAGCCCATGGTTCAACACCAACCCTAAGTTGTGTAAGTGGTAACATATCATTTAACCATTTAGTTGAGTCATATTAATATAAGCTTGTACGTGCAGGAGAGTTTTTGTAAACGTCCCTTTTACAGGTCTGAAAGTGAATCTGACATTCAGTCTTTATTGTTATCAGTCAAAACAGGAAACTGGACATTGGCCACCCAAGAATGGGCAGGAATGAGTGTGTGCTGGTCAACTCACATGGCTTAAAGCAGATAAGTAAAAGCAAACACTCACAGGTCTGTGCTCAGGAGCAAACAACGGTGTATAATTGACCAAAATGGCAATTTTGTCCATGTTTTTGATGGCTGCATTGTCATGTAGGACAAAGAAATTAGCTATGCTCAAACCCATGTACTGTACAAATATTTTTGTTCACAATTGAAAAGGCAGATTAGCGTCCTCTGAATGGTTCAGTCCCAAGACAGAATGGTTTCTTGGCAGTACAGATTGCTCCATGATCAGATTACTCCGTAGGCACCTCCTCAGCCTTCACCGAATGCTTTTTTTCCCCCTTAGTGATGAGAACAAGCCCTCTGAGGTTTCTTGAATCCATGCCTCAGAAGAATGCAAAAAATTACAAGTGTATGATGGTATTGCACTAATGCATTGCATGGAATGTAAACATCATTAGGTGGTCAGCACCTCTCAGTGGAGTGTAGCTACATCAAATGTTCTGTTCTGACACAAAACACTAACCCGGTTGAGTGTGACGTGTGAACACAGAGCCTGGTGTGTCTATTCTGGTGCACAATAAAGCTTTTCTCTTGCACGCAGTGTTACAGTGAGAAAGCCTCTATTGTGCAGGCTTTCTGATACTGTGAGACTTACCCTGAGTCTTTAACAAAAGGGAATGAAGATGACTGTACTGTGCGTGACTCCAGCAGCAACTTGAGAATTAATTTCCATTTTATCAAAATTTTGAGATTTGAACTCATGATTAAGAGATAAAAAACTCAGAACTGTGAGGTTCTTTACTTATTTTATTTTTTTATAATCAAAAGTTTATATTACTTTACATACTATTTTTAGCACTTTATTACTAATTTAGCCTATGTCTAATTTTTTCAGAATCACAGAAAAAGTAGCTTTTAAAGTAGTTTTTATATTTTATGCTGGAAACAAAAAACAACTGTAATATTTAAACTAAGAATTTATTTTCAGAATTGTGAGATTAAAATGCTGCAATTACTTTTTTGTTGTTTGTGTGGCTGAAATAGGCGTCCATACTTTAGAGGAGGAAAAAACTTGGTACACTGTTTTAAGGGTGTAAAATCCAGAGAAGGATGTTGTTTTCTTTTTATATGGTCTCTTTTTTTAAAAAGCATGGTCAACTAGATATCAGCCAAGAATAATTTCAGGCCCGCCTTTGTTTATTCGAAGAAGCACATGAGAACTTGAATTCGTTTGTACTGTGTACACAACCTGCTCTGAGAAATAAAACAATATTATGAGGTAGGGATTTTGTATGGATTCATACAGTATGATGTGAATCATACACATCGTATGAAAACATAAGAAGGTGGATTGGATCGCGTGGCTTGTTTTATGTGTAAGACCAATAGCAGATGGAAATCAATAGCAGCACACTGTCTGAAACAAGCACGGGTATAGCACATTTGTAAGAATGCTTTCCTAATGAAAAATTTATGAGATTTTCATAAAATGTGACCACGCTTCATTTTTATTCTTGCTTCATTTTGTTGTTGTTTGTGATCTGGTTCCAGACATTGAACGCTTTTAATCTGACTCAGATGTGATTGCCCCGTTCTGTATCGATTCTCTTGTGCTTTTAGTTTGCGTCAGGTGTTTGGCATTGGGCCATTGTCTTTACTCTAGCAATAAATAACAAACTTTTAGCCTCGAATAAACTGTACACTGGGAATCTGATTGAGAGTGTTTTTCAAGACTATCATTGTTGGAGTTTACAAGTGGAGGCTGAGATTTTTTAGGGTTTTCATGTCAACATTGGCTCTTTCCCTAATGAACTGTGGCTTGGATTGATACCATATCAGATAGTTCACCCAAGGCCCATTTCGTTTTATGCTTATCTAAAGTGAGAGCAAGTGATAAGAGACACTAATAGATTTATGAAGCAGTATAATACACACAAGCAGGAGAACTCACAGTAGTTCACAACCCAATGAACTGTCCCCCATATCTGCATACATCATCATGTCTAGTGCAACCTCTCACACGGTAAGGCAAGTTGAGGCTCATAATAGACAAGAAAGATAGCAGCGTCTCTTCTAAATCAAATTTTGCAATTCATTGTGACCATGTACAATGCTAACAGAACAGTAAAGGTTAATGCTGGTTTGTTTGGATTTGTTAAGTAGGTCACTAAAGTACAGTATTGCAAAACACTTTTTCTGCTATTGATGTGGGATACGGGTAAGGTTAGGGACAGAAGTGGTGGTATGAGTAGGTTTAAGGTGTAAGGGATGGGTCAAAAGTGTAATTATAAATGTAATTACAGAAACCAGTGATTAATATAAATGTAAGTACACAGTAGTTAAGGCCATCTAATATAAAGTGGGATTGTTCAACTTAAAAACAAGTCTCTAGACACGCCATGTAGCCGGTGTTTTTACATAAATAAAAGCACGAATCCTCCCTAATCTGGTTTGCAATTGGTCTTTTATTTTATTTTCATTATTTTGCATACTATTGTGATTGGTCGTTTTATTTATATATACAGAACTGAAACTTTTGCTGCCTGACAACAATGGTATTTCCTTCAGGAAATGCTAATCTAGTTTATTTTAAAAGATTTCATGATAACATTCATTGACTTTTTGTTCTTGACTGTTGTTCGTCTTTGGCCCACGTTTATTTACATTACTTATGTATCTTGAGCATGGCAGAGAGCGTTAAGTGATGAAAAGAAAGTTTAGCCGTTAAGTAAACCTTTTTTCCCACTAAGCTTTTGTGTAGAAAAGAAGAGGGGGATGTGTCTTTGGCTTTAGTCTCCTAGAATTTCAAAGAGCTGGATCTTGGCAATAATTCAGAGCAGCTAAGGGAATATATGAATACTCGGTCTGTGAGGCCTACAAGCCTAAAGTCTCACAGGCTGAAGTCATCTGTTCCAATTCAGCCATCAAGTCTTCTGTTCGCCTAAAACTGCTGTCTGTGGTTTGTCTGAGCAAATGCATAATGTCTTATTCTTGTAAAAAAAAGAAAAAGAAAAAGAAAAAAAAGTGTGGGATAAAACACTGGGTGTGTTTTTTATATACAAATCATGGCTGTCTGAGTGTGTTAAAATGAAAGGGACCACATTAGTGAGGCCTGTATTATGACTAAATGCACTGCGTGAGTCAGAAAGATGTGCTGAAAGACATGCCAGCCCTGGTATAACTTTGGAGGTTTTGATACAGTTTGGGGAAATGAGCATTAAATCACATGATTGAACACAAACACACTGCTATGTGTAAAGTTGATTATCTTTTATTAGGAGTATAATTTTGTACAAACATAAAACATACCTCAGCTCACATGATGAACAATCATCATGCATTTTTTTTTTAAATCCATACAAATCTCATAAAAAGTGCAAAATTTCAGATCAAGTAAACGTCTGTGAAATGACGATTTAGGAATTATAAAGAGATGTGAACTCATTAATGTTACATTTCTCTCAAGTATCAGTCTGAGTGATGTGTAGAAAAAAAGGTGTACTTTGTTATCATATTTAATACAAGTTCAGTATTAGTACTTGTCGCTGACAAATTAATAAATTACATTTAAATTGTATTTTATCTTTTGTGCTTCAGTCAAAAATGCCCTATTTTAGTCAAACACCTAAATTAAATACACCAAATTTTATTGCCCATCAGTCATTTAAAATTGATCATAAGGGAGCATCCAAACATTAGAAACACCAATTCCAAAATACTTAGTTATATGAATTACTGTTTAAGGCACCATGACTTCTAAATTGACCTGCAACACTGGTGTGTTTGTACACACCAGTTTTTAAGACCGTTATTGTTTAACAAAAAAAACCAAACATCACATCAGAGCTGACATCACACCGCAAATCTCAGGTTACATATTAAGAGAAGAACAGAAATGTGGTAACTAAAGTGCATGAGTCATTGCGATGTACTGTGCGTGCTTAAATGTGATGTACATGTAAAATAATGGACCTTAGTTGGCATAGTATGTGCAAATATGATGCAATTTTGAATTACAAAAAATAAAAGATCTTATGAGATACTAACAAGGCACAGAGATGAGAAAAGGAGTCTTTCCTGGCACTTCAGGCTCATAAGATCATTCCTGCATTGTCACAGGTGAGTATATCATTAGCTTTGGCTTGTCCAATCTGTCTGTGGAACTGTCCTTGCTTGTGTGTCTTCCAGCAATGCACGTTTGGACCTAAAGTTATGCTCTTTATGCTTGGCATCAGTGTAAAGACGGTCCTTGATAATGGTGTGACAGGAGTATTGGACACATTGAGCTCTTGTAAAGAGACAAGACCACTAAATACATCCGGGCTCAATGTCTTGAGCTGAATGTTGTTTGACAAGTCTAAGACCTGAAGGTTCTTCAAACCTTTAAAAGCACCTGGTTGAATGAGGGTCAGGTCAGACAGGCTGCTGAGAGACAGGTGAACCAGTTCTGTCATCGAATCGAAGGCCCCTGCATCCATGCTGGAGATGAGATTCCCGTCCAGGTTCAGATACTGAAGTGGGATCCCGTTAAGCATCGGCACCTTCTTCAATTGGTTCCCTGCCAGCATTAGACTCTTGATGTTTAATGAATGGCCCGGGGTCTTCCTGGAAACAGAGGTAAGAAGATTTTTTGAGAGGTCCACCATGATTGGTACATCCTGAGCTCTGGTGGTGAAGAGATCGAGACTGAACTCTTTGAATCGGTTTTCACTCAGGTCAAGCTCAACAAGAGGGAGTCCGATGAAGCAGCCGTCGCTGAGATCCTCGAGAGCGTTGTTGCTCAGGTCCAACGTCTCAAGGTAGCGAAGTTTGGAGAACGCTTTGGGACTAACTTGTGAAATAAGATTGCCGCTTAAATCCAGACTAACCAAGGTGGTGTAACCCGGTCCAGAGAGCATCGAGTCGCTGATGGAGGTGATGGAGTTTAATGAGAGGTCGAGATGAGATGTGTCCAGTGGGATGGGGACAGGAGCGTTCCCAGGACCGATTCCACTGCAGTCCACTTTGGTAAGGCTGAAACTGTCAAAGAGGCCAAAGCTCTCCACTTCACACCGACACTGTGGATGGCAGTTCTTCACCGCTCCCATGACAGCCAGGCCAAGCAAAGAGAAGAAGAGAGTCAGCAATGTGGCCATGGTGAGCTATAAACCAAAAAAAAAAAAACACACAGTACAGGGTTTTAATTTCACAGTCATAAAAGTCCCAAAACAGAATGAGCCAATCATATTCAACTTTAACATTTAGTTCCTTATAGGCTATCTATAGTTCCTATAACTATCCTGTATCCTCAAAACTGAACCATAAGCCACTTCAGGGGTATTTGAGAGGTTTGAAGAGATTAGTAGTTGCTCTTTATATATGGTAATTGTGTAAACCCAAGCAGCCAATCATTTACAGCTGCACGTACATGCTTGTCACTCTGGATCCGTTTATTCATCCGTTATGCTTTAAGTATCAATATTCTCTTCTAATGCAACTCGATGAGTCCTAATTTTTACGCTCATTCTCAAAGGATTTGACCTAATTCTTATGATCAAAGAGTCTATTAAATTTGACTTTCTCAATTACAGCAACAACTTGTCATGATTAGAAGGGGGCAAGGCTTTTCTCATGAAGAATTTAAGAACGGTTAACACATAATTATTCAGTAAAAGAATATAGAGAACCTCAAAGACTTTGATGTTTTAATATATATAAACCAATATTACATTAAGCTAAGTTAAATGATTAATATAGATATTATCAGGTTTTCAGGTATTATCGGTCTACATTTATTGTAAATTCTGCACTAATTTGAGATTCTTCAGATTTGACACATTTTGCTTTTCAGAGTCACACGTAATTAAATTATGCTCATTTGCAACGTTTCACGTTATCAGTGTTGAAAACAGTGATGTTTTATATTTTTGTGGAAATCACAACATATAAACCTGAATTACACATGTAAATTGTAAATTGCTAAAGAAATCAAGGTGCAAAAATGATGGCATCATTACATGCATAAATAACTGAATCTTGCTTACGCGTTTTCATGGAGTATGCAGACTCTCAAGAAGTAGACAGAAGATTTATGCGCCACGCAGGAAGATGTTCTCTCTGACTCTAGCTGAACTCTATAAATGCTCCGCCACGCACTACTGCCGACTTTTATTATCGGACCGCCCTACCATGTGCTCTTTGTTTAACTAAATGACCTGAACTTCAACCTCTTTCAACACTTGGCTCAAGATCTAAATACAAACAATACTACTGAATCTGGGCATGGGTTAACCTGACTACAAAGCTTGACCATTAGAATGAAGCAGCAAAAAAAATGACTGAACATTGCTTTGTAAGATTGCATGTAGTGATATGTTTAAAGATTAACAGAGCCAGCACGCTAGGTATAACAATTACCTCTTATGTAATTGATTGCATAATAGGTACAAATACAACACTTCACTTCCAGTGTTTACACGGACAACAATTTAGTCAGATATAACTGTATATATAGCTATATTTATTACAACAAAGTTGTACATAAACTGAATCTGCTTAAATAGTTGTATCTGTTAGGGATATAGTCTCTGACATGTCTTTCCTTTTCTTCTCTGGTGACAAAGAGAGACAGCAGATATGTTCCTTCGCGAACTGCAAGTCCTGCCCTACTCTCTTCTCACAGTTGGTCAGTTTAAAGGAATAGTTCACACAAAATGAGAATTTGTATTTTCAAAAAACACTGTTATAATCTACAAGTAATCCACACAACTCCATCATTTAACATTTTGTGGAGAAAAATGCTGCAGGTTTGTAAGGAACAAATCTATCATTAAGATGTTTTAAATGGCAAACCATTGCTTTCTGCTAAAATCTGAGTCCTCTATCCATAATATTGCTTTCTCCAGAGAAACAGTTGTCTTATCTGAATCAGAAGAGAAATATGCACAGACCAAGAAACATTTACAAGATAAAACACATCAGTGGAGTTTGATCTAAAATGACAAAAGGGGATAGACATTTCCACAGGAGGAAACGTTATTAAAACATGTTAACAATGAATACATTTCTTACAAACATGCAGTTTTTCACTTTAGTTGATGGACTGGAGTCATGTGGATAACTTGTGAATTATTGTAATGTTTTTATCAGCTGTCTGGCTGGCACCCATTCACTGCAGATGATTGAGAAACTGAAGCAATAACACATATTGATGCTGAAACAAACTCATTCACATCCTGGATGGCCTGAGGATGAGTAAATGTTTACTTCAGGGTGAAGTATTCCTTTAAGACAAAGTCTCAGTCTGTTTATATTTTAACAGGGCCTTGCAAAAGCACTAAAAATGATTTTCTGCCACATTTCCCCAGACCAATTAATTCTGTATTGTCAGATTGAGTGCTCATATGTAACAATAATTTTAGAACATTCAAAAAGAATGGAATTTGGTGCCAGGGAATTCTCTTTCAAGCTTGTGGTTGCATGTTTCTAAGTAACCCTACGTAGACATCTGCCCGTGTGACAGGGTTATGAACTCTCCAGGTGTTGTACACCTCCCACTGTAAAATCCCTCCTTAAAATGCCTAAAGTCTATGTGGAATGTATTTCAAGAGCAATCACTGTCAGTGGTTAACAGCTACATATTTAGACCATTTATCCTTCTCCTAAATGTGAGAATTACCCTCAGACTTCCCCTTTCAGTGAGTCTGAGACTAGTATTACAACACAGTTTGTTCCCAACTTGCAGTCAACACACCCAAAAGAAAACTACAGTACAAGAGAACTAAAGTCAGTTCTTAACCAATTTAATTAGCAGACAGGAGACATCCTAATCCAATAAAGCTGAAAGAATGCAGTACTTTAAGGGGGGTCTGATTTAATGGGAGCTTAACGTCTCAAACAGCTTACTTTTGAATCCCAGGTACTTTTTTGGATGCCAACTTCACAGCAACATGTAACTTCTGAATTACATGCTAGCGATATGCGTCAAAGTGTTCAAGAAATGTTTATGAGTGTTGACTACAGAACAGCTGACATCATGCAGGTTGCCACCCATGTCCTAGAAAGCTCACAGCTTTATCTTATCCTTATGCAATAAAGCACTTGAGATCCTTAGAAGAAAAAAGTTTAAAAGCACATCAAGACAGGGACTGATTAAGTGTCACAAGTAAAGTTTCATGTAACTATTATTAATGGGTTGCAAATGCAATAGCACCCAACAAACAGGTAGAGAGACAAGTTTGCTATTTGTTATTTTCCTTTTTTATTCAAGTCTACTAAGAAACGGTACCATTTGGTGGGTGTCTGAAGCATAGAACTTAATGCTAATGCATCTTCCTCCAACAGGAAACAACATAATTACTCAACTGTGCCTTTCATTCAAGTGTGAAAAACAGCAATTTAAGCCCAACTGTCAAGTAGGACCCAAAACAAAGCATAATTTATATATTAAAGATTAAATTAATAAGACTTTTTACATACATATGGCCTCATTTTATATATATATATATATATATATATTCTACTTCTTCTTTAATAGTATGTTTGATTATTTTGTAAACATCAGAAATAAAATGATAATTATTCCTTTAAATAAATGTGCAAAATAATATTGGTTGATTAACTGTAATATCAATGTACTATCATGCTGTCTAGTTAGGCAGCTGACTAGGTATTGAAACACAGCCAAAATCTCTGCTTTGACGGTTTGATCCACATCTGTATTCAGCTAAAAATACCACTGCAAAGGAACTCTGTAACAACTTAATGCTCAACAAACGTGTCACTTTCACGGCACCAGAACGTAAAAGAAAACATAACGTTACTTTTCCATTGCGAACTACTACCGGGGATGAAGCAATCGGCATACAAACGCCAACAATTAGACACGTTTGTGAGACGCAGGAAAAAACTTTTTCTTTTGCGTAAAACTTACCATGTGCCGCGACTCGTCTGTCGGAGAGCTTTTACTTTTCTAGGCCAGCATCGGTAAAGACTTCAGTTTTAGGGATTGTCATATCCTGTGTTTTTTGTCGTGGGGCGAAGGAGCACGTCTGCGGTAATGTCTCGGTTGCGACTTTGTCGATCTATCGGTTCCAGACTGGCCACAGAAGATGAAGCGATAAAATGCCACCGCAAGCGGCAGAGTCTCGTCTATAGTTTCACTCGCTGAAGGTAATCCGCGCCCACCAGCGTCTAGACGCGGCGAGCGTCAAAAGCGCCCTCCAGCGGATAACATATAACACTACAGACCATTTAAATGGATACTAGAGGGTTGAAGTCTGACCCTTTCCTAAGTGCATTCGAGTAGATTCATGTTTTAATTTTTTAATAAAACAAATAAATTAACAATAGCTTTTATAATGTCGCTGTACTGAAGTAAAAATAAAAAATCTGAAAAATATTTACTTTATAATAAAGGAAAGGCATGCCTAAGGACAAGTCTAGAGTGAGAAATAACTATGTGAGTAACCATGACAAATATTCTTGTTTTGACTGCTTGAACAGCCCTGTAGGCCCTTTACAGATGTACATTCACAAGGAAGATGGTCATTTTTTTTTATTTATGCACCATGTTCTTGTAGTATTTGTGTATTTATGACATTTTGACAAATATACAATAAAATAACCTGATAATAAAAGAAAGTGTTGATGTGTGTCAGTGGGTGCTACGCTGAAAAGAAAGATTTTCAGTACAAATCAGTTTTATTTATATAATGTGTTTCCCATTTTTCCACTGTTAAAAATGAAGGCTGCAAACAACGGAATACATATAATCGTGATTAATCTCACACTTTCCCATCAGTGTTTAGAAACAAAATGTACTTGAATTAATTTATTTTCTCATATTTTCTATATGGACCCCTTTATGGGCCACTTGAATATTTCACTGAAATCATATTTTGTGTTTTCAAAATGTGAGGTATCAATTTAATCACAACTAATTTATTAATATTTTCATTTTAACATATAAACTCATGATAATCTTATTAATTCTACTATTTATTGTTGAAAGTCATATAACTTGAGCTTAAATTACATCTGTAATGGTAAATGTTTACTAAATGATGTATTAAAAAAGCCCCGAAGAGGCATGCAATATTGTGTAAAGATTATTACTGGTATTAGGTCACAAAGAAAATCTGAGCTCTTGACAAAGCTTCTTATGTTTTTCTTCATAATTCGAAAAAGTGAAACCAAAGAATAAAGAGTGTATAAAAACAAAAAGAGGACAGTGATGATTATGCATGAACTGGTTTTTATACATAAACTTAAAACAACCTCTAATCTGTCAAGTATGAATGAAGCGTGAATGTTTTAAAGAGTGCAGTTTTTGTCATCCACTAGATGGCAGTACAATAAAACAAAAAGAATTGTCTTCAAGAACCCCACATTTCAATTAAGAGAATAAAACAGCCATTTTAGTTATATTCACAAATATTAATCATTGTATCACAAATATTAGAAAGGATATGAAGTGCATTTACAGCTGTGGTTAATAATGATATCTATACAGGTATCGATTTAAACCCTGTAAATGTTTCAAAGATGAAGACACTTGGTTTGTTTCCTTTACAAAATGGTTATTGAGTACTACAGAGTGTTGTAATATTACCTGTAAGTGCTTTGGGTGCTCTTTGCTGAGTTTGCATCCTCTGTTTCTGGTTGTAGGGCAGAGGTGTCAAGGTGTAACATTTAAGAAGCTCAGAGGCTTATTGGATATGGGTCAGCACATCTCTCTCGGCCTCCTCCCGCTCTCTCACTCTCACTGCACATATTACCAGAAAATCTCTACAGTAACCTCAAGGCAGACGTACACGGGCCTGCACCAATGCCCAGCTGCATTAAGCTCCTCAAGCACATCAGACATCCCAAAAGTCACGTGATCCATCAGAAAGTCAAGACTTATGCAACCAGCAAATTAGATGCAATCAAAATGTGAATCAAACAGTAAAAGCACAAGAAAAATGTTTATCATTACCTGGGTTCGTATTTCTCTGTAAACCATAAACATTGTGCTAATAGTCCAAATGAGCTCAGAGAGACCTCAGACGAGTTCTCAAAACACAAGGTTTAACTGACGCAGACAAATGGAAGAGAACTCTAGGGATCGTCCAAGGGAGCGCCCTTCGTTAACTTTAATTATACCCAATACACCTTGTGCAAATTCAATTGAAGTGGGCCGATCACAGCTACACCAAACAAATGCTTAATTACACTGCATAAACTCATGCACAGTGGGGTCTCCATGGCGAGGTGGAAGTAGGCTGCTGAGACCTTGCTCGACCTTAAATAGGAACCTGAAAATAAGAGCTCAAAAACATAAGGCATAAAAACGTAATTAAAGTAAATAAATTTGAGCTTAACTGACTGGAGATTGTAAGTCTTGAAATATATATTATATATTATATTTATATATGTGTGTGTGTGTGTTATTCTTTTATACAAATAAATTTGTTCATAGTAATTTCTATATATATATATATATATATATATATATATCATGTATTTCAAGAATTACAATCTCCAGTCAATTAAGCTGAATTTTTTTTTTTTGTATTTGACTAATTTGTAATTTTGAATAATTAATTAAATAAATAAACACAAACAATGCTCTTAATATCTCTCAATAACACTGTGTCAAGTGTGCATTTGTTTATGCATAATATTTCTTTGTTCAGGTCAAAAAAGTAACCCCAAGCAAACATATTCATATACCCATAAATTCACAGTAGCCATAAATAATATTTTTTACCTTAAAAACGACTTATTTCTTAATGAGTTTTTGTTTGCACATTTTCAAAAATCCAAATCAACAAAAACGAGTTTTAATTGCTTTACACTAAATCTACAACATAAAATTAAATATAAATCTAAAATAAAAAACTATTCATTTAATGGTAAAAATGGGTAACTATATGGCATCATATGATTGGTTCATTGCATTTAATCTTTCTTCTTAGCCCATCGAGAGTTCCTCCTAATGTGCAATTTTCACTTGTGATGACTGTACACCATAACATGCATTAAATTATTTTAGATTTTCTTAGTTTGTTTAAAAAGTAACTAGTTGCTTTCATGTCAAGCTCAGTCAGTAAAGGTGGGTCTGAAGCGTTAACGTATGTTTGCAATCCTCTTATTTTGTCCCTGACCAAGTATGGATTACATTCATCCGCGGGTCACTTTCAAAGGACATTCATTGAATAGAGAAACATCTAGGCCTCTAGATAATTTCGAGTAGATATATTTAAAACGCAAATCGCTTTTTTAATTTGATTTGATTGTAATGATGCATTTAATTATTTTCAAGCTCGTCGAGGATTTCAGAAACAGCGAAGTAAAGGAAATAAGGTAAAAATGTAACTAATATTGACAACACTGTCGAGTAGTCGTGCTGCAATATTCATAACAGTGAAGCTGGAAAATGTTACTGAATGTTAGGTGTGAACTGTGAAGGTGCAAAAGGGCACCTGGATTGATGACTGCAGGTATTAAGTAGCTCTCCAGGGTGCTGAAGTTGAATCTCTCAACGCCACTGACGAGCCTCATCAAACTCTTGTTTGTGAGCTGAGATCCTCTCAACATTTGTTTATGCCCTCGGCGCGACTGATGCTGGAAAACCGTCGTGAAAGATGACTGTCTAACCATATGAAGGATATAAATCTACGTTATTAAAGAAAATACTGGAAGAGAGAGGTAAAACTTTGTGGAGATGTTTTAATGCATCAAGAGGCCCCTATAAATAATGGTAAGTTCAGTTTCTCAATTGCATTTTATGTAGCAATGTGTATCAGTTTGTTCACTCGCATAAATATAAGTGCAGAAAAATATTAATTAATTAATTAATTATTTTTTTGCATTTGTAGTGCATCAAATTTTCACAAATAATTGCAAAACAAAATTGCAAAAATGCGAAAAATGACAAATTGAATTAAACAAGAAATTTAAATGTAGATCGACTGAAGTATTCTTTCCTTATAAAATCACTTTTTTGGTCACGCTAGGTGGCCTTATGTACTTACATCAAAAAGTAAATACAGTATTGTGTTCATATTGTATTGCAAAACACTTTTGATGCTAATGAGGTGGGATACGGGTAAGGGACAGGTTTGGTTGAATGGGTTGGTCGGTATAATTGATGGGTCAACAGTGTAATTATTAATGTAATTACAAAAATAACTACAAAGTTATTTTTAAAAATATAAGTACAATGTAAAAACATGTATGTACACAATAAGTGCACTGTATCAAATGATTAATTTAAATGTAAGTACATAGTAGTTAAGTCCACCTAATATAAAATTTGACCAACTTTTTAATTTAATTTGATAATACTGTTAATACTGATAATATTGAAATGTTTTAAAAATTATGTAAAAAAAAAAAAAAAATTTCCCCTCTTCACGAAAAAATTGCGTAATTTCTACATCCACTGTTTTCTTATCATTTAGATAGAATTGTATAGTTGAGTTTCAACTAATTACTGTACTTAAAATATACAACCTATCTGTGTATATAACAGATTATTGAATATTTGGCCTTGAAAACTGATCAACAGGTGCCATGACTTCACTTTACGTCTAATCTGCTGTTTTCTAGGTGTCTCTTTGTAACATCCATCTCTCATAACGGCTTCTGACGGAGGACAATGCAACATATTCACCTCCCATTCGGAGGTGCTTTATGGGAGTTCTCCAGTTACCCCTGCTGCCCCGTCCTCCGGAGCAGACACAGCCTCTCCACGCTCCCGTTTTACAGCATTACACTATGGATTATTCTCTGTGTTTTGACATTTCCATGCTGTGTCCAATGCCTGATTTTCAAAGTAGGCGTCCTGGGGCCTTGGAACTGTGACCCTTATTACGCCAAATCACTTCCTGCCATTGCGTCCAGACTGGCTGTTGGCCGCATAAACGAGGATTTTAGTTTAGACCTGGGCTGTACGATGGACTTCGTCATCCTTCAGGAGGCTTGCGAGACTTCCAAAGCCTTGACCTCATTTGTACAATATGAGAACACTGTTGATGCGTTTGTAGGCCCTACAAATCCAGGATACTGTAACGCTGCAGCGCTCATGGGCAAGAATTGGGACAAGTCTTTATTTTCATGGGCGTGCATTAACTATGAGTTAGACCGGGTCCAGGGCTACCCAACATTTGCTCGAACTTTACCATCCCCGACACGGGTGCTCTTCAGTGTGCTTAGGTTCTTCAGCTTGGCTAACATAGCCATCGTGTCTTCTAATGAGGATATATGGATCGACACGGCTGCCAAATTGGCTAGTGCTCTCAGAAACCAGGGGCTTCCTGTTGGCATTGTTGTGTCCACGGGGAATAATGACACCATGCTGGAGAACACATTGCTGAGCATACAAAATGCAGGGGAGATAAAAGGTGAAGTGTTTTGGACACATAAATTTGCAGTGTCTACATAAACATTCTTTTCATGTTTAGAGGCATCAAGAGATTTTTGCTTCAGTAAATAGTAATAGTAAATATTTTTCAGTATTTTTAAGGCCAATTTCTGCATAGACTTAAGATGACAAATGTAACCAGTAAAACAAAAGATATCATATAAATCAAAAGCAATTGTTTTAACCAATAAATATGTTATGATTGTATTTATTCTCAAACATAATTAAAAAAATGTATAATTAAATTATTTTTTATCATTTATATATTATAATTACACTTTACTGTATATATTCTACTATATTTAAAGTTAATATAATAAATACTAAAATATTTACAGTTCTTCTCAAAAGATTAAATAATTTGAACGTTTGTCCATGTGTTTTTCTCAGTATTTCTGAAAGTCAGACCTTGAAGGCTTTTTTAAAATTACTCTACAAAACACTTCAGGAAACAGAAAGAAAAGCTGGATATTTAAAATTGAAGAAACTTGATCAACTTTTTTTATTTATGTGTGTTTATATACTTAATATTTTATACAATATTTATAATTATTTTTATGCAATGACTCAAAATTCTGTAGTAGATCATATATATTATGACTAATATATATTTTTATTAATATAATTAATTTTCTTTTGCTACAGTGGTCAAATGGAGGTTTATTTTTAACAAACTAGCAAAAAAGCATTAATTTAAACCTGTGTGTAAATGCATGCACTGCGTTTGTTACTCAGTTAAAGATATTTAGGTGAAACTAAGCTTTTTAAAATTGTAAACTATGCTTGTTCAAATTTTGTCCAATTCATTCAACTGTCAAATTTCTAATCATGGTCCTTCTTAAAAATTAAGTAAAACATTTTATGTTTAGGTACAATGTATTAAATTGTACCTGAATGAATTTATTTTCCCATGTGTTTCAGTCATCATTATGTGCATGCACTCAGCGCTCATTGGAGGAGAGCAACAAACGTCATTCCTGATGAAGGCCTATGACATGGGACTGACAAAGGGTCAGTATGTGTTTATACCATACGACACCCTCCTGTACAGCCTGCCCTACACTAACATCACCTACTTCCCGCTGCAAAACAACACCAAACTGCGCAAAGCCTATGATGCTGTACTCACCATCACCATGGAGTCTGACCTGATGTCATTCAACGAGGCGTTCAACATGGCCAAACAATTTGGAGAACTGATGGTGTCACAAGAGCCAGAGCAGGTGTGCACGGTGCACTTTGAAACTTTTGGTAGTCTTATCTGTACACGTGTATAAAACATTGCATTAAAACGTTCTGCTACATTTTAGGTCTCTCCGCTCTTTGGTACAATCTACAACAGTTTGTACCTCCTTGCCAAGTCCATGCACAATGCAAGAAGAGCTGGTAAGTGGTTCTCCGGGTCCAACCTGGCCTCCTTCACGAGGAACATTTCATTTTCCGGGTTCAACCAGAACATCCGCACAGACGCCCAAGGGAACGGGCAGAGCGACTATGTGATCTTAGACACTGATGGCTGGGGATCTGAACTCTATCGCTGCTTTTTTGTGAACCTGACGTTAGATAAGGTGCTGTTCGCCGGCACGTACATACATTTCCCTGCAGGTTCACCTCCACCTTCAGACTCCAGCTGCTGGTTTGACCCCAATGGCATCTGCACAGGAGGTACAACAAGATCATGCTTAATGACAAACAGATATTTTTGATATATTATGTTTAATGTGTCATTTTTTCCAGCTTAAAAGTCACCTATGTTGTTTAATAATAAAAATAATAATTATTATTATTAAAATAATAACATTCAAAAATGGTAAAAAATATTATTTGGTATTTAGTATTTAATATTTTTTAGTAAATGCTTAATATAAAAAAAATGTAATATTAAAAAAACAAAAAACAATAACATTCAAATACTTTTAAGAAATATTATTTGGTATTTTATCTTTGATGTATTTAATAAATTATCAATATATAACATTATTCTTTTAAGAGATATTTTAAAGAACATCTATTAAATATTCAATTTAAATTAATAATTTTGAGTAATTTATAGTTACATTAGCAGCTTTCTCTCGATCTCGCTATATAAATATATGTTTATACATTTATTTTTAAGCATGGTAATAACAAAAAAATCTTTATGCTCAATATTATGTTATAATTAATAAGAAAAAAAAAATGTTTATTATTACTCAAAGTCAAACTATTTGAAGAAATAATCAACGAACATTACATTTTAAATTAAAATGAAACAGTAATGACATTGACAATGACAGATATGACATTGCTGTTTTCATGTAATCATTGTCACATCATGAATATAGTATTTATTATTATTATTATAAGAAAAGCCAAAATCATTTGCATAAATTGATTTATTTTTTAAATACAATGTTAATATTTGTATATTTTCACTGTTAACCGATAAATATATAATTTTATGTATAATTAGTAACTTACATGCTTTGCATTTGTTGACCAATTTATTCTTATGTGTTATAGGTGTGGAAATAATATATGTCATCATAGCGTTTGTGATTGTCCTCATTATAGTTCTTGGTTCTATTGGTCTAACTCTATTCATAAGGTAATATTGCTGTGGTTTTGATAAGATCCTTTGATATTTTATTTCATTTCATGAATATAAAGTACAAGAAGCTGTGTGTGATCTTGTCTGATCTTTGTAGGAGGCGAATCCAACAAATCCAGCTGATCAAAGGGCCCAACAGAATCCTGCTCACGCTTGAGGACCTTACCTTCATCAACCCGCAGCTGAGCAAGAGGGTATATGTCACCCTATCCAGTTGCTTTCTTTAAACTTTAAGCCCTTTTTTTGGAATGTCATATATTCTGTGTATCTTTTTTGTCACAGAAAATCACCCTTGAGGATCTTAGCGACTCAAAAAGTTACATTGAGGAGAAGAGCATGGGTGAACGTTCCCGCTCTGTGAACAGCATGGCAACAGCAACACATGAGACTTCAAACGTGGCTGTATATGAGGTGATTTTTTTTTGTCCTTTTTTATTGAACACACCATGTTTTTTCAGCTTGACACAATTGAAATAATTTCTATCTTTGCAGGGTGACTGGGTGTGGCTAAAAAAATTTAAAGAGGGACATTTCAAGGAGGTTAAACAGAGCACCACTAAGATTTTCACCAAGGTATTGGCTCAAAAGAATTCATTTAAATCTAACAGTTTGGTATTAGCTTGAGTGGCACTTCCTATCATCTTTATAATTCTCAGATGAAGGACCTACGGAATGAAAATGTCAATCCATTTTTGGGGTTCTTCACCGATTGTGAGATGTTTGCTATTGTAACTGAACACTGTTCACGGGGGAGTCTACACGATCTCCTTCGCAATGAAGATGTCAAACTGGACTGGATGTTTAAATCTTCTTTAGTGCTGGATCTCATCAAGGTACTTTTGTATGTTATAATGAATATTAAAGTGAAAATGTGACCATTTTCAAATGCATTTACAATGTCTGTCTTTGGTTTCTGGTATCCATCCAATAGGGCATGAAATATCTTCACCACAGGGAATTTCCTCATGGGCGCCTGAAGTCTCATAATTGTGTAGTAGATGGACGTTTTGTCCTAAAGATCACTGATTATGGATACAATGAGATTCTTGAGACCCAGAAAGCTCCAAAGGAGACCCCACCTCCAGAGGGTATGGGTGTTTACTTTTTAAATCTCACTTTTACTCCATCCAATTCTCTGGTACAGTATTAATCAAAAATATGATAAACCATTTTTATGTCTCTCAGATCTATTCTGGACAGCTCCTGAGCTTCTTAGAGACCCTGAAAGTCAACGGAAAGGAACTTATAAAGGAGATGTGTACAGTTTTTCAATTATACTTCAAGAAGTGGTGGTCAGAGGAGCGCCGTACTGCATGCTGGGCTTGTCTCCTGAAGGTTGGTAATAAAGAAAATCTACAAAATTATTCCTCTTAAGCTCCGTTCACACCAAGCACGATGACTAAAAATAACTCTCAGCGAATCATGCCACTTTAAATTCTCGACCCCATGAGAACAGGATGAATTCTGATTGGCTGTCAATGTTTGTATTGTTCAACTGTGCCTTTATCGTTATAGCTGTGGTGTGAACTCTGCTATTCTTTTTTTTATTGAGAACGCTTTTTAGATCTTTATCGTTATCTTTAAGCCCCATTTACACCAAGTACAATAGCTATAAGATACAAATAACGATAAAGATATAATTCTAAAAATTGTTCGCAATATTAAAGAATAGCAGCTCCACATCACAATGATAACGACAAAGGCACAGAGAAACGACATTGTTGGAATCACTTTCAGAACAATATTTTTTTTAGCTGATTAACGATATAAACATTGACAGCCAATCAGAATCCATCCTGCTGTAACGAGCTTGAGAATTTAAAGTGCCAAATGCAAGTGCGCTTAGAATGAACAGGCGATATCATTTGCTGTTGTTCTTGGTGTGAGTTAGTATTAGTTTGAAAAAGTTTAAAGAGATAAACTGGCTGTTACAACAGTAACTGGGCAGGTATTATCAGTGAAATCTGGCATCTCTTTACTAGCAACGGCATGTTTATTTACTGTATTTACAGAGATAATGAGGAAGGTGAAGAAACCTCCGCCTATGTGCAGGCCCACTGTCGCTCCAGATCAAGCTCCACTGGAATGCATCCAGCTAATGAAGCAGTGCTGGAGTGAACAGCCTGATAGAAGGCCTCCTTTTGAGCAGATCTTTGATCAGGTGAGTTTAGATGCTTTTGTGGTTTATTGAGTGCATTGTATAATTGAGTAACAAACATTGGATTTGGATTGGATTTTGGTTTCCACAAAAATATTGTTAATAATAACCAGCATATTAAAATGATTTCTGAAGGATCATGTGAAAATTCAGCCTTGCCATTGCATAAATAAGAAAACATTTTAAATTATATTAAATATATTTATATAAAAATATATATTTATTTTAAAGTTTATTAATAGTTAACATATTTTACAATATTACTGATGCACTCTTGTAAACAAATATATATATATATATATATATATATATATATTTAAACAGTATATATATATAATGACATTTCTTTAAAGTTTCTTGGCAGAGGTCTAAAAGACATCTATTTAGTGATTTTTCTTATGTTCAGTTGTAATGATTCCTTATTTTTTGTTTCTCAGTTCAAGCTTATTAACAAGGGCAAAAAGACCAATATTATTGACTCCATGTTGCGTATGCTGGAGCAGTACTCCTCTAACCTGGAGGACCTGATCAGGGAAAGAACAGAGGAGCTGGAGGTAGAGAAACAGAGGACAGAGAAGCTTCTGGCTGAGATGCTGCCTCCGTGAGTATACGTTTTCATACGCCAACACAGCCTTTCACATACTTCATTTTATTTTCTCCTGTAAGTTCCATGTCATCAACATCTATGTCAAATTAAGCTTCATGTAATTCTTTATTCACAGTTCTGTGGCAGAAGCTCTGAAAACCGGTGCCTCCGTGGAGCCAGAGTACTTTGATCAAGTCACCATCTACTTCAGTGACATAGTAGGCTTCACCACCATCTCATCCCTTAGTGACCCAATTGAGGTTGTAGACCTGCTCAATGACCTTTACTCCCTATTTGATGCCGTGCTTGGCAGCCACGATGTCTACAAGGTACGTTTGGAAGTCTGAGAGAACCGAACAGCAATCAATTTCCATGAAAAGGCACTTAACTCTTCTTTTTCACAGGTTGAAACCATTGGAGATGCCTACATGGTGGCCTCTGGGCTGCCGAAGAAGAACGGCAACAAGCACGCAGCCGAGATTGCCAACATGTCCCTGAACATTCTCAGCTCCGTGGGCTCCTTCAAGATGCGGCACATGCCAGAAGTTCCGGTCAGAATACGGATCGGCATTCACTCAGGTGAGCTCCCAATCTCCAGCTGTTTTCATCCGCTCAGAACCCTCTTGTGATGCTCATGTAATCTTCTGATGTGCCTTCTCGCCTCTTCCATCCTATAATGTTTCTTCTCTATCTAGGGCCGTGTGTTGCTGGAGTCGTGGGTCTAACTATGCCTAGATACTGCCTTTTTGGAGACACAGTCAACACCGCCTCTCGTATGGAATCTACAGGGTTGCGTATGTTCCATTCAGATATTTTTGTAATATACAAACCCATGACGTACTGTAATGAGAAGATACACCAGTAAACCTTGTTTCATTTAGCTTACAGAATTCATGTGAACATTAGCACTGTGAATATTCTCCACTCTCTAAACGATGGCTACAAAATAGAAGTTCGAGGAAAGACTGAGCTTAAGGTACTAGCACAAACACTTTCTTTTAAGAATCATAATAAATAATAAATAATAACTAAATAATATTTGAACATTCAAATATATGTGGTCAGTTAATACTTTCATTCAGCAAGGATGCATTAAATTGATCAAAAGTTTGATTAAAGACATTTAGAAAGTAAAAAAATTATATTTTAAATAAGTGGGAATAATTATTCAGCACCAAATGAATGTATTAGAATGATTTTAAAATATATTAAATTGTAAACAATAATTTGAAATAGGAAAAAAAAACTTTTTGATCAAATAAGTGCAGCCTTGGTAAGCATGAAAGAAAAAATCTTACTGACCCCCAAACTTTTGCAGCAACTTTTTTTTTTTATTTATGTTTATGGATTTTTTTGTTTTTGTTTTAGGGGAAAGGCATTGAAGAAACATACTGGCTTGTTGGAAAATCTAATTTTACAAAGCCTTTGCCAAAACCACCAGAGATTAAGCCAGGGTAAGAATTTATTAGAAGTTATTCTACTATTTATTTGAAACAAATATAAATGATGTATGTATCTATGTATAAATAAATACATTAAAAACACAAATATATATATATATATAGTATTTTACTGCAGGACTGTCCAAATAAATTATACTTTTAGATTAATTTTCTTTGTACTTAATGAATGAGATACTATTTACGGATTGGATAATTGGATTTATGCATCAGGGAAGACAACCATGGTTTGAGACCTGAGGACATTGAGGCTTACAGGAGAAGGAAAGCTGAGAAAAAGGCATGAACCCGTAGACATTTGCAAGGAGGTAGTACCTTGCATGCTGTGCTGTATTTGCCATTTGGTTAGGGTGTTTTCCGTTGGGTTTGTGCTGTGATGGTGGTTATTGTGGTGTCGAACGTCCCGCTTAACCGATTATTTGTGCATGTTGTTCATTTCTGCAGTTTTTGTGAAACGCATTACTTAACAAGGTCCAAATGATCTTCATTTGGTCTGTCATCATCACTGATAACTTTCTAAATTATTTCTCATCTTTTAGAGATAACTGGCAAGACATGATGACGGAGGAGATCAAGTCACTATTTCGCAAGGCCAACAGACAAGTGGACAAGTTCAAAATCTAAGAAGCCCAAGGATGTTAAAACTGACCAAAAAGGAAAGATACATGACAAGTTGCATGGGAGAGAAACAAAGGACAACACAAGCATGTGTGTTTCACTGCAGCTTACAAAGACTACTTTAATAGGATTGGTTGTCGTCTGTCTAATCCGACTCTGCCCAGCGCAGCAGAAACAACAGCGCTAATGAAATGGCCGCTGAAGAACAAGTAGTCAGTGATAGCGTATTTCTTTCCTGATGTCTAACACTGTCACACTTACTCTGTTTTGGTCACAGAGTGGCTCAGTGTGCGTCTTGTACCAAAAGCGACTTCACATTTGATTTTTTTTTTCACAGATGTTTCACATTTTGTGTTCTCACATATTTGTTACTCATGGTGGAGCTTTAATTGATTTTATTTGATCTTCTCTAACCAAAAAACAATGTAGTGACATAATCAGATTTGGCTAGGCTTAGTGGACATCTGCTGCAAAGACCAAATGGGATATTCTAGAGATGTTTATGCAAAAGCCAAATTGACTGAGGTTGGTTGATAGCAAGCGATTGCAAATGTAAGGCTGCTGTAAGTTATCTCTGAAATTGTGAAATATGACGGTGTTTATGCTGAGTAAGAAGATGCTTAAGAGAAATTTACAAAATGAAATGGAATAATTCTGTGAATTCTGATCATTTGTGCAAAGATATTTATTTATACTATGCAGAATATTTATTAGTTGTACCTTGCAATACATTTAGAAAACAGGGCAAAACTGATACTGCTATTAAATTACATACAAAATCAGACTAATTGGTTTAATAAAGGGTCCTGTCTCTCTCTGATGAAGATCATGTGCTTGTACTTGGTATAAAATGAAATGTTTAAGATGCTGTGCAGTTTAAGTTGTATTAAACATGTAGGCAGGGTTTTTCTGAGAGGGATTGACTGCCTTACATAAGCTGTTTAAAATGATAACTTGCATTTTCTGTAAATCAAACCTGTCAGGCACCGCCTGAGTGGTATTTTTAATTATAATTTTTCTGACTGATGTCATTTTCTGGGAGTTAAGGCCGGTCAGATCTCAACAGGCCTTTCTGTAATAGTTCAGTTTTGCACTTCTAGCATTTTTAATTGTCTGTTAAACATGTATATAAGTACTGTACAATATTATACTATAATTGTTCATTTTCATAAGCAATTGTATTGATAAGGATAGCAGCAGGAAGAGTTGGATTTCATGCTAGCAAAAGACAATGTTGTTCTGATGCTCCATGCAGACAATAACATAGTTGGACAAGTCATTATTCGCAATGCCTTTTTGTTTCTTCTTGCATTATAGGCTATAATGAAAGCTGAATAACAGCATCAGTAAACAATCATTTCCAGCATTTCAAAACAGATGAGTCATCTGATGCGCGCCGCGCGCACCCGGGGAACGCACGTGTGACACCAGCAAAGCTGCAGATAGAAAAAGTATTAGTCTACCGATGTCAATCATATTAGGTTTGCATATCAAGGCAAGAACCACATCATTGTTCCTGTCCTTTTGATAGTCTGTTCCTATAGGTATATTCCTATAGCCTATTCTTTATTCTCAATCAATCATTTCTCACTCTCATAGGTAACAGTTTGAGAACCAGAAGTGTATTTGCAGTTTTGTTGCTTACCACAAGATGGCTCCGTTATAAAGGTTTTGTTCTGTGAATCAACCCGAAGCAATGATACCCTCCATTTAGTATCTTTAATCATAATTCTTAAACCAGTTGCTTTCATTTTTATGAATATTACGCATATTACATTAAATCGGCAAGGTTATCCTGGCAAGGTTTACAGGTTGGTTGTTTATCTTGACTATTTTCTTAGCCTCTTCTGATTGCCCATCTCACCGTGCGAGCCCTTGACTCCTGTCGCTCATCCTTCTATTGTATATGTCCACTCATTAACTCATTCAGCCAAAGGATGGATCTGCTGGCGTGAAAGGAAATAGCTACTTTCTCACGTAAAATCTTTTTGTAGTTTAGAGGTTTATGGTGCCATAAAGACAGCAGGGTGTCTGGGAAATCTGTGTCACTTAACAGGTGAGGAGGTTAGACAACACCTTATTCCCTCGGTGGAATAAACACACAGCTAAAGCTTCACATTCCAGTCCAGAGAGGGTTTACACAACAAACCAGGCGGAATGACTATGTGACCATGTGTAATTCTTTTATCTGTCGTTATGAGTTATTGTCAGTCATTCGGAATAATATAAATATATATTATATATTTTTTAAAATTTCTTTAAGATTTGTTTGTTTTATTATTTTAGTTTTAGTCTTTTTATGGATTATTTTATGTTTGCATTTATTTTATGGATTTATTCATTTATTTAAATAAAAAACAGGACAATATATATTTTCAAAAATTTCAGTTTATTAGGGAAAAAAGACACAATAGAAACATACAATTGAATGAGATGAAGAGGAAAAAAAGATACTGTATGGTAAAGACATATTTAAACACAACATCTAAGAAACTGGAGACAGGCATCATTGCAGGAGCCGTGAGTGTTGGAAGGAGTGAAATCATAGAAACCTACAAACTGTGCTTGAGAAACACTTGAATAGGACTGCCTTTTCCCTTTAAACATTAAAGATAAGGCAAACCCTTCATAGATGTCACATACTCATAAAGAGAGGTTCTACTAGCGCAATCTTAAAAACCACAGCTTAACATCAACGGCACCATAGGCTTAATATAAGCATAGTGTCTGATTGAATAATTCACATGAACAAATTGATGTCAGTTCTCTGGTTGCGTTTGTAGGGTTCTGATTCTTCACCTATAGGATTGCATTGCTCCTGATGTTCATAACCAGTCTGTTTAAAATATGTTTTTGTACTGACAGGTTCACTGAGATTGTCCATACACAGATAATCCATCAGAGAGGCCACATGAGGTAACAGTCAAATCATTAATAACAATAAAACCAACAACAGAAAATTCAAATAACCTAAAAGTTACAATTCATCTCTCATTTTATCACCCTTAGGCCGAACAAGCCTGCCAATAAAAAGAATGGAGTTGGTCTTGTTGTCTTTCACAAGGAAAATAAAGGGATGGTCAGCGTAGAAGAGCTTGGGGGTCCTGATCTTCTCACTACCATAAATGCTGCTGTCAAATGGGTTTCCCTCTGTGTCCCATTCCAATGCAGAGGCATGGAAGACACTGGCGAGGTAAAGATCTTTCTTGCCAGAAATGTTGGACAGGTCTGCCTTAGACTTGTCCACAGCTTCAGTGAGACCAAGTTCTGCAAGATGTTTCTGCAAATCAAGAGAAAAACGCCTCATGTATCATGCAGAAAATATTAGAAGTGGTTATATAACTACTATGTAGTAAAAAAGCAGCTATATTTACCTGAAGGTCGTGGCTAACTTCCATGCTAACTTTAGGCAGAGAGATGGCGACTGCTCTCTCCTCGAGCTTGCCGACCCAGGTGTCCAGCTGCTGGCGAGTGAGCAGTTTCTCAAGCCTTTCCAGAGACTCCACATGGTAGGGCATGATGAAAATCATGCTGGACTTCTTATGTGCCAAAGGCATGCTGAGCACAAACAGCTTGTTCTGTGTGTCTTCATAGAAGCCGTAGATACCTGTAAAGAGCAAAGTTAATAAGGTTAACTCCACTTGTAGGTACAGTAGATTTTGAGTAAGAGCCTTCAAAACAAGCTCTTGGTTTTACCTGTGCGATGCATCATTGAAACAGAGACTTTGTGAGAGCGGGAAACCAGGAAACCACGGTTGTCAACCATCTTGTGGTGGAACTTCTCATCCCAGTGGGCTGTGGAGCAGAAATAAGTCATTAATATGAATAATTGGATTGATCGTTCTAGTCAGTATTGTGTTTCTTATTTTGGTCATAAATAATGTATATTAATACTACATAATACTACCAAATAATGCTTGCATAATTGTAAGTATCAATTGCAATTATCTATCAAAAGTAAATATCAATGCTGACGTAAAATAGGAGGAAAAATCCAGAACATAACAATTGGTGGCTAGTTCTGAATCTATAATGACATATGATTTAATGATTAGTATTTAAGTATAAATAATAAAAACATAATAAACAGCCTAATTTAAAATATTTGGAGCCTACCAAGATCAATAATTAAATATAATTGAACAATTATGAATTGAATATGATTTAAGTATAGAAAAGTATAACTCAGTTTTTTGTTTTTGTTTTCAAAAACAATGCTTTTTATTATATTTTCATATCTTTATTGTTATTTTTTAATCTACAATCCAAAAAAACCCTCTTTGAACCCCTTGCTTCTTTTAATAAATTACTAAACTATTTAAGTAAATATTAATCCTATCTATATAAAAAAGCCAGGACATTGTGACTAGTGAATAATGAATAATCTGTGTTAATAATTTAATCAAATATAATAATTAAAAAATAGTTCATACAGACTTGGAACTTTTAAAGTACATATGAATTGGGGTTTTTTCTGGGATGAATAACTATATGCAATTTATATAACATCTTCTTTTTAATACTTACGTTTAAAGAACATAGCGTTGGCGATCATAGCCCCATCTGTGTTTTTCACATCCTTGGTAATTTCTGGCAGCTTTCCGTCAGTTGACTTGGCAGCCCACTCGTTGATGGAGTTGATGGCGCTTCTCTTATCACGGAAGTTGATCTTCGAGTATTCGTAGTTGTAGTGCTTCTTGCTGTTCTTGACAAAGTCGTCAGAAAAGCTGACAGAGCTGGGGCCATACAGCCTGTTGCTGATCTTCCACGTGACATTGCGGGCCTGGGGGTCGCTCACCTCAGTCAGAAGCTCGGACAGGCCTGTGTGCAGATGGTCATCCTTCAGGGTGTCAGCCTTCAGGAGACTCTTCACCTGGGACGTTGTGGAGGATTTGCCACCCATGGCAACCATTCCCAGAGAGGAAGCCACCACCACAGGAGAAATGAGGATGTTGTCAAGATCCTTTTCTTTGGCAATATTGTGGTAGAGGTTGAAGGCCAGGTTAGCGCTGGTGTCTGCCATGGAGGTTGCATGGGGACTCAGCTTTTTGTCCTCACCGGACACGGCCACAGCCAAAAGGCACAGAGCAATAAGGTTGGACACCAACATGCTTGCTGTATTTTCGGGTAGCAATGAAAGCCTAGAAGAGAAAAGAATCAACAAGTGATACTGAATGCAAATTGACCAATTTTTCAGTAATGCAAATTTTAAGTTTTTCTATGTGTCTGTTTTAGCAACAAAAGTCTGCACAGTGAATTGTTTGATCATTTTATCAGTTTGAAACCATTTTGTATTTTGATTTATTAAGTTTTTGATATGTATGCACCCTAAATATTTAAAATAAAGCCTGTAGGCCATGTTTTCTGTTTTCTAGGTCAAGCCTGTCGAACAAAAGCGATGGCAGTGACTAATCCGACAGGAATCCATTGCTTTACGTGAGTCTGCTCTTTTTCTACAGTTCTGAAATATGCCAAATCAATTTAAAATAAATGTTAAAAACTTTACTGCAAATAGAGATTACATTGCATGTTGAAAATGCGATTTAAAACTTGTTGTTGTTAGATGTTATGCATCCCTATCCACTAACAACCTCAAGTTAGCAGCTTATGCAAGTCAGCATGGTTATTCTTTCACTTATTATGTTTGTGTCTTTTATCCGTTTCTTCTTTGTATGTTGCTTTTTCTTATCATCTTGGATACCTTGATACGTTTTCATATTCATAGTTGTCAACGATTTCGATTTTCACTCTGAAAGACAAGAGGTGCATTTTGATAATCTACACAAAAATATCTTTATATACATTTGATAACGTGCAAAAATCCCTCTTTGAACTCTTTGCTTCTTTTGAGCATATGTTTATTTTGAAGCAAAGGTCTGGCACTACTTCATGCACACAGAGAAAGAAAGACACGTCGACTTTTCTTATTGGCTAGCAGATCTTAGGTGGAAACTTTCGACCAATCAGAACTTCCACAGTAGACCCACATCTGAATTCCAGAGGTAGCACTGATTAAGTGATAGCATAAAACCACTCCCGATTGGAGGGTGTTAATCACTCTCTTGTAAATATAGTGTAAAAAATAATGGAAAAAATATGCATCATTAAACATCCTATGACTGTCCAAAGCATGTAAACTGACCATTTTTTCCTTTCTTCTTCGGGAAAAAAGTAAAAACATAAATAAACTTATACTTGAAATGCAAGTTGACTGAAAAGAAGAAAGAAGAGTATTCTCTGACCCTGTGTGCAGTAGCCATTTTATCATGCAAGCAAAAAAAAAGTAAATAAATAAAAGCCATTCTAAATAAATATTTGTGAAAAAAAATCTTTTTCCCAATAATTACCTTGGACAGCTGTTTGAATGTGTTCCTCTTCTTTTTTTGAGATGTTCTTCGCTTCTTTTCTCAGTTGCTCTCTTCTTCTTTTCTCAGATGTTCTCTTCTTTTTTTCCGCAGATGTTCTCTTCTTCTTTTCCCAGATGATCTCTTCTTCTTTTCCCAGATGCTGCTTTGCTACAGAGTGTTTGAAGCACAGGCCTTTATACTCCAGGAAAGAAACTTCTAGAAGCTGGAGCCGGTCTATTTAAATGAGGATGTTTAGATTTCCTAGGGAAGCTGGGAGAGCCCTCCCTCTGGATCCGATGACCACAAGATTCAACTTCTGCAAGGTCCTAAAGCCTACTGAAATATGCAAACAATCAGTTAATCTCTGCCATTAAACTAGTGTCATCTTCCTTCAAACTATAAATTGTAATTATAAAATTGTATATATTGGCATGAAATGTGTAATGGAAGATGATAATATTTTGTCCTGTATTATATTTTATGACTGTACCCAGATTTGCTCTGTTGTGTTGGCAGTGTTTTGCAGAACAAAATGTGCATTTAATGCTAGAAGATAAAGTTTGAAACAACTGTTAGTCAATGAATCACATAAATGAACCATTATAATCCCAAACTATTTCCTTTTTTATATTCCCAAACTTTTCTGTATTTGTCTACATTCCTTCTAGATTGTTCTGTCGGGGGATGTAGAGACTTACTCCCCAAGCTCACATCCTCCCCCAACACTGCCACGTCAAAGCCAGAATTCTTTTTCAAGCTGTGGGTGTGGTGCAGGAATGGCTATTTTTCAAAGTAACTTTTATAATTTTACTACTATAAATATAGTATTTTTCTGAATTATATAATGTCGTGGTGATCAGTCTTTTGTACATTTTGTTTTGTTAAGTCTATTGGTTTGAGCTCTTTTGCATATAATTCTTCTTTATGTATTTTTTTATTCTGCCCCCTGCAGTAATGCAACACAAGCTTTCTTTCTTTCTTTCTTTCTTTCTTTCTTTCTATGCACCCACTATGCATCACATTTGCATCAAATGAGCTCCTTAAAATGCTTTAGAAATTGCAAAAATTAGGTAAATTATATAATTATTTAATGTTGAGGTAATCAGTCTTTTGCACATTTTGTTTTGTTAAGTCTGTTGGTCTGAGCTCTTTTGCATATGCATTTTATGTAACTTTTTCATCTGTCCCCTGCAGTAATGAAACACAAGCTTTCCTTCTTTCTTTCTTTCTATGCATCAAATGATGTCTATAAAATGCATTACAAAAACCAAAAATTAGTGTGTAAAAAGTCTCATAAGTACAAAAGCATCTGGGGTTTTTTTGCATTGACCACCTGTGTGTGGTATGTGTTGTCCAAACATGTGGCTCTGCTGCAAATGACAATCTGTTGTTTACCGGAGAGTCTCTTTAAACATCTCAGTTCTCTCAAGACCTCAGTCTTGCATGTGGCACATGTCTTACTTGCTGAAGTGGCACAATACTCAAACTTTGGTTCTGTTTTAAAATGTTTTAAGAACATATCCATATATGTTCATTGAACTTCAGAAAATCTGCACAAAGCAGTCATTGAGTTATGGACTGAGCTGGGGGGCTGTGCCAAACATGCATGATGTAAGACATGAGCGGAGTTACTTCTCAAACGCTGATGTAACTTAGTGAAGCATTGCAGCATTGCATGAGAAAAAGAGAATTTAGTGAGAAAATGTGCAAAACAAATTCATTTATTCATACCTGAACTCACATAAATCATAAATCACAAATGGAATTGTGTTGTTTTACCACTATGGCAATCCGAAGTTACATAATATACTGTAGTTGGTCTGATGTGCAACCCCTTGAAGTTTGTTTTATTTTAAAAGGTACAAGTCCTTTATTCGCAAGACAAAATGTCCATCTTTAAAGGTGGGTTCAGTAATCAAACAAGATTTTTAATAGCACTGTAAGATGCATGTCATTGGAAAATATAGCAAAGTATAGGCTAACCACCCCAACAGTTACGACAATTAATTTGCACATAAAGTCAGAAATATTAAGTATGATTTTGGCTCTGTCGTGACTAAAGGGAGAACTATCTTTGTTCAGGCTGATGAGGAGCAATGCCCTTCAGCATATCTGGGCCTATGTGTGTTGCATTAATGAACAGACTCTTAGTCATTGTGGATAAAGAGTAATTGACTGTGACCTTAGTCACTTTTGCTAATTGAAAGCATGATTATTAGTTCTTAAGGTTTTAATCCCCAATTTCGACTTAGTATGTTTAAGGTTTTAAGGTAATTATTCAGATAACCTTTCTCATGAATTAAGAACAAAAAGTTGCTCAACTAAAAACTTTTTCAGCCTGCACCATATTGACCACTAGATGGCGACCAAAGAAAGCAGTTGTATCATACAAGCAAAGTCTTTCCTAAATTCAGGGGTAGTCTGTTCCTTTCCCTTTCTCTCATTAAACAAAATACAATTTGGGGTCTGGTATTTAAATTTTTTGTTTATCATCCTTATTAAAAACAGCACCTTCCTGACTCCAGATTCGTAAGATTATCATGTATGCATGCTATTCACATTAATAACAGACAAATATGGGAGTTTAGAGATATCTGAGCAGCTGGATGCTATGACCAACAGCTGATCAGAGAATAGATGGACACTTTATTTTCACAGGGCCCGAAATGTCAAGGGATGCAATTATCCTGCTGCAACCTAGGCAAACATGCCCACACACACTGATACAAGCACTGGGGATCACAAAAGTGTGCTTGTATGATATGTCAATGACAGTCTTACTTGCTTTTCTTACTCACACGCTTTCCAAGGCTTCCCAATATTTCATTTTCCCACGTGTTTCTCAAAAAGTCCAAATGACCCACAAACAATGCTATATTTGTGACAGCTGTTTTAGTTTTTAGTCTTATGGTTCGTTGCTGCCACTACTTAATGTAATATATCCTACTTTTAATTTGAAAGCACAACACTGAAACACAACTTAATTTAACAGCTTTGTTATTTTTATTATTATTATTTTTCACAAGTAGAAGGAAAGTTTAAATGACTTTTAACTAAAAACTACCATTTGTGAACACACAAAAATTAAAGAAAAAAAAAATTATGTTTACAATTCCGGTATACAAGAACAACAAATGTTGTATTTCAAACTCAGCATTGAAAAATAACTTGTCTCTGTATCCTTTACATAATGGACAGTAGGGAGCACAATAAGACAGAGCAGCGTTTAGCTCCGCCCACATCACATCAGCCCCGCCCATAAGCAATCGGCAGCACTAGTGCTGTCTCACTCCCATAAGCACAAGCGCAGGTACAGCACTCATTTGACAACACAAAGAACGCCTGGAGCCGAGCAAACAAACAGCTTGCTCTTTTAGTTTAGACACTTTTATTGCTTCTAAACATGCTTGTCGTGTCTGCCAGTGAGAGTGCCTTTTAATTTGGTCTCATGTTCTTTTAATATCCATTGGTTGAGTTGCTGTGTCAGTTGTTAGCTACCTGTCCCGTTAGGTGCGGAAGGAAGGAACGCACACAGGAAACGTTCCTCCAAAGTTCACTTACTGAACATCTACAGGGCAAACGCGTCTAGATAAGGTAAGAAAACTTATTAACGCGTCTTTCTTTCTTTAATTTTGTCATCTGCTCTTTTTGTAAATGATTTGTTCAATCGATGACCGCTATACGGTGAATGAACACTTTACATGCTAATGCACGGTATAAGTTAATACAAGGCTATATGTTTACTGTAATCGTTTATGTAACGTTAAAAGGCAGTCAGTTTATTTCAAGGACGCAGAGGGTTATAATGTGTACAGGGTGCGGTAGTGGTCATAAAATACCCAGGAATGGAATTGAAACAAAAAGTTTGAGGGGTTTCATGCTTTTTAACATTTCAGTCACTGTAAGAGATTACAGTAAAGTTCAGTAAACGCTCTTTAATAACAGAAATCGCATTGTAACCATAGCAACAGAATGGCGTTTCGGACTTTTCGTTAGGATTATCATCAGATTTACACATTACAAGTATGTCACAACAAATTAGAGGGATTGTTTTTTAATGCTTTTAGTTGTTACGTTTAGCTAACTTTGCAAACAACGCCAAAAGACGTTTTGCGTAGCTCAGACATCAACATCATCAGGTATTTCTCTACATTATAGGCTATGTAATCTCAATTTTTCCAATAAATCAAGCAGTTAGCGTCTCCTCAAATTTGAGCAAAAGATTTGAAGAAACCAGAATATTTGCTTACTCTGGTTTTGACAGTCAGGGTAATTATTTTACATGACTCTTGATCAATTCTGACTAACACTGAAACACTGAGGCAGTCATGGTTAATGGAAACGTTGTTGCAGGTCCAACAAAGGATGTTGATCCAGGAAAATGTTTTAATTGGGTAAAAATCACTTTAAGCACTTTAGATGATATAATCAATACAATTATAACCTACATCATTGGTTGTTGGGCCAGATAATCTTGCTTCGTTTAATCTTGTAATCTGCTTGACTTGTTTGATATCAATGTCACTTTACCAGTTGAAGAGAAGTTCAACCCTCAGCTTTGTTCCAAACCTGTAAAAGTGTCTTCTATTGAACAGAAAAAGTATTTTAAAGATGCTGAAACTGTTGACGGTAACCATTGATTGCCATAGTATGGAAAAAACACAATGGGAGTCAATGGTTTGCTTACCAACATTCTTCAAAAAAATCATCTTTTGTGTTAAACAGGAAAAAAAAAAAAAAAACTCTGTACAGGTTTGCAACAACTTGAGAGTGAGTAAAAGTGATTTTTCCATTTGTTTGAAGCATTTAAATTGCCATTGGCAACAAAACCAGACCAAAAGTTAAAAATGAACCCATTGCTGACTGTTGCATGTTGTGAAACACTCACACCGGCTTTAAGATAAGCTTTCATCTGCACCGAAGAACAAAGATCTGTTAGCTGAGTAACAGGAATCACTGTTGCCCATCTCTAAGGAAACAGTCTTCATTTATCTAGCATGGCGAGTGTAACATTGAATTATCCCTCCTTATCGTAAGTGAGCCGGGTGATGCTGTGAGATGACCTATTATTATTGTCAGTCCTGTGGGAGCTGAGCATGTGCTGTCTTTGATTAGTTCACACCCCCCTCCCACATGTCAAGGAATAATGGACGAGACTCTGAGACTCAAAGCACAGCGTTGCATCATTAGTGGACCAAATGACATCTACCCTCTTAAGAAGCCCGCATCTGATGAGGTCTGCTTTAATGCTTGGGGATCTTTAATCTTCGTTGCATTTGACGTTGGGTGATTTTTAACTTAGTACTTACAGCAGAAATCTGTGGTTATTTGATCAGTAAGGATTTCTTTACTAAAAAGCAGCTGTTTAAATTAATTGTGAGGCCTTATTGGCTATGGCACGTTTGAGGTTGCCAAATTTAGCTAATTTTGGAGCACGGTTGGAGGCAAAGCAGAGATGTAGTGTTTTGATGATGAAGTACAAGTGGCTTGTATTATATTATCAGTCAGTAAACAAATTGAGGCTCATAGGAACGCCTACCTGGAGGGCAAAATAAGGCTTTCCTCCACTGCCTGCCACTTTTTTTTTTTGTCCTAAGACCTGAAAAGACTACTCTCAGTATGCACCTTATTAATGATGCATATATACTGTATGCCAACTAAATGTGGCAAGAATTAGAACACAACACATTAAATTGAATGTAATTATTTTCCCCTAGAAGATCATTAGAAATAAACTGCATGATGTGATTTAGTATAGAATGCAACAGTCGGGTTCCAGAAGGGTTCCTCAATAGGGATGTTGATTTTTAACTTTAACTTGTAAACCTTTAGAGAAAGACATGCACGTTTTAAAAAATCATGTTTAACAGTGAAATTCAAGGTGAAAAAGTACATTATCCATGATGCTGTGAAGAAAATTCCACCAATCTGAGAGCTCAGCAGGGAACACAGCTCCCATGATATAGCACTTTTTTGATGTTGTGATTTTACCTCGTAACTGACTGGTTTGGTTCATGGCTTATGATGCTTTAGCAAAACCTTTTTAAAATCCCTAAAAGGAAATTAATGGGGAAAAAAAAAATACAAATGTGGCCAGAAAAAGTGAATTCTGGCCACATTTGTTTTACATGGCAGTCTGGTTGTATTTAGCATACAGTGAATCATCAATAAAGTGTATACTTGACATCCAATCAACCAATCAACACCTAATGCATACAGCTGTTTCCTATCTATATACAATTCTATCTATATAAGATTTTGGCCATAATTATTAGAACGCTTGCCAACAAAAGTGTTTTTGTAATTTGTAATAATAAAGCTGGTGAAAATACTAGTGTTGTAATAATTTTGCTCACCACTGTATATGTCACCGCATCCAGATGTTTTTTACGGTAAGCCCTGCTGTTTTTTTGTGATTAAAAATCTGCAGTGGGTGCTGTTTAAGGATCACAAGTGCCCAAAACTTGCAGTTTGTCCACATATCGCTGTTCTTCAGTGGGCATGTCTGTGGGGTACTACAGTGGCTGTTTTGGTCTCAAGGTCTCTGCATTGGTCATGTGACTGAAACTATGAACTGATCTTGTATTGTATGTTGTTGATCATTTAAACAGATGGCACCTGTGCTTACTGCCTCTGAGATTTCAGGTGGCAAAGGAAGGGTTAAGGCTTTAATGGCCTTCGTTTCGGCCAGAACAATGTTCCCTCTGTGTCTGCATGCCTCGAATGCCTTTGTCAGGTGCTGGTTTTCCAGGGAAATGTTTCAGCACCTACTGTATGATTAAAGTTTGATCCAGAGTTACTTTTTCACCAGTCCACTGGACTTAATCACCAAGGGTTGTTGCAAACTGCTCTATTAGGCCTTTCTTGTGCTTTCGGCATTAACATTCAGGAGGGCAGCGGGTTCAGCTGGATGGAGAACATGCCAAGCTCAGCATCCCTCTGTTTGGAGTGAGTGGAGCCATCTGAGCACAGTATGTTTATCCTGGTTTGTTGTTCGTTTTGCTCTGTCCCTCGTGTGTAGGAGGTGTTAAGTTCTTCACTTTGTCTCACTCTTTAAAGATCCTTTTTTCCCCAAAATATGTTTTTATGGCAAAGTTTTTCATATGAGGTTGTCTGCTGATTTTGTATTTGATTTGGATTTAATTAGCATTGGAAATTGGTTTAGAAATAAAACCGTACATGTCCTGAAAATATCCTGTTTGAGCTCTAACATTAAGGCTTTGCTCATATTGCAACTAATTGTGTTTGTTTTGTAAAACTAATAAATTCATTCTGAACATATTGGAGCCCAAATATCAGGATTTTTAAATTGGATTGATTTTTGGATGGACTGTTGTGCCAAAAAACATGCCAGATTTTTCCTGCCTGTCTGAACAAAGCCTTAAAAGGCTTTCAAAACACAAGCAGAAAAGCTCAGCATAGGAGTAAATTCTAACCAAAGATGGTAGATTGCAAGCGGTCAATTAGATGGCTAAGGAGGAATGATTACTTAAAGAACACCACTGAGTGGTGTTATGTCTTTAGCTCCATTACTGTCCTGAATAAATGATGGGGCATTAAATTAACCACATTTGATCTTTCAAAAATGGCACTGTTCCACATTAGCACAATGATGTGTGGGGTGAGGTTGGGTGCCCTGTCATCTTTGATCTTACTGCTTGTAATTAAAACCATATTGTCACTGATGAGCATAGATAAGCTTGTATAGAAGATAGATAGATAGATAGTCAGAGAGAGAGAGATTTTGTTTAAACAACTATTATATGCACTCTGTTGCACGGTTCTAAAACCTGAGGTGAAAAAAATGTAGATTATAAATTAAACTGTTATACATCTCATTCAGTACTCAAAAAAAGGATGTGTATATATATTATAGTATTACTTTTAATAGCTTAGCAAAATGGTAACACACAATCAGTTGGGTTGCTGATGAGGTCACATGACTAGGATGGCATCAGCTGTCTATGTAGGCAGCAGGCATCGAGGCAGCCCACTAGGTTTTGTAACAGAGCTAATCTGGATCATAATTATCTTGGAAATAGATTGTATTAGATTGTAATATGTCAAAATGTGTGAAGAGCTTCCCATATGTTAAAATTAACTTGATATGGCGATAATAAACTGTAATATTGTAATTTTAAAAATCTTTGAGCAAATATCTTTTGGCTTATCGTTGCTTAGACACATGCTGTAAAACAAAATATGTTGTGTGTTGCAGGTCAGTCATGATTTTTGGCTTTTTTTCCTTTACTGTCTCACTTTTTATCCCAAATGGCACCACCTGCTGCTTTTAATTAGTGCCAGAGAGTAACTAAAATATCCTGAGTCCACAGACGCAGCCCAGCTCTCATCTGTGGCATTTTAAATCATAGACTGTCTCCAGTCAGGGAGGAAGGAGGCGTCTGTAACACTATATTGCTGGGCTTATAATTACACTGATGGGCATTTAGCATTATAAAACGAAGGTAGTTGTTTTGTGAAAAGTGCTTTGTGTCATTTGTCACAACTGCTAAATTATGCCTACTTTTAATTGGTTCCAGTTTATGGTGCTGAATTTTGCCTTCTGAAACTAGCTGTCAGATAAATTAGTCTTATTCACAATTAGCAAGTAATTGCCTAAATATTTTTTTATGATGACATTTTAATTAGAGCCATTGTATAATTTCCTTTGGGTTTTAAAAAAAAAATAAAAATCACATTGTTCTGTCAGTGAGTGTTTATTCTAAAAAGACATCAAGTGGAAAAATGACAGCACCTAACGACCAAGTTCAAGGCTACAGTAGCTTGTATAATAGAGGAAAGGAGCTATATTTAACTCAAATCTATTACAGTGTCTTCGATCAATCAGAACAAGGTCTTCCTTTAGGTGATTGTGGCTCAGCATTCTACTGATTAGGTTTTCCTGTGAAGATGTCCTCTCCTTGGCCTGCAAAACTTGTTTGCTTGATCTCTCCACCCATGAGAACAGCCCTCTGTGAGTGAAAAATGAATAAGGAAACTTATTGGACGTTTGACTCAGTTCATACCCTCACCGATCTTGAGCGATTTATCATGATAGCTGTCATGGTATGAAAGTCCATTAGT
Organism: Enteromius mattozi; assembly: GCA_032359235.1. NCBI lineage: Eukaryota > Metazoa > Chordata > Actinopteri > Cypriniformes > Cyprinidae > Enteromius > Enteromius mattozi. Next base: position 1,373,950 of record JAUMHE010000019.1, read on the forward strand.
CATTTAGTGGTAGGAAATGAAGGACTTGCTTATTTGTTTTTGATTGCCATGTGTCCTAAACCAGCCTGTTAATTAATTTACAAGACAAAAAGTGATTAAAAAACCATTGCCAATGAAATTAGCCTTTTTTCCACTTTCAAAGTCTATTCCCGTTTAAGCTCTTATATAAGAAACAAGTGGGAATGGCATGTAATGGAAGAGGGACAGTCAGTCATTATCGCAAAATAAACCATGACTGATGATCAGAACCCTGAAGAAAAGAGAAAATAATTTATTTTCTTATTTCTATATCTTTAATTTTGCTTTTCTACAACAATCAGTCATAAAAAACAGAAAAAATTCTGTGTACTGATATGCGAAAGTAGCATAAGTATGTTGTCAAACGATAATGGTGTAGTTTACAATTTAACGGTAAGTTCGACTAATTGTAATAAAATAGTCACAAGACCTGTGTAAATTACAGTTTATTTTTTTAAAAATCACATCCCAAGCTGATCAAGAAATAATTGTTAATTTTACCTTCATAATAAATAAATGTAACAATTAAAGCATTTATTCAAAAAGTGCCATAGTTTGATTCATACCTCCTATTTAACATCCCTCACAAATGATGTTGGACTTTGCCACATGACATTATGACTTACGGTAAGAGAGTTCCATTGTTTTCTTGACAGTATGAAGAATTGTGCCTCTCTTCTCTCTCCATACAATTTAATTGTGGTGACATTTTTGCTCTGTGCCAGTATAGATTACCATCCTGTGCATTCTCTTCAGGCTCATTTCATATCTGACGTGAGGTAATGACTTTTAAATAAATGACTTGGGCGTTTATGTCATCTGTGTCACAAGCTTCACAAGCAACATATTCTGCGGTCACATAAACATTTTCCATTGCAATATGAGCTGCCTTATAAAGGTTAGAAAACACTGCATAAATACGCAGTCATAATATTGCTATGCCTGCATTTTGGACCCTCTGAAATAACGGATTTCCACATCAGCATTTTGTCATACTCATTAGCATTCTGACCGGGCTGGGCTCTGTGAAGTTGACGCATATTTTTCATTCCTTGGGCGAAATAGATCGATGTCTGAAATCAATCAAACATGGAGCTTTTGTCAATGTTCTGTCACCAAGAGTAAGCCTAAATGCACTTGAGCTGTTTTTCAATAAATAATATAGCATCCAAGCATATTTAAAAAAAAAAGCTCTTATGGCCAGTGTACATTATTGAGATCTGCTTTTGACAGTAAGTATTTCTCAGTGTTTTGATTACTGGTGAACCAATACATATTTTTAATGTCTGATGGTAATACGGACAATGGTGATAGAAAGATGGTAATAGAAAGTAGAGGAAAAACGGAAAATGTAAATTGAGTATCAGTCTTTAACTATTTGTAATATATTTTCCATGTGTTGGGCGCCAGATATGTTGGTGGTTTAATTGTTTTATGGTTTAAAATGATTTAAGTGGTTGCACAGGTTAAATTTCCTGAAAATGATTTCTCTCTCTCTCTCTTTCTTTTTTGATTTCCTAAAGTTGCTAAATTCTTTGTCTTGGCCATATCCAGCTATGAGGTCCTAACCTCTGTAAATTTTTCATGTTTTAAACTACATTATATTCTCTTTATGACTAATTTGTTTTTTAAAACTCCTTTTATGAGTGTCTGCATGTATAATTCAGTTTAGACAGTTTGCAAGAATGATTAGCATCTATGTTCTGATATGAAAATGCTGGCAGAGTGAACGAGGCTTGAGAGTTGAGTTTAAGTGAGGGAGATCACATCCAGATCCACCTATTATAAGCGTCTATGGACTTGTCATTTCCATGTAATTTGAAACTTTAGAATGTTAATAAGATGGTAAGTTGCATTTTAGGGTTAGCAATATCTTTGTTATCTTATTTACAAAAGGTTTGAACTAATTTCAGTTTATTTATAGGGGTTATTACAACACAACTCCTAACCTCACCCAAGAACTCATTAAATTTGAAACCCTGGTTACAGCCATGGTCTTAGTACATTTTTCGAGGCTATACTTGGTAAATTCCAATCCATTCCAGGACGTTCGATATACTAGTCATAGGTTTGATTTAGAATAAACCTTTTTGATGGGTAGAAGTAGCATGCATGGCACACCCACAGAAGTTTTCATTGTACAAAACGAGCTAATGCATCCTTTTCGGTTTGCTTAATAGGCAAAATGTTTCTCCAACAATATTCTGAGAAACCACCTCCGACATGGTAAATATTATTTTGCCACCAACCGCAGCAGCTCCGCTGGTCTTCGGCAACTCAGACTCTGCCTGTGTTTATTTAGGTGTGCTGTGGAAGAGGTCAAGTCCGAACTGTTTGTGGTCTTTGTAAATTCCAGCCAGTGTTTTAAAAAGTGTCTGTTTAATCTGTGAGGTCACATTCACTCCCTCGTTGTAAGGGAGTCTATTTTTGCTCAGGCCTTGTGCAAGGTTTTTGGCAGTTTTGCACAAACAGATGGTCACTAGAATATCTTTTAGTAGTTATAGAGCGAGGGGGGGGTGCTGACACAGCATTGGAACGCATCCATTTAGGAGGGAGTCAGACATAAACAACCTGTTAATATGAGTCAGGTCATGGCAGGGCCTGTTAATCTTCATCATCACATTCACCACCCCTCTATGTAGTACATTGTCCATGGTGCATCATCTAGTCGCTGTGCTTTAGTATTAAAATAAAAACAACATGATTTAGACTGATTAGATACATGAATTAGACAAGGTAAATGCCAGCTTGGCTGTAAAATTGTTTTTTTTTATTGTCCTCATGCTGAATCCTCATGCTAATAAATATTATTTTCTCTGGTAATTAACAGTACAAATGGTGTTTTGGATATTATACAAAATATTCTTTATGGAGCGTTTTTTTCCAGTACAGATGGGTGGAATAATAGATG
>JAUMHE010000019.1:1376978-1391583 GCA_032359235.1 Enteromius mattozi
TGTTTTGACGATCTGACTATGTCTTTCATACTTCTCTGGGCCTTGGCAGTGTTCATTCTTTGGCAGTCAATGGGACAATCACCAGCCTCCAGATTTATCTTATTATCCAAAATATCTTAAATCGTGTTTCCGAGGACGAACACAACTTTTACAGGTTTGGAGCTACATGGGGGTTAATGACAATTTTAATTTTAGGGTGAAGGAACCCTTTAAGAAAGCAATTTGTCTCCTTTTGTTGAAAAATGCAAGACCCGTTTGTCCTTTATCAGTCAGCTTTGACATCTTAACAACTGAATAAAACCAAAATGCCTGCAACCTAAGGCAAAGAGGCAATTTTTATCATTTTCTACAATTGTCTCTTCACTTGTCAAGGGCAGATGTAATTTGTAGCGCATCAGTTTGAGGAGACCTTGATTGCAGGAGGTTACTTTGAATGTCCCATGTTCAATGACATCGTAAATGCCTCAGGGGCTTGTTTAGTTTGTCACCAGGCTGCTGTAATGGTCTTTTGCTCAGTGTGAGTAGTAGTTTGACCTTCATATGTAGTAAACATGTTTAGCTAATATGCTAATAGTAGATTGACTCACAAAGGCCTTTTCTGATGATTCAGTGTGGTCAATTTTAGCATTATTCAACGAAATCCAGTTAAAATCCAAAATAATCCACCTAAATGTGAATTTCACACGAGGGTGAAGAATCCCAGACAGATTTTTACAACAGGTTCAAGTTGGTCACACAGATTTGCCACACTGACCAACAAAAAGCTGCTTGGTTTGAAAATAACTTCTGAGGATCATGCATTATACGCGCTATTAACAATGAAACTTTTTTTGCCTACAAAATTTAGTCTGAATTTCACTGAGCACACCTTGAAACTGCAATGATATTGAAGATTTTTTATTTTTTGCTATAGGAAGTTCCTTTTTAACCCAATTTTCCCCTTCTACACTAATCTGAGATGCAAACTGCTGAACCGTTTCCCTTAATGGAGGCTGTTTGTCACCGTTTAGTGGCAATAGGAAATGAAGCAGCAGAAAAATAGAATATTGTTCCTAAACTCTCACCCATGTGAGAGCCCTAAAAATATGGTACAAGAGTCAGCTAGATGTGAAACTCTCTCTGCGTCTGAGAGAGTTTCATGTCGATTGACAGAAACTGACTTTGAACCCTTAAGCAGGCGTGTGACTCATTTTCTGAGAGTATATTCTAAACACACAATTCCACTATAAATATCTAAAGGTGATTTTTCTTCTAAAGTGCTTAACCATGTTTACCTTTTCCCCGAAAACCGATGATTTAAATAAACTGGTGACCCAACAAAAAGTTGTTATATTTAAAGAGACCGTAGAGTAGAGTTTCTCTTGAAATGTGACTTGACTGTGGTCTTGTGTAATAGCATGTTTTCCTTTTCTGAGAGTTCTGTTGAGACAAGGAACAGCTGACGGCTGCATTTCATCACTGGTTCATAACAACAATGACTAATCCTAATTATTTTAACCCTCTGTTTGTGTTTATGTGACATTTAATGTTTGGATATCAGTGAATAAATATGTGATGATTTATTCTTTTTACATAGATGTTCCTGGCATGCAAAAATTAAAAATGTAAAAAGTTGGTTTAAGAAGTCTTTCAGCCATGACCAGATCAAATTAACCCATAATTATACCACCTGGTCTATAGATTACGTGCCTTAGATCTTGGCACATGCACAGCAGTAAATACAGAAGATGCTTAATTATTCAGCAGTTCTCCAAAATGGATTCTCTTCATGGGAGTGAAAGAGTAATTGCTTTCATTGCAGTTAACGAACACTGACAGCTAATTTACAGAAACACAAGCTCATTGAAACTTGTTTTAGTTATGTAAGAATCATTTATGTCTTATAACACGCCCTTGAAGAGCATATTTAGTCTGGCTGGTAAAAGCTGAGCTAAAAAAGGTTTTCGTATTTAAGTCCAACAACATGGTTTTAGGTCCAACAGCAATTTTTATTTTCTAAAGCAGATTAGTGGATTCTAACATTGCAGCCTTCACAGGTTCATCATTGTTGAAATTAGGTGACGTGACCTGTAACGTTGCCTGTTATGTTCATCTAATCTATAAAAGATTTTTTGCATTAAACTTTTTGGTTATTTTTGAAGTGAGCATGCATATGAGACCTTGGTGACGTAAATAAATCCCATTGCTCTGCTGGGTCCTCTAAATGCCGGATACGCCTCCCACCAGCACAGTGCACTGCACATGAAAGGCTGCTGGTGGTTTTTGTTCTGTCCCTGATGTCCCTGATTACTGTTTGGGTGCACTCTGCAATGATACATTTAGCAGATAAGGAGGTATTCAGAGATATGATGTGCCATGCTTATAAATACAGGGGCCCTCATGAGAGGCAGCCTGGACATTAATTTGGTTAATTTTCTTGTGTATTTTTTAAACACAACTTGTTTTCTTGAACTTTATTTCTATCTAGATGCAAGTTTTCAATCTTTCTAAGAGTGTAGAGCGCTCCAATGATTTTGAGTCTTTATGCATTCAAGTCTTATGTAACGCATTCTTGCTGAATAAAAACATTAATTTGTTTCTTTTAAAATAAATAAATAAATACTAATCCAAACTTTTTAAACGCTTGTATAACCATAATTTCTTAAACACAAAAATTTGTAAGCAGATTTGTAGCAGAAATACATAAAAGGACAACACTGAAAGCACTTCTTGCGCTTGGATTTGTGCAAATGAAAAGCTGTTTCATTAGATGACAGTGTTTTGACTGATGCCAGGGCCGCCCTGGCTTCCCTGATAAGGGTTCCAGAGGCTTAGTCCCTCGCTCACAGAGACTGATAAGCGGGGGAAATCTCTGAGCTGAGGCTGCAAGAAGGTGAATTTATTCTCTTGGGCAGTTCAGCGATGATTACTGCATGCATGAACGAGAGAAGGGTTGAGGGTCCACTGCTGTGATGCTGGCAGTTTTCAGGTGTTGATGGGATCCACAGAAAAAAAGAAGTCTCTTATGCCAAACCCAGGCTGCATTTTTAATCTAATATGTAGTAAAAACTAAGGTTGTAATGTTGAATTCATGTTGATATGATAATTTAAAATACAAATTTTAGTATTTGCTTTGGGCAGTATATTCATCATTGTTAACCACAGTTACAGCACAACATAAAATGTAAAATTTAATGGTTTGTTTTGGGAATTATGGATCTGCTATGTTTAGAGGATCCATAATGGCATTGAGCAGTGACAGTGTTGGAAAATTTCTCTTGTTTGTCCACTGCTCCGCTCATAAGATTTATGGATGTGTCAGCTGTTTGAAGTGTCACATGGTGCTAATGCTAATCTGCTGTTTGTTTTATGCAGTGCTCTGTTTTGTGTCTTTCTGCAGGGTCTTTGGCGATCAGTGGGATGATAGTGAAGCGGGTTGGAGTCTGGATTGAAGGAGCATGGTGAAGCACCAACCATTACAGGTCTATGAGAGACAGCTGTGTTTGTCATGTCTAACTGGGATCTACGGATGCCGCTGGAAACGCTACCAGCGGTCACATGATGACACCACCAAGGTGAGTTTTCCCGTCGCCAAAGCATCTGGCTGGGATGTGAAGACTTTATTACAGCTCAGATCCCACAGCTAATGTTTTAGATTTCACATTTTAGTTTATAACGGGTATGTTATTTTACATGAGTGTCTTTGCGAACATTTTTTGATGTTTGATGTGTTGAAGCCTTTCGGGACAGATTTCCATGAGCTTAAGGCAGGTTTATACTGCCCCCCAAAAATGCAATGTTTCAAAGAAGTTTTTGGTTCTGATTCTTGAAATGTTGTTTCTGATCCGACTGATTCAAAACCAATAAAGAGTCATTTTAACTCATTCATTTAAGAGAACTGACTCAAAAGAGTCATGAATCAGACTAAACTGATCAATTATGTTTGATGTTTTGTGGAGTCCTGTACAAAACTGTTTAGGTTTATAACGGTTAAGTAACAACGTGTATATAAATGCAGATTGCTTTAAAAGCATAATACACTCTTAAAAGTAAAGATTATTTATTGCTCATGGACAATTTCCATCACACAAAAGGTTCCTTGAAATGGAGGGTTCTTTAAATGATTAAAGTTTAAATTATTAAAAAAAAAGTTATTTTAAGAATTGTGCACAAAAGGGTTCTTTTGAGAAAACCAGAATTCTCGTCCAGTGCTAATAAAAACACTTTTTGGAACCATTATTTTTAAAAGTGTAGGTTAACTAGGATTGAAAATTGATCCGGTCACATGTTGAGTCATAGTTTCCAAGAAAACTTTTCTGAGAAGATCAAAGTCTCGATTAGTCAAGGGTCACGGTTCAGTATGGGGTCAGGAGTTCATTAGTTGATCGCATACTCTTTCCTTGTGTTCTTTATTTGTCACTCAGATCAATGTGACATATCTATCATTGTCTTTGTTTTGTGCACAGACATAGATAATGTAGTGTCAATATGAGAACACATTTTCTTATTAAGAAACTCCTTAAGAGGTCATTAAGAGGTCAAATAAAGATCTGATCACATGTCCAGCCATTTAAAAAGTGTATTTTGAATCAACATTTGCACTGTAAAAACGTATCAGGTTACTAGACCTTATTTAGTAATAAAAAAATAAAAGTAAGATGGAAGCATTTCATTACTGATTTTACTATTTAATGGTGTTCTAGAAATCGAGTCCTTTTGTTGAAGGGTCTTTTGTTTGGGGTTTGCTCACATCTTCTTCAGTAGAGTCTAGTATAAGTAAGTAACGATCAGTCTTTTAAGCATAAAATTACTTTTTGTCTAGGATACTGCTCCCTTGCATTTAATTAAAGGACATGTGCTGAGCATCGGGGGAATTGTGACATTATTTATGTGTTGTAAGAGCCGTCTCTAGACTGCCAGCAAATGGTATTATCCTCATTGCCTAATGCAGTGAGCGAGGCCAAGAATCCTTGAGGAGGATGCTCTGCTTTAGTAAAAGACTTTAATCAAAGCATTACAGGTCTGTGTTACTTTTTATGTTGGTGGAATCTGTAGCAAACACAGCAGATGTGGATTTGTGTGTGTCATGGGAATGTGTGCTCTTTAATGTTGTATGTAGCCTTTCATTTGCCACTGTAAGTGTAACGCTAATAAACATCCTCTAGTTGTTTTGTCTTTTTCCAAATAGTTGCAGTGGCTTATAAACAAACAAGTCCTCATGGAGAACTTATAGGCTTGTCTTTTCAATCAGTGTTGTTTTTTTCTTTAATTATGCTAATCAAATATCTCTGAAGGTGCTTTTAGTAATGTTTGCTTTCCTTCAGAGGGAGTTTTGCCTTCGAGCATTACTGTTTTCAGATGTGTACTCTGTAAAGGTCCCTGTGGGAGAAGAGAGTTGGGACACAATTGCTTGTCAGAGAATCAGGCTGTAAGATGAGACGCAAGTGAAAGAAGACTTTGTGTTGAAAATCAGTGACAAAGATTTTGACCGTGTTCATGTTGCTGAGAAAAGCAGGAGAGATGGTTGTCCGAGATAAAGTTGGAGGCTTATCAGTACAGATGCATGTCGATAATGAAAGGAGGAGCATCACAAAACACCAGGGAAACTACATTGGTTTGTTAAGAATCTGTCTGGGAGTAAGTTTGATAGTCATTTGCAAACTTTATTTAAAGTATATCCTTTGTTAATGGTGCTTGCTCGTAATACAGACATCAAATCATGCAGGAACTATTCCAGTTTGATTCAATATATATATATATATATAATTATTATTATTATTATTATTATTATTTATTTTTTGCAATAGGCAAAGATAAAATGGGTGAAAGAATCCATTAACTATAGAATTAACTGTATAAACAAAAAAAAAATGCATGCATTTTTTTAAAATTGCAATTAATACGATTTAAATACTATATATTTATTTAATTTATTTATTTATTAGTGCTGTCAAACGATCGCCTCCTATAAGTTTTTGTTTACATAATAAACGAGTATGTACTGTGTATATTTATTATGGATATATACTGTAAATACAAGTATATGCATGTATACATTTAAGAATTTGTTGTTATGTTTATATATTAAACATTTTTATATAATAAAAAAATGTAATAAAACAAAGATATAAATGTATATTTATACTGAATTTGTGTGTATTTATATATACATAATAAATGAACGCAGCACACATATGTAAATATTGTTTTTTATTTTGGATGTGATTAATCGCAATTAATCGTATGTGTGATTTATTTATTTATTTATTTTTTTAATGTATTTATTTCTTTATTAATTGTTTGACATGTACTATGATACTCTATGGTATTCATATGCCTTATAGTGAAACAGAAAGGGCTGATTATCACATGCAATTATAATGGTGATAATTGCATGTGACATTCATCCCTTTCTGTTTTATATTAAAGTTCTGTAGTATATCTATTCAAAACCATTGGCCTTCCATGCTCAGGGAAGGTGTATGAGCTTGTTTTTACCTTTTTAGGATTCACAACATAGTGTGAGTCAGCTAGATGTAGAGATGCATCATATCTACAATCAGAGTGCAGTTGGATCGATGCCTACTATAATATAATGAGCCACAGCAGATAAGATAGACTTCTTTTGTGAAATTAAAATGGAAATATATAAGCTATTGCCCTGATTTCCTGTTGTTTTCTGGCTCTCAGCTGCTTGTACTGTGCTGTCAGCGATTTCGGCTCAGTCTTGACTATCCGCAGCGGGAGGCCTGACCCTGTCCACAGAAACAGCCAGTTCAGCTGTCTGCGCGCGAGAGAGAGATGCCCGGACTAGAATGCACTATGGTGTCAATTCTCAATGAATACAGCTAATGTAGTTTCCTGTCGCTTTTAAATGAAACAGGATATGCTGTCTTTACTCCTACATAAAAATTTGACCTCTGTCCCATCCTGCCACAGTTGATAGTTTCACTGTCCAGGTCTCGCCCTCATATGACACACTAAACTCTGAGCTGAGAGACCAGGGATGATGCAAAGCGCATCCATATTTCATGATTCCAGACTCAATCTGTGGAATCATTGGAGCGGAGAGATTCTGTCTGGCATTTCAAACTCAATACAAAGCCTTTGTGCGTTAACCCCAGTAGAGCATGTTGTACAGTGGTCTAATATGACTAGTTCTGTTGAATTACTCCATATGAAGCCTGTCTTGGTGTCTAGTAACAGTGTGTATGTCTGTGAGAGAAATGCGTGTTCGTCTCCTGTTTAAGCTGTAAGTTGTGCTCCACTGAAAAGAGATCCCTCCTCAGTAATAATTGAGAGTTTTTCCATTTACGTATCCCAACACAAAGGGCACGTGAATAGGAGTGTCATTTTCTCCCACAAGCCCCTGTGTGGTTTGTGCAAGCCAATATAGCTCACAAAACGCAATACCAGCAGCAACCAGCATGTAGTGGAATAACTGTGATCCATTATATATAGTGCAGTCTAAAAGTTTGGGTGCGGTAAGATTTGTTTTTTTGTCTCTGATGCTTATCAAGGCTGCATTTATTTGATACAAAAATACAGTAAAACAGTAGTATTGTTAAAGATAATTTGAAATAAAATGAAAAAAATGATATTTTTAAAATACTTTTTCTTCTCTTCACTCTTGCTAAATATAAGTATTAATTTCTTTAAAAAGATGCTGCCGAAAGCTCTCAGGATCTGACCAAACACTCTCAGTTCCCCTTTTTTCAATTTTTTAATCTTAAAGAGGATGACAGATCTAACTCTTGTGATTGGCAGTAGGGAGTAAATCACAATGTGTGGTATATATGCGTCAATGACAGAGCGTACTGCTAGTTGTTGACTTTGCTTCCATTCATACAGCACACATCAACTGAAATCACTCTTAGAATTCTGTTGTGAGTCACTGTTTATATAATGTGGCTGTCAATCTCTTTCATAACAAAGTTGTCTATAAACATAACCATAGTAAGCCTCCAAGCAGGACTGATAGTCATATCCTCTGGCAGCATGAGCATAGCAAGTGTTTGAGTGTTCACAAAGTCCCTTTAAGGCAAGTCATGTCACTCTGTGGCCATCTTTGAAATGCATATGATTACATTTCATATTTGAAATCACCAATGAAATATGACAACTGTATCATAAGTGTTGTTTATTTTGCTCAAATAGTAAAAAAGAAAAAGCTTAGTGCTTTAGAGTCCTAGGCTCACATCTCAGAATGCTGACTGTTTCTGTAGCAACTGGGACTTCTAACGGAAGCTGTAGTGATGTACTAATCTTATGGATTAGCAATTGGCTCTTTCACTCAGAAGGCGGGGCTTTGTTCGATAGAGTGGCCATATTTTCCCCATTTTAAACTATATGAGTTACATGTCTTGGGTATTCTACGGTCTTTGGTGTTCAGCAATGTTTTTTAAATTATTTTTTTTACGTTTGTTTACTTTTGAAACTACCTTAATGACGACCTGAAACAAAACCCCTAAATTTGGCAATATTATCGTTTCATGTTTTCTGATTATGGCATTCAAGCTTTGATGTATATCTAAAAAAATCTAATTTTAAAGGGTTATTCACCCCAAAATTTAAATTCTGGCATCAGTTACTCACTCTCATGTTGTCTGTGGAACATAAAAAAAGGTCTTTCCTTTCCTTAAAGATATTTTAAGAAATGTCTTTGGTGCATCCCAAATAGTGTGAGTAGTGTGTTCATGCTAAAAAGTAAAAAAAATTATAGATGAATGTTCCCAGATTAAAAATTAAGTGACAAATGTTGGAAACTGTCATAGCTTAATTTTGTCACAGAGGGGGTGGGGCTATCAGACTCCGATTATTAATGACAAAATAACCTTCTAAAATTTATACTACATTGTTGAATACATAGTGTATAAGTGCATAGTGTATAGTGCATCATTTGGGATGCAGTATCTGTGTTTTTAGTAGAAGTCATTGGTCACCGAAATGCTTGGTTACGAACGTTCTTCAAAATATCATCTTTTGTGTTCCATAGATGTAAGAATGTCAAACGGATTCAGAATGATGCAAGTAAATAATGACAGGTTTTTAATTTTTAGATTAAATATCTTTATTTAACACCTCACTGGTAAACAAAGTTCAAATACCTTGTGGTCTTGTAAAAACACTGTATGTTAAAACATTCTCCTTTTCCAGTCAGTACTGAGGGCAGAGTGTCATCACAGACATAATGCGCAGTGACAGACAGTGACTCTACGTGTGTACCCACTTACAGCATGTACAAAACCCCCACAGACTCAGCCTGAGGCCACCCAACCAATCAGTGTTTTCTCTTTGGCTGAAGACTGTCATTTCCAGTCAATTGAAAGAAACTCACAGACATGTACATGCATCTTTAGACTGCATCAGCAACAGACCGGGGCTCTTAAACACTTGCCATCCCTCAGGAATACAGATTATGTTTGTGATTATATTGTGTTCTCTAGACGCTGTGTTGCACATAGTAATTCTGTTCACTGCAATTCTTTTCATTTACTTGGATTCACATTAGGATGACTTTGCTTTAAAAATTCTCCGCTCTGCTGTTGCAGTCATTCAGGGCTCATGTTTACAGCAATCTTAAATGATGCTTTGATGAACTTATCTATGGGTTATCTAGTGCCAGCATTTCCTACAAGGTGACCTACAATGCATGTTCTTGTCAGATTTAATCTTTCCCTGTCTGTCAGCATGCAGATTATTAGGTTTTGCTTACATTGTAGAAAAACAAAAAACGTTGTTAAAGGTATAGTTCATTTAAAATGATAAATTCTATTGTTTTAGACCTCATCGACATTCACGCTAAGACATTTTTCCAAATTACATTTTTATATACTTCAGAAGAAAAAGTAATAGAGGTTTGGAATGACTTGAAAGTAGTTAAATGATATTAATTTTCAGATCTTGGTTATTCAGTGCTTTTGAATGGAGATTTATATGCATCTGACATTTAGTTCTTTGTCATCCGTGCTTAAAATACATATTCAATTTAGTGAATTTTGTACTCTTTGTGAGCTTTGTACTCACAGTACTCTTTGTGGAGGCCGACACATTATTGACCCACAATGATTTTACATAACAATTAACATCAGTGGAACTAAACATGTCATTTCAAGTGGAAATTAGTCAGGTTCACAGTGTTTCCATTTAGACTTCCAGCATATCTGGCTGTAACCCTCAGGCAGACATTGTCGAGCTGTAGTGAACTACTTTGAGGACCAAAAATACCCTTATGTAAATACCAACACTGTAGTGAGAATACTGTACATCACACCTCTTCCATTATACAGCTGGTGTATTCAGTAGAAATTATCTAACAAACCCACAAAGCTCTAAGCGCTTGTAGTGTTACATTGAATCCACATGGGTTAGTAAAGGTCATTTTTGCATAGTTCTTGTTATACAGTCACATTTTAGTTCCACATGACCTGAGTTTTACCTCCAGTGACATTTTATTTTCAGTTTTGTACTCGCATATCGAAAAGCTACTACCAATCACTCTATGAATAAAACATTTTTTTTTTTTTGAAAAGGTCTGTTAATGGATTACATGACATCTGTTCCAGACCAGGTCAGTCCACTTTGTACCTGATCTTCCTTACGAATGGGATTTACTTCAGAGGGACTTTTGTAAAGGACGTTATTCAGCTACTCCCTACCTTTTCCACTTCCATTTTTCAATCCGCTTACTTCCACCCACTGCCTTTCCTTCACTCTCTCACATTGGGAAGCCGGCCTCCCCGTGTTCTTTGCCCTTTGCCTCTGTGGAACAGATATTTAGCAGTCAGTGGGATTTTGAACTACAGTTGGTGCCTCAAGGGAGCAGATGTGTGCGGCGAATACTTACTGTATGAATAAATTATATGATTCCGGGGCATCAAAGTCAAGGCACTCCAAGGAAAAGCTGCTTTCTGCTTTCTATCTGTCTTGTTTTTGGGCAGTGGTTCAGCTTGGCTTGGTTGTTTGCTCAGGAAACGCTAAAAAAGCTGTTGGGTAATTTTCATAATTGCATCCAGTGCTTGGCAGATCTTAGTCTGAGAGATTGTTATCATGGCCATATTTCAGTATCCAATAAGCCTGTTTAACGTAATGAAGATCATTAAAGGCAGCCACTGTAACCATGCATTTTCACCCCACCTTAACCAATTAGCGTGAGTCTTTACAGCGTTAAAACAAATGTGCCGTGCGAGGCTTTGCCGAGATCATTTAAAAGGGAATTGTTACTTTGATTTTCTTCATAGAAGTGTTTCTGTGCCTGACATAACTCTGTGATTGTTACAGCGAGACGTTCAAGGTTCAGACAGTTGAAACACAGTCAGAAACGCACAATACAAATTCAATTCTCCCCTCAGGAAATAGTGGAAAAAGTGAATTTACTTTGGTACTAAGTGGTGGAGTCGTGCTGTCATCTCAGATCAGCGGGAGGGGATAAAACAAGACTTTCGAAAATAAGCTTAATGATGAGATAATATTCTCGCTTAGAGGAGGTACAATTTGCCGCCCAGCGCTGCTCTGAATCCCTCCTGTTAAGATGTATGCTGCTTGTTGCTTATTGGCCCTGATGATGTCATGGCAATCTGTTCAACTGCTACAACCACATGAGTGCCAAAAACACAGGCCGTGTTTATGTGCTACATTGTTGTCGTCTCGTTAAGGTTGTGTGTTCAAGGTTATGAAGGATAAGTCATCCCATGAACAATTGAAACACTGAAAAAAAAAAAAAAAAAATCTGACTTAAATTGAACAAGGGACCTCAGCCATATCATAACTTGGGGCTCTTTTGTTAGCATCTATTTAGCAACTGCTTAGCAACTTGCTAAAAGTCAATCAGAGTTACTTAATAACGGCATAGTAACGTCCTGCAACCAGCAACACTGTGATAATGACTTTTGGCAGAGGATATCAGTGCTGAACGTTTTCTGTTGTTGTCAGTCTGGTGCCACTTTTAAAGTCGTTGGAAAAATCATTTGGAAAAACATTACTGCATTTGGCATTTGACCTGTTTTATGGTGTGATATTGATTTGGCGCATTCAGACAGTCTGTGATGCTGGTGGGAGATCTCAGGTTTAGCAGTGTTTATTTGTGTGTATTATTTTTTTACTCAGAATTACCCATAATCCTCTTTATGCATCTATATTTAGGCGTTTTTGGATGATAGGGCTTAGGAATTAATACATGCTTTCTTTTTGTGAGGCAAGCGGATCATTCAATTCAGAACAAAACTGTTTTTAGTGACATGCTGTTTTCATTCTTTGAGGAAGAAGATTGCCCATGTGTCTCCTCCAATGATTTTGATTTTGATTTTAATTTTTGTTTTAATTTTTTTAATTTTAATTTTAATTTTAATTTACTTATTTATTATTATTTTTCTTTTTATCTGTCAGCCAGCATGTTCTTTATTGTGCAGTGAGAACTGTGAATTTATTTATGTAACCAGGAATAATCTTTTTTTCTTTAACAGAATTTTTCATTTTTAACCTCACTGGTCATGTTTTTTAATATTGTGGGTGGTTTATACTTGTAAGTTTATGTCCTCTTTTAGTCCATTTTCCAAAACCCCCCCAAAAAAACCCTTATGCAAATCATGTGCAGGAATTAGAGGAAGTTGTCGGCCATATATGGCATTGACACTAAATCCCTAGGATGGATTAAAGAGGGAAACCATTACGGAAATGACTATGACTATGAAAATTATAGTAACATTAGTCTATTCCAACATTAATTTATTCAGAAATAAATGTTTAATTTTTTTCTATGGTTTGTAATTGCACACTAGCCATATCATGGCATAGACATTTAAAAAAAATAATAAAAATTGGCCATCATTGAGACAAAAAAAATGGTGGTATTTTATATGCGGCCATTATTTTTGGTACATTGGTTATTGTGCAAGGGGTTTGTGTGTGTGTGTGTGTGTGTGTATATGTATGTATGTGTGTGTATATATATATATAATATATATACACACGTACCCACACATTTTGTTTGCACATATAATATGTGCAAACAAAATGTGTGGGAAGTGCCAGTGAAATGCTGAAAAAGAAACTTGATCTCAAAGAAAATGAAAACTTGACTGTGTGTGAGAAATGCTAATAGAGAGCCAGTTTCATTCACTGGAATATTTGAACTGTAGAACAAATAGCATTGTGGCTGTATGTACCAGGGTTACATGATAGTCTACAAAATTATCTTACCAAATTTCCTGAAAATTTGCTCACCATCATGACATCCAAGAACAAATTTGGAGAAGTTTTAGCATTACATTACTTGCTCACCATTGGATGCTTTGCAGTCAATGGGTGCCATCAGAATGAAAGTCTAAACAGCTGATAAAAACATCACAAAAATCCACACAGCTCCAGTCCATCAGTTAACGACTTGTGAGTTACTTGTGGAAGTGATTTATTACATTTCTAAAAGTCTGTTCTGATGAGGAAACAAACTCCTCTACTTATTGGCTTAGTAAATTATAGAATATTTAAATTTTTGGGTAAACATTTCCTTTAATTAAGATTTGAAGTAAATTTAGTATTTGTATTTCCTGTACATTTTGATGCTTCTCTCAGTTGAGAAAGTGAGAGCTGAAAGCAGACAACAGAAAGGCGTTTTCATTTACCCTACAGAGAGCAGAACTAATGTTTCACTAATGAATCTGTGATGAAGGCAGATTTTACTGTTGAAGTAGCTCTATTCATATTAACTGGCCTTAATGTGAGTATGCAGTCATGACCTGAGGCACTATGAAAACTCTCTATTAAATTTCACTCAATTTTTAAACAGTATTTTGAAATATTTGTTCTTGAGATTATCTTTTGGCACAGTTTCTCTCAGTAACTGTATTAATTCATGCTGGCACCAATACATTTAATAATACTAATGTTGATAGACACAAATTATGTAACATTTATTTAAACTCTTATTCTAAACTAATTTTCTTTGTTACAGTGGGAGTGTTTGTGGTCCTTCATTCTCTTCTGCACTTTCTCCTTGTTACTGGTATGGTTTTACTTCTGGTTGGAGGCCCACAATGACTACAGCGAGTTTAACTGGTGAGTAGGCCTTATCAAATCACACACTTTCATCAACTATCCCACAATCTCTGTTTCTCCGACATATCTAAGAAACTCATGAGCTTTCCCAAAAACAAATTTGGCATAATCCTATGCTCGAAGTAATCCAGAGTTCATGGAAAGGTCTCTGATAGAACAGATTGCGTGTAATTCTAATAGAAAGACTGAACTGTTCTTGGCTAGTATTCAGAATGGAATAGATTACTGCGTACTATGCAGTTTATACAGTATACTGCATACTACTTTTAGTATGTAAAACTGTATGCAATTAATTCAATAGATGAGTATATTGTTTTCGTTATTTTGCGTTTTGACTGCAAAATCTCTAAGCTTTTGTGAATTCAATTAAACAAGAAAAGTCAAGAAAAAAGATGTTGAAAATTCAGGCTGTTGATATTTCTAGTTAAACATTAAATGGAAGGTCAAATTGATCAGAGTGGATTATGGGATTAGGGACCAAATGCAATGTTTTCTTTTGTCTATTGCTCACTTTTGTGTACTAAATATAGTATGCGAAGAATAGAGCTTTAAATATAAATATATACATACATAT
>JAUMHE010000019.1:1401300-1413079 GCA_032359235.1 Enteromius mattozi
ATGGATATTATATATATATATATATATATATATATTTATATATTTTTTTTTCTTTTTTCTCTTTTTTGCCCCACGACACAAAAAAGTTTAAAAACAAGCAAAATAACGGTAATTAAATAGTAATAATATAGTAATTAAATCAATTTTATATAATAAACACTGTAATAATGAGAATATTCGCAGAGCAAGTAAGAACCTGAAGTACTGGTCTGACAAGGCAGGATGAAACAGATCATTATAGCTGAGCCATGAGAGAAGGAAAACAGTTCCTTCAGGAAGATATACATAAGCAATACATCCCCGTCATTTTCACCTTTTAAAACCACAGCAGAACTGTGGGAGAGTAAGAGGGCACAGACACAGGACGGGTGCGGTAGATGTTTGGGAAAGCCATTTTGGTCAATAAATCTAGAAAGCTGCAGAGAGACCCAGCACACAACTTCTTCACTGCACTCCTTCGGAAAATGAAAAGTGTTTATGGGAGCAGTTAATCATACCTTAGAGAAGGGCCCGGCAAATCTCCAAAGTCCGTTGAAACCGAAACCTGTGAAAGAGAGGTGACAGCATAGACGGATGACAGAGCAAGATTGATGAAGAATGACAAGAAAAAGGGAAATTGGTCAGACATCAGAAGTTGAAGTAACTCTAAACATAACAAACATAAGACATCATAATAATAATAATAATAAAAATAAAAAAAAAGTCTATCAATATTTGCATTTTTAAATAAAAAAATAATAATAGCACTAAATCAATAAATTAAGTTGACATAGCTACTTTAAAAACTAGCATTTTAGACCATTAAGAAAGCATATGCCAAGAGATTGGAGAGATTGGATTTACTCTGCAAGCAGGACGGCTGGTATTGAGGAGGAGACTCCTCATGATAAACCACATTCTGAATGATGCCGTGGACGGGGTTCAGGAGGTTGGGGTCCTGGCACATGGAAAGGACGGTACTTAATTTGGAGTCCAGCAGGTTGTGGCTAAAATGAATAAAAATGACACAGGCAAAATTAATGTCAAACTATAGTACCAAAACTAAATAAAACTTGCAAAAGCTAATTAGTGTAACTTATCTAAGTGGATCTAAAAAAACCTGTTGTTATGTAGGTGTAGCACAAAACAACAACACACCGCATTCTTTAAATGTTTTTTTTATTGAACTCAATTGGCTAGTGGATTATTATTTGAAAATGTGGCTTTATTTGTATTACTCATGCCAAACACAATCATTATGATGATTAATTATTTGGGAGTAGTAAGAATCCGTAGCTGTACATTACAGTAAAGACACTTTCCGTGTATATATATTTTTTTTATTACTCTCTGAAACTAATAAACGTTGTTGTCATATCTAGTGTATGCAAAAAGGTAATTAAATTACACAACACATTGCCATTTGAAGTTCTGGGCTCCGTAAGGTTGCTATAGTTGTATTCAGCAAGGACACATTCAATTAATCAAAAGCAACAATAAAGTAAATTATAGCTTCCAAAAAGCTGTTATTTTGAACTTTTAATTCATGAAATAATTCTACAAAAATGGTTTTAAAAATATTGAACAGCTTCATGTTTTTTTAGGCTTTTACAGCATTCATATTTGGCAACAGAATCTCAGGCATGCTTGGTTGACATGAGAATGATTGCTGATGAATGTTTATGTGTGGTAAAAAATACTAAATTAATTCTGCTCATTATATAAAGTGATTATGACTCTTCAGAAGACTTGGATTAAGTTTGTTGCAAATGTTTTAAGAAAAAAAAAAAAAAACCTTTGAGAGTTGGGTTTCGGGTGAACAGACTTTCAGTGGATGGACAAAAATCTTTCCGATTTCATTAAGAAATATCTTCATTTGTTTTTCAAAGATGGGTTTGGAACAACATGAGGGCGAGTTAATGACAACAGAATTTCATTTTGGAGTGAACTAACCTTTTGACTATTTTAAACATTCAAACCTGTCGGATAATATTACAAAAAAACCTAACTGTTAACACGTCATTTCTGTATCTTTCCATTCACATCAACACTTCACCCTGAAACTCATGAAATATTTTTAGCATGGGAAATAATAGGAGAATAATCAATCTTGAATGACTCAGAGTGGTGTGTTGGTGTGTAATATGGCAGAAACTCACACTACTGGAAAGACCTTGGGGAACACCACACTGGCCTCAGCCAAATACTCGTACAGGATCCGCTGATGAAACTCATCCGTAGTGTATTTCACCAGCGTTGCCTGGAATTAAAAGCAATACTTCATTATACAACAGTAAATATGAAAACCATCACAGATGGAGAAAGATCTTAATTTAACTTTTTTGTGCTATTCATAAGGGAATATTAAAACATTTAATATACAAAGATGCAAAAACAATTCCACCTGTAGAATGATTTAAAGCACAAGTTCAACTGCAAAGAAAAGTAGTATGGAGCACACACCAGTACAGTAAGGAGCAGCGTCTGGATCTTCGGGTCTGTGAGAACATTCTCATCCAGGAGGACATTGGACTCAGACACAGAAACTTTGCGTAAATGGGAGTTGGCTATTCGCTGAGTTTCTGGAATAAAGAAGAGGTGTTGGCAATTCAACCTCTCTCATTTCGAAGCCTGTAGCACAACACGTTGAATTCATAACTGTAGAAAAACTCACCTATCTCATAGTCATTTTCAGAAACCCGCCTCATTTTTGGAGGCGTGGTGATGCCCGTCTCTATGTCTGGTCTCTTCGGGGCTTTTGAGTCCGAAATCAGGTGATCAAAACTCTTTCTAGTGCCTAGAATAAAAACAAAAGCACTTAAGTATGAAGCTAAAGTAAAGCTACAGCATGTTTAAGAGCCTCTTAGAAGGAATGAAGTCATCAGACCGCTAATACCCAGAAGTTTCTTCGCATTGGCTTGTGACGGCTGGCCCATGTCAACGCTCATGGATTTGCGTGGGCGAAGACTAGTCTGCCCCATTGCAGAGTACGGAGGTGCAAGACTGCGCTCTGACACTTTCGGAGATGTCCAAGGCTGGTTTTCACGCAGTAGCCTGACACATTAGAGAGTGTGAAAATCAACAAGCAACAAATAAAGCAATTTAAAAAACCAATATAGTGTGGTTGGAAAAACAGATAAATGCGAAAGCAGAAAATTCAAAAGTGTTCACCTGCATCCAGGTTCAGTGTCGTACACTGAGTATGTGTCCATGGGAAAGTTCTCCATGGTAACTTCTGAGAGCAGTAATGACTTCCTGTGCTTTAGACTGCAGCGGCTCCTCACCTCCTCTGATACTGTAAGCAAAGCTGTACACAAACATACAGTTTAGACATTTCCATCTGAATTTAGATGCATATCTTACTTCATAACAGGTTGTGATTGTTTGCCCAGGGTTGTGCTGGCTTTAATGTACCTGCCAGATAGGCCACACTCTGCGTGTTCACCTCAAACTTGTCACAGCTACGGTGTTTTCCCACCAGGCCCAGGAGTGTATGAAGGATACGGACTGTCCTGGCCACAGTGGTGGAAGAGGGATGTCTGTATCCTACAAGAAGAAAAGACAAATATAAAAAAACAGATACATGGAAGACCTTTGACTGATAAACCAGCAAATGCTTAATGTAAACAATCTTTAAATTCACTAATACATGAATTGACCTGTTTATACCACAGTAATGCATAAATTTGTCAATTTAGAGAAAAAGTGAATAAAATGTTTAAAAAGTACTAAACAAAATGAAAAATAAATTGGTTAAACATGTATAATTATTATTAACTTTTCTGTTCTTTATTTGTCACGCCTCTAAAAACCAAATTATATTCATATAAATGTAAAAAAAAAAAAAGAGAAAGAAAACTTTAATATGCATGTTATAATACATCATATAATACATCATAATTATTCTTATTCTCCCTCTGAACATTGGGCCAGATTAGTTTTAAGTCAAATAAAAATAAAATGCATGTTTTATTATTATTATTTATTTGTAAAAAGCAGACAATGGACATTCTGAATGGAAATATTAATCCTAAAGTGTCATCCACTGATCTTTTAACCATTACCTTTCAGTAAGTGCCCCACTAAAGCAAAGTTGAAGTTAGAGGCAAAGTTGAGTCCCACAAAATGATCCATTTGTTTGCAATGCCATTCCAGAGGCTTCCGGATCTCCATGAAGACCTCCTCAGGACTCTATAAAGGGGTGAAAATGTTTTCATGAAAGCAACTGCTTTGAGAACTAATACTGCAATACATTCTTCCTAGATTGTTTAGCTATTTATTTGAACAACAATAATATCAAGAGTTTTGAAACGGTTTAGAAACATTTTGAGTATGTAGTCGTCTAAATGTGGATTTCAGTCGGGCACCTTATCATTAAACACCCGGAGGCTGTCCAGTGTGTGCAGGTTCTGCTCCAGTAGGGCGGTTCCGGCAGAATACAGATTCACTTCATCCAACTGAAGTACAGCCACAGCCACCCAGAACAGAGCTTTATGCATGGGAGAGTCCTGCAGATCATTACACATGTACACAAAACTATTAAAATCAAATGTGTCATTTCTGCACCACCAAACTGAATTGCGAAGATATTTTCAAACTGCATTCCCTAAACACTCATACATGTGTACACCGAGAGAAGTAAATGAAAACAATTTTACAGTTGTGTTACATCAGAGGTAATAAATGCTGATGTCTTAATAATTGAATCCAGCATACAACGTGACCGCACCTGATCGAGGAGAGGCTGTAGTTTTGTGAGAGCGATGACGGTGGCCTCAATGAGAACCTGGCTGGTGTAATTATCTGGCCCCTTTAAGCAGCTCTCCAGCCCCTGTACAGGAACAGCATTAATCAGACAGAGCGGCGGAGCATGACGCCAGCAAATAGTCTGAGCGAATGACACTAGAGCAGTTAAACTAGCACTGCACTGCATTCTGCACAAACCTGAATCACAAACACTCTTTATACAACCCACATATACATCATTCCCAGATAAAATACAGTGATGATACTACAAAACACACCACAACAGATGTCTATCATCTTGTGTATCTAAATATCGGACAATTTTTTTTTAAGAATTGCCTTTCAATTAATGAGTAGGAAATTATTTGTGTAATTACAGGAAGAGGAAATTTAACGGTAGTAAATAACAACAGAGAAATGTTCTTAGTCCAACCAGTTTGTTGTTACAACCCATGGCTAATTGCATCTATTCATTTTGTCTTATGCAACTTTCCCAGAAACTGATTAAATTAATTTCTCTACATTTGCTCAATATAGTATCCACCTTTTTCCTGAACGCGGAAGTAAGCCTGTGGGTGAGGCTTCCGATTTGTTAGACGCTAAAGGTAAATAACGAGGAGAATAACAACGAGCAGTAAACAGTAAAACTGTCTGCACTACAAACCAGTGCGTTCATAATTAAGATAATACATTAAAATAACATAAGACACACCAGTTTTCAACAAACCGTTTTGTACAGCTAAAAATAGCAGGATGCGGATGAGATCGAAAACTAGACCCCCAGAACTTACTAACATTTTTACGTCAAGAAAAAGGTGGATACATTTCCACAGTTAAAATAGATTTCAAGTTGGTTAGAGTCAGATAGTTTTAGATAACTTTGTAAAAATAAATGGCAGATTTAATCTATTGATTACATAACACTACTATTTAAAAGTTGGGATTGTGTAAGTTTCTGAAATAAGTCTAACCAAGGCTACATTTATTCAAAAGTACAAATAAAAAAAAAATTACATTTGATATACTATTAAATACTAATAAACATAATTTAATTTTTTTTTTTAAATTGTATTTTATATTAAAAATATAACTCAAAGAGACAATGCATTTATACATAATATAAATGCACCAAAACAAACTATTCGAGAATATTCCAATCAAATCTAAAATGAGGAAGTTTGAGAGAGAAAAACATACAGAGTTAACCCGATCAATGCTGAGCAGAGGACTCGCTTTACTGAGAATACGAATGATCTGTTTGAGCTGTCCATGAGTCACACGTTTACTGATGCAGCCGAACACCACCAGCGCCCGTGGCTGAAGAGATGGGTTATACTGGAATGCAAATCTATCCAAGAATAGACAATGTAATTAGTTAATTAAATGTGATTGTAAAGTTAAACTGTAAACTGCTTCACAAATACTCTTGTGAAAATGTAGTTTTCAACATACTTTTGTGCCAATTCGGTCCACTGATCCAGCCATTTGCATCCAGGAATGTCCCTCATACAAGCCTGGGGAAAAAAATTATTGGTTAAATAACATGTAGATAAAAGACTTCAAGAAGCAGTTATGGAACTCATAAATGATTCTTTAATAAAATCAGCTCGTTGCTGGAGATACATAAAAATGACAGTAGCAGTGAAACACCATGTCCTATATGGCTCACATTCATAATACACTATGCCGGTAACTGACCTCCATGATCTCCAAAAGAGCCTCTGTAACCGTCTCCAGCGAAGACAGAGCAAAGGTCTCTCTCTCATAGGAGCCGGGGGAGAACGAGCGGTCTCTGTAGCTGGAGCGGAAGGCAATGACCGCCGCAGATTTGACCTTACTGATGCCGAACAGCAGGTAGAACTTGGGCAGGGAGAACTCAGTCAGACTCAGACGCAGCACCTGTTTAGTCTCCTCTGAAAAGGCAAAAAATTTAGACAGATCAAAACAACCTAATGTTTAGCAAATCAGCACTACTGTATAACAAAGAAAGTAGTGCATACCCATGTAGCACATACAGCACTTTTTAGGCATTTCTTAAGTTTGTCATATTGTAAAAGTACTGTATCAGTATCGTTACTGTATTCAGTGTTTTTTAAACTATTTTGCATTTATTTATACTCTTTATTAAGTTCAGATTATCACATCATGTGCTTTAAATCGCTTTGCATCGCAATGGTTTAACTGACTGAGTTTCAAAAAGCTCTTTTGATACTGTTCTGTGCTCGCTCTCTCTATATAATTTACTCCTTGTTTGAATCACTGGGGATAACTTAAAATATTTTTATTAAATTGTGATTAGGTTAAATACATTTTCTGTGTATTAAAAACATTTCATGACCTGACACCCAATTTACATTAGGTTAGGCTGTAATTACCTTACCATGAAAAGATAAAAAAAAGTTTCCAAAAGCAACCCCCCCCCCCCAGCTTTCTTCACAAATCGCACCACATATATATATAAACTAAAACAAAGTTTTGAAGTTAAAAACATCTTGACTATGAATTTGTTACAAATGAGCAGCCTTTTCCTTCAAACACCATTAATTGATGGACTAGAGTGATGTGGATTATTCTGTTGTTTTTAAATCAGCTGTCTGAACTCGCATTCTGACGGCACCCATTCACTGGCTTGTGGTGAGTAAGTAATGTAATTCTAAATTTCACCAAATCTGTTCTGGGGAAGAAACAACCTCATCTACATCTTGAATGACAAGAGGGCAAGTAAATTTTCAGCCATTCCTTTAAAACCCTCGCTTTCTGAGAGTTATTTCTCACCGCTAAAGTTGAGCTGTGAGCAGGTGCAGAGCGAGTGAATGATGTTGATAACGAGGCCATGCGTTGATGCTCGGAGTGACAGCGGGCCGGTGGCCACCAGCAGAGTGACGACATGGAACAGGTATGGCAGGTGAGCGGCCACGTCCAGAGAGTTGTTAAAGGAGAGCATAAGCATGTAACGGGCCAGGATGGCGATGTCGTCCCACATCAGGTGCTGCTCAAGGGTGGGGGTGGGGGACAGACATGTCTTATCGATGATCTTACACATCCGGCCAATCACCTGGGAGATATTAATAAAGGAATTTTTAGTTACATTACAAATATGGGCTTTATTTGACTTTAATGAAAACTAAAGAGTCTAAGTGCTAAATATATCACTGAATTAGTTTAAGAGCAATTGTAAGCTTTCAAAATTAGCAAAACAATGACTGGACTCTTTCCAAAAAACATCATTTATTATTTCAAACAAACCGCATATTAGAAACTTCTCCAATACAAAAACAAATATAGACAATGTGCCTTTCATTTTCAATGTGACACGCACCTAAACATCATTTGCTCTCTCAATAAGATTATACTTAGTCCCTCATTTAACCTCAGAGTCCGGCTGCTATACGAGCCTTAGTAAAGCAGACGCAACAACTGGACAAAGCCTGTCCTTGTGCTGGCCGCTGTGACATCAGCAGTGGCTGGCACATGTTAACCAAACAATATTTAGCTTTTCAGCACAGCTGCGCATTTGGGAAAACAGCTAAGTATTTTTAACTAGTGAAAAATATCTAGAGTATATCGAGTTATGGTTACTGCGTCAATCATAAAAACCGAGGTGCTTAAGTTATCGAATTCGCAAATGTGGCTCTCCCTCTGCCCAAGTTTCTGACAATGACGTCCATTGACCGTAATGACTAACAGTTGCCCATATAATAGGAGCGACTGCCCCGCTGGCTAACTATTGTCTGTCTGTGCGCACACATACAAATTGGGCATTTGTGCACAACACTTAGGATAATAGATGTTGGGTAGAAGAGCTAGTCAGCCTGGATAAGATCACAAGAGGAATGATTCAGGAACACAAGAGCCAGAAACACTTTAAGCGGTAAGTCGAAATCTGTTTAAAGAGTGTTAGTGGGCTAGAAATTAACATAAAAGACCTTTTAGGGATATGTTAACAAAGAATAAAATTGTTAAATGTATAACTGAATGTTATAATTTAATATTGCACGATATTAAAGAGGAGTTAACGTTACAACAGATAAATTAGATTAAATTATACAAAAATGCATGCAATATAACTCTGGTAGCTGTTTCTAACTTTATAAATAAATAAAATATTTTAATAAAGAAAATAAATCTATCTTTTTTAATATATAAAAAAAGCTAAATAGTTAAAGAAAATGCTTACAAAATCACTGCATATTCTGTTACTACAGTAGGGGAAAAAAACTAAATGGTAAATTTTGGTTTTGGTTCGGTTACATTTCCCATGCTCTAAATCATTCATTGCACTTCAGCAATGCAGCAAGATTTAGTATTTCAGTACATCCTAACTGAGATGCTCTGTTATCTTGGGAACAGCATCACATTCAATAATAAATTAAAAACGTAAATTCACATATGGTGACCAGTAAGTGCTTACCTTGCTGGACACCAGCTTGACATTTCCTGAAGCCAGAGCTACAGCTGTGTCAGCCATCACTTCA
Source organism: Enteromius mattozi (assembly GCA_032359235.1). Classification (NCBI taxonomy): domain Eukaryota; kingdom Metazoa; phylum Chordata; class Actinopteri; order Cypriniformes; family Cyprinidae; genus Enteromius; species Enteromius mattozi. The sequence goes on from JAUMHE010000019.1 coordinate 1,410,501, forward strand.
GCCTTGATGGATCCCAAACCCCCAGTAGCACTAGTCTTTATGAAGCTATCCAACACCACATCAAGCAGGTCTGTGATCTATAAACGTAAAAAATATTTCATCCTGTAACTGCTGACTTGCAAGTTTCTAAAGACATGGGCCCAATTACTATAGAAATATACAGGGGTGTTAAGAGTTTGAAAGCATTTGTCATTGTACTGCCTGTTTGAAACTTTTAGATGGAATAAGCTCACAAAATAATTCTTCTCAATAAAAATAGGACAAACTTCACAGTTGTTTGAAAGGCTTACCTGACCCAGGCTGCCCCATATCTTTGCTTGTATGGAGGGGTACATCTGCTTCTCATTGATGGTCATAGTAATGAGTTTGTCCAGGATAGCCGTTACACGCTGTCGTTTGGCATCGTCATTGTGTTTGCAAAAGCGCACCAAATTACGCAGCCAAGGAGTCATATACTCCAGACACAGATGCTTCAGCTCGATACCTAAAGCACCCAAAAGGAAACACACAACATTTTTTAACAAATGTTGAAAAAGGTTAATAGTTTTGGGAACAGTAAGATGTTCATTGTTTTTGAAAGAAATCTCTTATGCTCATCAAGGCTGCATTTATTTGATCAAATAAATCAGTAACATTGTAATATATTACGTAAAAAAATATATTTTAACATGTCATTTATCCCTGTGATGGAAAAGCAGCCATTAATGCAGTATGATCTTTCAGAAATCATTCTAATATGCTGGTTTGCTGCTAAAGAAACAATACTTATAATTATCAAAGTTGTGCTGCTTAATATTTTTGTGAAAACTACATTTTTTCTTTTAGTATTCTTAAGTCACTTCAATTTAAATCAATTTAATGCATCCTTGTTGAATTATTGTATCAATTTCTTCTAAAATAAGAAGATTTTACTGACACCAAACTTAACGCATTTGTGCAAAATGATGAGTCTTTGTATGTGACACTGACTTGACTTGCTGAAGCCGGAGATGCACTCTTCCAGGAACTCCAGAGTGAGATGGGGTTCGTTAGCTGCTAGCGTTTTGCTAATGGACACAATAAAAAGGGTGTTGTTGGCTGGGATGCACAAGCCAGATGTTTCCAGGAGTTGGCCTTCAATCTTCAGGTTGAAGGTGCAGGTTAAGGCACAAAGGAGATTGTATGCAGCTGATCTGTTGAAGGAGTTTTTAGTTAAGAGCAAGTCATTTTCAGAAGCACTAATTTACTTTAATACTTCAGTTTCCATATTTGCAGAAATTGAAGTGGTATTTCATTTTTAAATAACAGGTTCTGTCTGGTTATAACGGTGGGGCGGCAAGTTCAAGAGTCGCCTCAGTTGAACTAAAGACACAAAGGAGCAGTATTAGCATTTCTAATCAGTTCGCCAAAACAAAGACAGAAGCCTGCAGATAAAAGACTCATTGTCGGAACAACAACAGCGGGACGCATTGGACCATTCACCCAAAACTATCAAGTTGTTAGGCTGAAAAACAGCCTGAGCATGGCCTAAAAATCTATCGCCCAAGATCAGATTCTCACCTCAGACTGGGGTCAGAGCTTCCCAGGTTGAGAAGGGCGATGTTGAGCAGTGTGCCAGGAACATCTTTAGGCCTGATCTTGGTGTGCTGAGGAATGGAGTCTGGTTGAGAGAGCTCCCAGCGTGTGCGGATGTGGATGATGGACTGAACGATGGCTTCACACTCCTGGTGCATGAACGTGAGAGGGGTGCCCTGGTTAGCGATGGTCAGTGTGAACTGGTTCTCATCCACCAGACATATCTCCTCTATCTCTGAAGCATAGTATATGTCGTTCAGGAAAACAGGCTGTCCCAGGACCCGCGTTCGCTCGGCCGAAGTTACCTGAACAGCTGTTGATCCCACCTAAATAGAATGGGACAAAAAAAAAAGTGTTAAACTCTGGGATTTACATTTTGGGTTGGAGTGCCATATAAAAAGGTAATATTTAAAAACGCTAATAATTTAATACCACTGTTAAATCTTCTGAAAATCTCAAAATGAATATCCATTTTGATTTTGTACAATAAAATAATGTGATACTTAAATTTATTTGTAACATTGAAGGAAATAGCTTTTAAATGTATTTTCTATTTATAGTTATTTTTATTATATTAGGAAAAATAAGATAATAAATATAAATTCTTTTGTAAAAATATATTTTAATTGAACGAAAATAAGGGAAAAATTAGTAAACCTTGCCATAAATTAATAAAATGAATAAATTACTAATTTGTGGCTACTATTTAATTAAAATGAGGGATTAATTTACAATTTCATTTGTGGTAATAAATTCTTAATTCTTGGCCATTATAAATATATTTTTGTCTGCATGCCATGTGCAGGGCTCTGTATTATATTTATTTAATTTTTATATACATTTATTTAGAAAAGTATATAACTTCAATATTAGCCATTAATCTGTTACCAACCACAATATGAAAATTCTTATAGACTTTAATATGGGTTAAGAAACTTAATGTGTATATATATACAGGTCCTTTTCAAAAAATTAGCATATTGTGATAAAGTTCATTATTTTCTATAATGTACTGATAAACATTA
>JAUMHE010000019.1:1417388-1428059 GCA_032359235.1 Enteromius mattozi
GGAAAGCACATGGGGAAACACAGATCACAATGACACGTAAACAAAACCAAAAAGACAACACATAGAGTCTGACAGTAATAAGTCCCAGTGTCCATTAAAAAACTGTCAATTTAAGAGGCTGAATGACTTTAAAATGAACAAAAACTAAAAATATAACACAAGCACGCTAAATAGACATATAGTCATCAAATATATCTTTAGTGTATAATGCATTTTAAAAATAGTAATATATCTTATCTTTTTCAAATATAAGATATAATATCTAATATATATTTTCACATGTTGCCATTTACGTGGGAATCAAGAGAAAGGACCTTCAGAGCTGTTTCATTAAGTACTTAAGAACACAAGATGTCAAAATAATTTGTATTAATTCATAATAATAAACATAGTCAAGAATATTTTCCTGTGTAAGTCATTGGGCATTTCAATGTGGAATCATGAAGATTGCTTCTCTCATTTACCCACTAGATGGCAGAGAAAGGAAACAATGCACTCCAGTTGAATATATTACCACCTAACAGATTATGAAAGGCATAAATGCACTTTGAATAAAATGTAAAATAAGTTAAATAAATAAAATAAGCTGTATCCTTAGAAATCATCTGATGAGTGAGTATTTCATAACAAATACTCAAATATAAAGCTAAAGATATAATAGCTTTATTAAAATGCTTTATTATTTTAGGGAATTTTTAAATTTGAATAGTGTTTCCTCCCTTACGTGTAGAAAAGCATATACAGTACACAACAACAATAAGAGTTTTAAAGAGTGATCTAGGGGCTGTATTGTGGAAACATTCTGACTCAGAATCCTATTCTATCTGTTTAATAACCATGACCATTTCACTTAAGAAATAGAACTGTTTTAAATCTTAAGTTAATAAGTTTCTATAAAATAGCTAGTTACACAATCACTGAATCACTTTCAATGAACAATAGAAGAAATTCTTTGTTCAGGTGCAATTTTTGACACAAAATATTTTTTTCTGATATCTTTGGTTTTAAAAAAAGAACAGGATTTACTAGAGAAGGGCCAATGATCCCTACCAGTAATGTTTAAAACACACCAATCCGGGTCAAGACTATTCGTGCAAACATCAGAGCATGAAATCAATCTATTACTACCAGTAAAGCATGTATAAAATATATTAAAATGTTTTCTTGTTGCCCTTTGAGGTGATTCTTCAAATGAATGAGAATGTGTTGAACAGCAGTACAAAGTCAAAGTGGATATAATATTAAAATAAGGATTTGGATTCACAAAAGTGTCTCTCACAAGAGAAGAATATTCACAAAAATTGTTCTGGATAGTGGAAGAACAAAAAGAACAGTATCTGGGAAGATGATCCAAATAGCACTGGCCATAATTCACAGCAAAATAGCAATTTCTACAGTACAGGTACGTATGTAAAAGATTGCATCTCTAAAATTGATTACTCATAAATAATGTCCACCATTATTTCTTTTCAATCACAAATGTGCAAGGCTTCTCTAAAGATTGTGCTTTTCTGCGTAGTCGGTCACTTGGCTTGCTTGTCCAGGTTTCATCTTTGTTTGGCGATTTTCTCTAGAAACACATAGATTGTAGATTGTATTATGTGTGTTTGTGTGTGAACACTGTCAGAACGTTCAATGCTGTAATGATGTGCCCTGTCCTTGGAGAATACTGAAGGGTTGTATTACTATGGGGCTTTATCCACAAAAGGGTTTCATCAAGACAGAGAGAGAGAGAGAAAAACAAAACAAAAAACCCCCAAACAAACAGGTAAATTAAGACTTTGTGTGTTATTGTGTCAAGGTACCTGCTTGATTGGCAGATTGTACCATGCACTCATCCCTGCTATTCAATGTACACTGTACATACAGCCTGATTTATTGATGTTCACAATAACAATGAACAAATAGAGGGAAATAAATAAGCAGTTATTGATAAATACTCTTTTTTTCATGTTGCATTATAAAACTATCATTTAAACCCATGCAATAACCCTCCAAAATGTTTCATAGTTAACATTTTCATTAGGCTAATACTGTTTACGATTACAGGATTGTTTAGTTCTTTTAAAAACAAGTATGGGAAATGTGCATAATTGTATTAAACCATTAGCTTGAATTATGGTTAGGGATTTGACCTGGAGGCCTCCAAATATTCTATGGAGAATTTATTAAGAGAATCTCCAGAGCTCAGGTCCATTTGATCTTATGTTCCACAGAGTATTTCATCATGCCATAGATTAACTTCTTTGAAAAATGAAATTTGTGACATCATATCTAGTCATTACACTACACTATGAATTAAAGGGTTAGTTCACCCAAAAATGAAAATTCTGTCATTACTCACCCTTGTGTCGTTCCAAACCCAGAAAACCTTCGTTCATCTTCGGAACACAAATTAAGATTATTTGATGATATCAGATGAATACGAGAATACTTTTTTTGCGCAAAAAAAACCCCCAAAATAACCATTCTTCTCCTATGATTTTCATCTTCCGCTATTTTAAAGACTGTTACTGCGTAAGCGTGCGCGCAAACAACCGCAAATTACGCACATGCGCGTGCTTTCACCCGGATGTAAAGTAAACAAGGCTGATAACGTCAAATACGTTAAAGCTTGCGTATGAGGCGCGTTGAGATACTCTAAAATGGTGGAAGACGTAAATCACGGGAGGAGAGTAAATTATGTTATTTTTGTTTTATTTGCGCAAAAAGTTTTCTCGTAGCATCACAAAAGTGAGGTTGATACCTGTTTTACCTACGTTTCTGGATATGGATAATTTCAGTTGTATTGCTGTCTATGGAGGAACAGATGGCTCTCTGATATCATCAAAACTATCTGCGTTCCGAAGATGAACGGGTGTTTTATGGGTTTGGATCGACATGAGGGTGAGTAATTAATGACAAAATTTAAACGTTTTGGCACAATTTGCTGGTTATTTATTGACAGAGTTAGTTCAATAATTAGTTTCTGCCTTGTATGTATGAGGCCTTAGTATAATTCTGAAAACTTCCTACTTCAGGTTGTGGTACATGTACATGTGGTACAAGATGTTCCTGGATCAACATGCTTGTTGATCCTGGAACAACATTCCAATCAACCAATCAGAATTGAGGAATAGTTTTGCTGGAAATATCTTTTTTAGGCTTATAATCATGGTTAGGTGCTTCTACACCCTTGTTAATCAGCTATCATTTCCCACTGATTTAGGCATACATTTGGGTAGGGTAGGTTTAAGGGTAAGGATTGGGATAAGTTTATATTTTTGGACAGCAATGATCCAGGATCATGTCTTACTTGGCAAAATCACGGTGACCTTACCTTACAAGCTATCAGCATTTTATATTGCTATCTGGTCATAATATCATCATCTGCACAAGATTGCTTGGTTTTTGCTCATTCTGGGCCTCTGAATAAAGTTTAGGTGTTTTCCCCCCTCCTTATGAGCTTCATATTTTCACTATGTCATACTATATGGGCCATAAAGGCCTGATATATTAAATATGATGGTCAATAAAAAAACACATACAAATTAACTTGTTTTTTAAATAACATTTTAAAAGATCGGACTATTCTTTCATTATCTTATTCGAAATTTTTGCCTATATCAGTGAATATCAACATATATTTAAATATAGAATTTAAATATCAACATATATTTAAAACCAAAATGCTGTTAAATTTTATGCTGAAATGCAAAGAATTAAATACGGTTCTACAATATAGAACCAGGACTCGATCTAGCTAATCAGGGTCTTCACAATCACACTTCCAGGCTGGTGTTCTGCAGATGGCTGGTGCAAAATCTGCAGGATTTTGGCCCTCCAGGAGGGAGGTTGGACACCCTTGCTATAACAGATACTCATTAGTAACAAAAACCCTTGTTTTACAAAAGACTGCATTTTCTGTACTTCTCAGTTTTGCAGACAAACAGATGAGTAGCAATCACTTTTTAAAAACAAGACACTTACTGCTAACAGAAGACTACAAAAAAAAATAGAAGTATAGCAGCTTTATATGTCTTTATACATATACACAGAATATTTGCATTACAGGTCATCTATTTGTTTCAGTGTGACTAAAAAATATAGCATTGACAGTAATAGCTCACATGTGAAAACAAAATCAGTGTTGATGCTCAGCATGTAATAATATCAGTACAGGCCATAGAATGACGAAGACAGTACATAGCCTACTTGCAGTCATTATTATTTGTCAAATACCCTGCTCAATGGACGAAGACTTCTTTTTAATCACTGTTCGAATGAAGTTCCTAACTTCAGCTGTGTTTAAAACATAAATCATGGGATTTAGCATCGGTGGAACAGCATAAGCCAGAGAAGTGCTGATGATTCTCACATTGGGAGACAAAGAAAGCATGATTGCAGCAATATATGTGCAGATTATGGGAAAGAAACACACTCCAACTAACAACAGGTGAGAAACACAGGTCTTTAAGGCCTTGATACGCCCCTCCCATGTTGTAATTTTACTTAAAGCAAAAAAAATGCAAAGGTAAGACAAAAATATTATCAACGGAGCAGCAAAGTAGACAGCTGTGATGAGTTTTGCCAGAAACGAATTCACACTGTTGTCATTACATGCCATTCTATATACTGGTCCATGGTCACAAAAATAACTTTGTATCTCATTGGACTTGCAGAATGAAAGTCGGGTGACCAAAGATACCGTCAAGCCCACTAGAAATGTGCTTAGCATCCAGATTACTGAGAAAACTGAACAAATGACAGCGTTATTTACAATGGCATGATATCTTAGTGGTAAGCAAATAGCAACAAAGCGATCAAATGCCAAGACAACAAGGCTGACACACTGTATTGTATTAAAGAAGTAAACAAAAAACATATTAGCCAAACAAGCATTGTAGGAGATGTACTGTGACTCAAAAAGAAAAGTCTTCATTATGTTAGGAATCAGTGCATTAGTTTCTCCAATATCAGCTAAGGCCAAGTTAAACACACCAATGTACTTTGGACTGTGCAGACTCTGATCAAAAGCTATAATGAGAAGGACTATAGAGTTCCCAATTACAGCAACAATATAAATGAAAAACAGAAATATATAGTAATAGCTGCTGTATGGTATACCTGAAAGTCCACTGATGAAAAAGTATTCAGGACGAACAACTGATATGTTTTGGGGAAAACCGGTTTTTAAGATATTCATGGCAGCTTTTTCTTTGGTGTTTTGTATTGCTGAAATCACAAATAATAAAGAGTGTGGAAAATAATTACATTTACACAGTTAGACTACCCAAACTATATCAGATAAACAAAGTGAAGGTAAACAATCGGAAGGAATTACCCTACTGTTCATTACAAGCCTTGCTTAAACTCAACTAGTTTTGCACTGAAGCCATTAGTTTAGCTGTATCGTGGACACTAAATTAATCCAGTTAGCCTACAAGTAGCTTAAGTTTTTAGCGTTGACTTAAATATGTATTACATTTTAAGATGAACTAATGTTCATTACATATAGGCTACGTAATGTTCAAAACAGCTGTTCAGCGAATAAGTGCACTTATCTGTATGACACTTTTTGACACTTTTTACAAATAAAAATATAAAATCAAACAAAAGACAAAATCGACCCTTCTTACCAATGTGTAAATAAAATATATATATGATAATTTATTCGTTGTCACTAATTAATGTACCGAATTCTAACGTTTGCATGTTTATGTACATGAAAATGTAGCCATAAAAAGTTGCTAGAATGAGCGTGAAATCTAAAACATTCTTTAACTTAGTGGTTTGAACACGGAAAACTTTAAAAACGGCGGGTATTACCATGCCCTAACTCCTTTATGTCTCCTGCTTTGACGGTAGAAACTTTGTGACAGTTTTTAGACACAAGTAGATAAAGGGTAAATAATCCCGAGAGATGCAGCTCTATTTTGTCGCCGTAAAAACAAAGACAGCAGTTAAAGTCACTGCTCTCAGTCAAACAACAGCAACAAAAAAAAGTCGGAAAGACAAGCTGTTGATCATGTCTGATTCTTACGCACAAAACGCACCTGCTCCAGCTATGCTTAGAGGCCGCATCGCTGTGTACAAATAGGCTGTGTATTTTCTCCGTTTATTATGCATGCACTCTTATTGTCTAAAAAACATACATAAAGAACTCTGTGCGCAAATAAGGCTAACAGATGTAGAGCCACTAAAAAGAAAATCGGTTACTCTGGCGCACTTCTGCGGTGCGCTCGGACTTATTGAATGAAGAGCATTGGGCGTGATTGATACATTGGGCGTGACTTTAAATTTTGACGTAATAAGAGGGCAGAGCCTTTAGATCACAACGGGGTCAGAGTCGAAAAAACACAAACAAAAACAACTAAAAAATGAATTACATTGAATGAGATGACATTTTTGTTGCTAATTTGATGAAGGGGGTTGTATTTAAATTGTCTTAAATTGTGTAAAGTGTCTCTTCCTTTTTTTTTGTAATTTTTAATTTATTATAGTTTTTCTCTGTGAAATATATGAATCATTGAAATACTTTCAGCAAAATAAATAAATAACAGAAACAAGCCTGCATTGCTCTGAACCCAGCTATCTTGCTTGTCCTTGTTGTACTTTTGTTGGTTCTGTTCGATTGCTACTTAGTCACTGACTCAGTATCACAGTGCATTCTAATTTATATCTGCTGACACATCTCATGAGAGCATGAATACAGTGATGCAATATATGTTTTGTCTGAATGAAATTGTGATTTCAAAACAAGTCAAAAAAATGAAGGATAAAAATCGAAAAGTTTATTATTATTATTATTATTATTATTATTTTTGCTAAAATATTAGTTTCATGAAGTATTGATTTAATTTTTGTAAAGCAAATTATGTGAAAAGCTTGTTTTAGCCTAAAATGTTCAAATAAAAACCTCTGTTTGGTTGGATCAAGGCAGGATTTGGAGTATGTCTGTTTGTGTTGTTGCTATTATCACTATATTGGTCCCAAATGGCTATTATAATAATCCCTCTTGAGTACAAAGTATCCTGAGATAGTAGGTGAGATAATGAAATATTAATTTTACAATGACACTCATTCTCACCTGAGAATTTACTTATAGTGATATAAATATCATATTCTTTTTTGGCTTAGCCAAGCTAATTTGTTTACTGGTTAATTTTAATATGGAAATAAAAATAATTTGTACTTTTTTTTTTAAAGCTTTTACAAAGTTTTACTATATGTTTCACTAATTAGATTGTTGCATCAAAAGAGAAAAAGTTAGCATGAAAAAAAAATATTAGTCACATTTCGACTTTTTAATTCTGACACTAATCATTTAAAAACACAAGGAATACATGGTTTTGCAGTTTGTATGTATATGTAGGTGAACTATTTTCAGTAAGAACAAATGGTGTTGTTGTTTGTGTAACATCATCATACACAGATTATCATGTAGTATTATGTGACCAGAGTCTTTTTTTTTTAACAAACTATACCACCTAAGAGACTTTTGAATGCTAATGACAGCACATTCACAAAGGCCTAGACTCATTAGAAATAGAGGGGGAAAACAAGTTGCAAATGAAGACTATGGGGAATAGCACACATCATGATGTTTTTTTACGATACAATGTCTGTTTATATTTCTAAAGATAAACTGAAGATCATGCAAAAAAAAGGAATCAGATTGCCTTTTTATGCTATCATATTATTTGAAGGACCTTCATGATGAACTTTGACCTTTTGGAAGTCAAAGTTTCAAGAAGGTGACAGTTTAGCTCGTCCATATGATATGAGAGCATGTGTGCCATCAGATTAAGACTAGTTCTGCAATGAAACAAAATAGCCCATAAAGCATTTCATTTCTTGTTGTTTTCATGCATTATTTCTTTACACTTTTTTTGAAATGCCAAAAGTTCTAATATTTTATACAACGTTTCATTAAAATCGTTCACATTAACACCAAGTGCTAAATCATCATTTATATATTTTTAGTTCATAACTAATAATCAAAACTACTACTACTACTACTAATAATAAATGTTTAAGAAAATAGTACAAAGCTCAAAAGATGCTAATATTTAACAAGCATATTAAGTAGCCCAACTAAATGTATGCTTTGTGTTTGTTTGTGTATGTTTTTTTTTTTTACCTTTTAAAGACCATTTTCAAGAATCGTTCTCAAGGCACACTGTTCTCAAGGCCAATGATTTCTGTTTCTTCACCACACTTCCCCCAAAAATGCTTGTTATGTGAGTTTGGTAAGCTGGTATGAAATTCCAACCCAATCTCATGGCAATTCGTGCAGATTTTATGAGGTGGCTAATTCATACGACTTCACATGAAATTCATATGATTTTTGCTAAATCGTACCTATTTTACGAGTTGCCAATTCACAACATATTTTATGAATTTGGCACCTCGTACGAATACATACGAATCGGTTGTGAAACTGTGTTGTAAACTCCATGAAATGCACATTGAAATACATCTCTAGTATGTGGAACACAATATGCCAAAAGAATCCAAATCCATTGTATTTAAAAATCAGGTGAAAATATTTGAATGACCTGCTGCTTCCGCACTTCAGTGGACACTTTACTATCCAATGAGGCCAGAGAAGAGGAAAACAATCACTATCTTAGTGCATTATAAACCACATTTTTCACATTTAGTGTTTTGGAATGTCTCAGTAATAAAAGTTTCTGCTTCCTTTTTTTCACACTCTCACTGTCTGATGATAATAATATTCAAACAGTCAAATCAAATCTGGCATTCAGTGACATGCATTTTTAATAATAATGAATGATAATAGTAATAGTAATAATAATAATAATAATAGATCGATAGATAGATAGATTGACAGATAAAAACAATCACCATTGATATTTTAGACATTTAATAAATACAGAGATTTATCCTTTAGGGGTGCTACAGGGCCTGGGTAATGGATAGGGGGGTCCATCCCAAAAATAGGTTGAGAACCTAAGGTATACTAAAGGTGTTCCTTTTGAAAGGGTATTGTTTTTGTACCTTTTTTCTGAACTGATTATCCCTGGAGCCTGTGCTGTTTTACGTCATTCCCTTATATAAATTTATAAAATCTGTCTGTTAACCCTGCATCTATCATGCGTTTGAAGCAGAATGCATTTTATAGTACCTTGTGAAATAGGTATGCAAGCCCTGTGTGCCATTCTTTTAAATGTTTTTTTTACCAGCTGATGACACGCTGATTTCAGCATTATCTTCTTTACATTATCAAAATAGACGTTTTTTAATTTTTTTCATTGAAACTGTGTCATGTTAATTGTGAATTGTGTGTTGTGTAGATTCAGAATTCTAAAACTCTTCTAAGGACTTTGACTCATCATGTCAGTGGGAAATGTTAGCTTTGTGAAGGATTTTGTCATAGTTGGCTTTCCTGGACTTCAGCCTCATTACTATGGCCTCGTATCAGCCGTTCTGTTTCTTGTTTATGTGTTTACAATGGTGGGAAATGCTGTATTTTTTGTTTTGTTTGTAATGACTAAGAGCCTTCAGAAACCTGTTTATTATTGCATTATAAATCTAGTCGTGTGTGATGTACTATTCAGCACTACAACATTACCAAAGATAATCAGCAGGTACTGGTTTCAAGATGGAACCATTTCATTCTTGGGCTGCTTTCTTCAGATGTTTTTTGTGCATTATTTTGGCTCAGTCACTGCACGTTTGTTGGCAGTAATGGCTATTGATCGCTATGCAGCAATCTGTTTCCCACTTCGGTATCACAATATCATGACGAACAGAAATGTATACATTTTGATCCTGGGCTCTTGGTTGTTGGGTTTGATAGGCCCTTTGATGATGATCATCCGAGCTTATCCTCTCCCTTACTGTGCGAGTAACACTATTGTGCACTGTTACTGTGATCATATTGCCATCACAACATTGGCATGCACTGACAGAGAAGAATATAGTTATCCAGCATTCATTCATGCTATGATAGTACTGCTGGGCTCTCTTATTGTTATTGTTTTCTCTTACTGCGCCATTATTGTGGCAGTTCTGCGTATATCGAGCACTCAAGGAAGGATGAAGACTTTCTCCACCTGCAGTCCTCAGCTTATTATAATTGCCCTTTTTTTCCTACCCAGATGTTTTAATTATTTGTCAAGCAATATTAATATAAAATTTAGTACTGATTTGCGATTAGTCATTATTATGATTTATAGCCTTTTACCACCCATGATCAACCCCCTCATTTATTGTCTGAGAACAGAAGAGGTAAAGAAGGTTTTAATAAACAAACTTAAAAGGAAAAAAATAGACATTAAATAAGTGAAGACCTGGCTGTACCTTTTTGTCTGTAGTTTTATATTTTATTTTTATATATAGTACAGTATATACTTTCTGAAACGTACATACATAACATGAGCAAAAGGCAATGCAAACAAAACTTTAATGAGCTGGTTTGCCATCTAAAAAATAATTTATTTTGAGTTATGCATATATATAGATGAAGTCCATATTTTTTGCATATAGAAAATGTCATAAAAACATCCATGAGGCATTATACATTTGAGTACTTTATAAAAAAAACAATACATACACTACCGTTCAAAAGTTTTAGAACAGTAAGATATTTTATGGTTTTTAAAGATGTTTCTTCTGCTCATCAAGGCTGCATTTATTAGATTAAAAATCCAGAAAAAACTGTAA
>JAUMHE010000019.1:1444176-1456424 GCA_032359235.1 Enteromius mattozi
AATGACCTGCAGAGAGCTGGGACCAAAGTAACAAAGGCTACCATCAGTAACACACTGCGCCGCCAGGGACTCAAATCATGCAGTGCCAGACGTGCCAGATCACGTAAACTGTTAAAACCGGCTATTGTAATATCAGTATCAGGTAAGATTACTGACATTCATTCATACTGACATTCTGACAAAATTACAGGCCTCTTTCATCTTTTTAAGTGGGAGAACATGCACAATTGGTGGCTGACTAAATACTTTTTTTGCCCCACTGTGTATATATATATAGAATAAATTGAGTTTAATATAATATACTGTTAAAGGAATAGTTCACCCAAAAATGAAAACTATAGCATATTTTACTCACCCCCAAGCCATCCTAGATGTATATAACTGTCTTCTTTCAGACAAACACAGTCTGAGTTTTTTTTTTTTTAATTTTTCCTGGCTCTTCCAATCTTGGTAATGCTGGTGGATAACGACCATGATTTTGAAGCTCCGTAAATCGGATATATCTGTAAATACTGTGCCATAAAACTAAACTATATGCCTCCGGGGGGTTATCACATGTCCTCTGAAGCAGTTTTTGTAACAAAAATATTTCTAGTTTTAAAATTATAACCTAAATAACTGACTTCCGCCAACGACCGCATGCTTGTCCCATAGAGCGGCTTCTTGGCTGACTTCTGATTTGACGTATAATGTAAGCTGAGTCATATACACCTAGGATGGCTTTAAAGAAGGAAAATAATATATAAAAAGGTAGATAGACAGGTAGATAGAAAAGTTTCTCTTACCAAATGGACACTGGCAAGAGTAGCCAGTTAAAAAACTGAAGCAGTTGCCGAACACACAAGGGGAGGAAGCACAGTGGTCAACAGTACGATCACAAAATGTTCCTGTGACAAAAACAAGTTGTTGATTAAACTACGACACATCAGTTAAAATTGGATAAACACAAAAAGTGTTTATTTGCATTTATAAGACCATACCTTCATAGCCTTGGCTGCAATCACAGATGAACCCTCCCTGTCTGTTCCAGCACGTTCCTCCATTTAGACATATCACCATTTCACATTCATTATCAACTATAGTACAGCGTGGCCCTGAGAATCCATCTTTGCACTGACAAAAATAAGTTCCTGGATTGTTATAGCAGTTTCCCCCATTTTCACAAGGTTCCTTGGCACATTCATCAAAGTCTATTTCACATGCATCACCTGTAAAGCCTGCTGGACAAGAGCAGTTAAAGATTTCCACAAAATACGGAGATACAAATATGAGACTAGAGCTTTCCAACACAGCAACTTCCTGACTGATGTGAATGTTTCTGTTGCAGGTGGCACCATTATGGCAAGGTTGGAGCATACAGGGGTCGCTGGCTATTTGGGATATAGTCACATTGCTTTGTGCTTCCAGTAACTTTTTATGCATGCTTGATATTCCTCTTGCCACCTCTCCAGTTAGATACTGACCATTGTAGCTTTTCACTGCAGCCAGAAGCAGCATTTTATCTCCCTGCAACTTCATTCCAAACACATGCGTTTTGGATGCTTGAAGGTTAAAGAGGCTATCCAAAGCTTTGACAAATTTTAAATACTTCAAAGATAGAAATTCTTCTAGAGTAGATATAGAGATGTAGAACAACACGCAGTTGTCTAGGGAGACATTAGTAAAGCCTTTGTAATTGACGTAGATGCTGTTGTTGACTGAAGGGTGAAGCTGGTCACTCGCTTCGACTGAAATATTATAGGTTGCCTCTCCTTGGTATGGGGAGGACCACAAATTACACATCCCAAATGGGAAACTAAACATCCTAAGTTGCCCGTTTTTGATTGTACAATTGAACACATCCAGTTCGTCCTGATCAGTTGGTCTAACATTTCCGATTAGTCCTCCTGGGAAGGAACTTCCATAATATTTCACCAATATATTAATATTTCTCTGGAGTGGTGCATTGTCATTTTCATCAAGAACTTTTATACGAAACAAAGTGGTGGAGGACATTGGTGGCTTACCAGCATCTTGAACCACAATATGCATATTGAAGAGAGGATTGCGCTCCCGATCAAAGGGTACTGAGGTGAAGAGAACGCCATCAGATTTAAGTGAGAAACCATCAACAGGTTTTATTATCCAGTATGTGAAAGGACCTTGATTTGGAGGAAGATCATCATCTGTGGCTGCCAAAGTAGAGACCAGAGTGCCAGCTGGTTGGTTTTCTCGAATAAACCCTTCAGTGGTCAACAGTTTGGGAGGATTGTCATTCACATCAGTGATGGCAATTGCTACCTTAGTGTTTCCGGTTACAGCAGGAGAGCCCTCGTCAACAGCAATGACCGTCAGGTTATAGATGGCCCACATCTCTCTATCCAGGTGACTGTTAACCGAAATAACCCCACTTACTGGGTCTATAATGAAGGAACTATTGATATTTCCATGTTCTATGCTATAAGTAAATCTGCTCCATTCTAGGATCACATCCCGGTCCACCGCTTTAACTTTAGTTATGAAGGTCCCAATTGAGATGTCCTCTGATACTGCTGCGGTGTAAAGCATTGACTCAAACTCAGGAGGATCATTTTCATCTATTATGTGTAAATATATTAATGCCTCATCAACATTAAATCCTGTAATGGCCCCTCTGTTTTTTGCCAGCACCCGCAAGACTTCATCATTTTGGAGACGATTTCTCAAATCTTTTGAGATATATATTATTCCCGTATGCTCGTCCACAACAAAATTAGCTTTTTTACTTTGCCCTGCAAGTACATAAAACACTTCTCCATCAGGTCCTTGGTCATAGTCTATTGCAACAATCCTTCCTATTTCAGTTTTTGGCAGCAAAGCTTCTGACACTGTGAAGTTGTATAGATGTTTTTGAAAAGCAGGGATGAATTTGTTGAGGCTAGCAATTTGGATGTGTATATGGGCAATATCAAACAAATATGGAAAGCCGATATTGGTGGCCTTAACTGTAAGTTCAAAATGCTGATTTTGCTCATAATCAAATATGTCTAAAGTGGTGATAGTGCCATTTTTGCTGTCCAAATAGAAGCGATTTATATCTCCTTCAATAAGCGAATATGTGATTTGGGAGTGAATTCCAGTGTCAGCATCCTCCGCCCAAATTTGCAAAACTGTGGTACCAATCAAAGCATTTTCTAATACGGTGGCAATGTAATTATTAGATGTAAATACAGGAGGGTTGTCATTTAAATCTGTCACATACACTATGATATTAAGTCTCTCCATCTTGGGACGCCAGCCTCCGTCTTCGGCAATCACGCTTAGATGGTGAGTTTCGAATTCCTCGAAGTCAAGCTTTTTAACCAGCTTAATCAATCCTGAAGATTGACCTATTGAAAACAATCCATTTTCATTCCCACCATCAAAAGAATATGAAATAACACCATTAACGCCAACATCTTTATCTTTGCCTTGGATTTTTCCAATAACTGAACCAATGGACAAATTTTCTGGAACAAAAAACTCCACTTTGCTGTTAAGAAAATGTGGTGCGAACAGGTTCTCCTGTGTAACTTCAAAAATGATTTCAGTCTGTGCAGAAAGAGAAGGAAGGCCTTTATCTTTAGCAGTGAATTGAAGTGTTAAGATGGTGTTAAGGCTATTTGCTAAAGTTTTATATACCAGCACTCTTCCGCTGTAAGGTTCTACCTCAAAATAAAAAGATCCATTGCCCCCACTTTTAAAGTACTCAACACTGTTGTTCATGTCAAGAGAATCAGGATCTAGTGCAGATATCTGGATCACTTCTGTTCCCACATCCAGGGTTAAAGGGACTGGTACTAAAGGCCTGAAGGGTAAAAATGAGGGTGGGATTTGATTATGTCGTACTAATGTCACTAAAACAATGCTAGAGCTATTCAAAGGGTAACTTCCACAGTCTAATGCCACAACTGTGAAAGTAAAATTTACAGATTCAGATGCATGAAGAAATATAGGCTGTTTGTTTGATATTTCCCCAGTTGATGCATTTAACCAAAAAAGTTCATTTGGTGTGTCAATGAAGTAGAGGATTTGGGCATTCTCACCAAGATCTCTGTCTGTAGCACTAATTTGTAGGAGGAGAACTTCATGCATCTTCATCTCGGGGATAGTGAGAGTGTAAAGCTGTTGATAGAAGACTGGTGTGTTGTCGTTGACATCTATGATGTGTATGGTGATTTCTGTGCTGATGCTCCAAGCAGAATCATTGGCGTTGACCTTCACTATATAATGATCTTGATCTTCTCTGTCCAAAGGATGCAGTACCATTAAAGTGCCAGTGGTTTTATCAATACTGAATGGAAACTCACCGTTTTGGCCAATGATTGTATATTCAATGACAGCATTTAGACCAACGTCTTCATCTGTAGCAGTTATCTGAATGACTGAAAAACCAACAGGAGCATCCTCGGAAACCTCTGTGATGAAAATCTGTGAGAAGCGAGGGGCATGATCATTTATGTCAAGAACTGCAACGATAACAGCTGCAATGGCTGAAAGACTGTTGTTTTCATTATCGACGGCCTTGAGGGTAAGATTATAATATGGAATTTTTTCTCGATCCAAATGTTTTGTTGTGAAAAGGCTGCCACGAATTTTGTCTATTCTAAATGTACCCTCAGTGTTACCAGCCAAAATAAAATACTCCACCTCTGCAAACACTCCAGAGTCTGCATCAGTTGCTAACACATTACACACCCTACTTGAACCCAAGTTCTCATACACTTCACATCTATAGAGGTTTTGTGAGAACACTGGTGGGTTATCATTCACGTCACTGATATTCAAATTAAATTCGGCATATGATGAAAAAGGTGGCATCCCTGAGTCTCTGGCTTCAACTATTAGATGAAAATACATGTTGGTTTCAAAATCTAAGGGATCCTTGACAGTCAGCTCACCAGTACTGTGGTGAATCTCAAAAACCTCCCCAAAGTTTCCAGAGGCCAGATAGAAAGACACTGGTGCATTCCTTTGTGTCTCTGCAGTGACAATAGCCACCAGGGTCCCTGCGGGCACATCCTCAGAGAGGACGTCCTTATAAAATTGGACTGTAGTATGAGGAAAGTATGTATCATTCTGGAATCTGACAGTCAAGGTTGTTGTGTCCATTTTTGGCAGATCTGCTCCATCCTGCACATGAACTTCAACTGTGATATCATTTCTTCTCTTAACAGAATCTGTCATAAACACTGTTCCTGTGCGAAAGTTAATGAAGAAGAGATGGGCATGTTGACCGTGTAGAGAAAAATTTAGTTTTGCGTTCAATCCAGCATCTGCATCTTCTGCCATCACTGTGCAGACCACTGATCCTGTAAAATGCAGAAAAAATGAGTTTATCGAAGCTAAAAGGTAATGGTCTAAAAACAGTGGATAACTACTAGTCAGTCACAATAATGTACATTCACCTTTGGTTATCCCAGTAGGAATATTAGCCACATATGGTCCATAAAGAAAGGATGGGAAGTGATCATTTACATCCTCAACTGTTACTGAAACAACAGCTGAACTGGAAAGAGGCTTAGTTGGATGTCCGTCAGTGACAGTCACCAAAAATTGGTAAAAAGCCACTGTCTCTCTGTCCAAGGCACTTGTGGTGAATAAATCCCCAGATGTTTCATTGATGGAAAAAGGAAGATCTAGGCCCTCTAAAGAATATCTGCAAGTAAAATATAAGTGAAATATTTACACTCAGTTATGGTATATCACACAAGCTCATATCAGTTTTGTTACTGTTAAATAAAATGATTAAATAATCATAGTAAAGCTGAAATAAAATAGACCAATTATAAACATTACACAAACATTATACTTAACTACATAAGATATATAAATTATACTAAAATAACACTAGCTCATAAAGGAAATGACAAGAAACAAGTGATTTTTACTGAAAATGCTAATATTATGGCCACAGTATTTAAAGTTCCCAATGAAGGTTCAGGAGGAGACTTATCATCCAGTCCTGTCAATCACTGCTATGACCGTATCTATACAGCAGTCATTGGTCCATTCCAGAAACAATTCTTCTGGCATCCCTCCACCACCCCTTCTCCTCCTCTAAATTCCTCTCTTTTTCCTCCACACTTTACCATCATATGTTCTTAACAGAGCTCGAGTTGAGCCTCGGGTCCAAGTCTCTTCGCGGACAGCAAGTCAAGTTCTTGCAGGACTGAATGGGCAGGAGAACTTGTGAAAGTGTAATGAGCATATTACCTTAGCTGTCCATTGGTACCGTCATCTAAATCTGAAGCTGTAACTCTCCGTACAATAGTCCCAATAGGAGAATCCTCCAATATGTGAGTACTGAATAAATCACTGTCAAATACTGGGATGTTGTCATTGACATCATCAACAACGATAACCAAGGTGGCTGTGCCTGTCAGTGATGGAAATCCTAGAAAGAATGGACAAAGAATTTTTAACAATTCTCTTAATTAAATTAAATTAACAATTACTTAAACTTGGGATGCACTGATTTACAATTTGGTTGACATTAAGGCTTATAAATGGTATATGGCAGATGCTAAAATTTAATTTAAATGAAAAACATAAATAATATTAAATACAATTGAATTTGAATTGAATTGAATTGAATTTTGGCATCACAGCATTATGGTGTACATTCTGGAAATATTGCATTCCTAGAATATAAAACTAACCTACAAACTAGCAAATGAACTGGTTATATCTTATGAGACATTGCAGTAAAGGAAACAAATGATTACCTGAATCAACAGCAATAACTTTTAATGTGTATTGGCTTTTCAGTTCTCTATCAAGATCTTCTAAGATTTGAAATGTTCCATTGGAACGAAGTGAGAAGAGACTCTCATCATTTCCTGATTCTATAGAATATGTCAGCTGCCCATTAACTTCATCAGAATCTTCATCAGAGGCATGTATCTACAAAAGACACATTTCACATCTTCATGAACCACTGAATAATATATTAAAATTCAAAGAAGAAAAACAGATTCAGAGTCTGCTCCTTTCACTAAGGAATAGAGAGAGGTTTTGAGTAAAGACAGGGTTGACCTCGTTGCTATAGATACATCAGCATGCTTATTATGCACACAGTGATTGGTTGTTGTTGAAGTGGGGTCTCTGTCAGAGATATATTTATAGAAATCTTGTAGAGCGCAATATTATTGTTTCTATATTTAAATAAAGGTTTAAAAACAAAAATGTTAATTTCCATATAAATAAAGATCTTAAAATGCAGGCTAGTGTCACCAATTAAACAAATATATGTTCAGCTAATTGTCAGCCTCTTACATGGGTGCTTCTCGTAAACATTTAGTGAATATGCATATAAAAAGCCTTTTAATTAACAGAGTAGAATAATCATGGTTGATGGTAAAACATGCAAATGTCTTACTAAGAAAACCAAACTGGATGCAAAAACAGCTGTTACTTCAAGGATACAAGCTTGGTAATGCTGGTGGATGGTGTTAAATACCTGATGCATGTGCTGAGAAGAGTCTTCCCCATTTTCGAAGACATGTAATGTCAGTGATTTGGATGAAAAAAGAGGAACACAGTCATTAACGTCCCGGACTGTGATGTTAACGGTTGCTGTGGCAGACCTTTGAATATCTCCCTGGTCTTCTGCTATGACAAAAAAGCTGTGGAAAGGCTTCTTCTCACGGTCCATCTTGTCTATCACTGAGACCACACCTAGAACAGAGTCCACCATGAACCCACTTTCTGAGATAGAGAACCGCACCTGCCCATTTGACCCAATATCTTGATCATTTGCGTTAACTCGGAGTAGGCTTGCTCCACGAGGTACATCCTCGTATACTGAAAGACTGTAGGAGCTTTGAGTGAACTGTGGATTGTGATCGTTTACATCCTCAATAAGCACTGTGAGGTTCATTGAGCTGAACAATGGAGGAACACCTTTATCTTTGACGTTCAATGTGACAGTGAGAACTTCCTCGGTTTCTCTGTCCAATGGCTTCTGTAGGTACACAACCCCAGTCAAACTATTTATACTGAACGGTTGTTCTTCTGCACTCTCAAAACTGAAAACAACTTCACTATTGGATCCAGCATCAGCATCTGTGGCCTGTATAACCGTGACAACAGAATTGAGAGGTGCATTCTCTGGAAAACTAATAGTACTGGGGGTCGTGATGAGAGGGGAGTTGTCATTGACATCCAGAAGATAGACAGTAACATCCACTGAGGTTGTGAGTCGAGCCTCTATGGGTAGAGCACGATCACTGGCCTGTACAATGAGGCTATACGTTGCATGTGTCTCTCTGTCTAACTCCCCTCTTAGACATAGAGCTTGATGCTGGCTTATAGAGAACTTGCCCTCAAGATTTCCAGATGTTACCATCAAATCCACTTCTCCATATATACCTGTCAGATACAAGAAAAATAGCACCTGACATAAAACATGCTTGCAATAAAATGACTGAGCAGGTGATATTAGTAATCACCAGATTTACATTCAAAAGCTTTTTTCAGAAAAAAGCCATGATGTATGAAATAAACCTTAATTCTTAATTTGTTTTTTTGGGGGGCTAGGCTCATATCAGCTCATATCAGATTATTAAAGAAAACATTTGCCGATATAGTAAAAGGCTTGATACACATCCAAAAAGGACATAAACATTTTGGTATAAAATCTCTAGAAAAAAAATTTCCAGAACAAAAATTTCTATAATCTTGATTACTCTTATTACTAAGCCTGTAAATAAGCCTGAACATCCTCATCCAAAAATTCCCCATATGGGTCAAAAAGAACTGTGAATTTCACTGTGTACTGAATATTTGGAATACAATATGCTTTCTCCTGAACCTGAAATAAGAGAAGCCAAGACAGGGGGTTCTCCATTATTAGCAGTTGCTAGCATCCCCAAGAGAGAAAACCCTATTCATCATTCTGAGACTGAAGGAGAACAAAAAAGAAATGACGTAAGATTTAATGAGACCTCTTCAGCCAGTTCTGCATTTCCCAAAGCTTTTCAAATGTGTGAACTTTGAAGTAATGCTTGAATGCAAATAAAAGCTATGTCCTGTACCACCCATTGTGCTAATTCTGTATTGAACAAACTTATGTATTGTTACAAAATATTTCCAAATAACAGATTTAAACCATAAGATACAAGATGTACAGTATGAACACATGATTACATACACTACAGTTTGGATGTTGGGGGTTGGAAAGTTTTTTTAAAGGGTTACTCCACCACAAAATGAAAAAATGGTTAATAATCACTTACACCAATTTCATTCCAAACACATAAAAACTTTGTTTGTCTTTGGAATACAATTTAAGATATTTTGGATGAAAACCAGGAGGCTCGTGAGGTCCCATTGACTTCCATGTAATGAACACTGTCAAAGTCCAGAAAAGTATGAAAGACATCATCAAAAATAGTCCATCTGCCATCATTGGTTCAATCTATGAAGCGGTGAATACTTTTTACATGCAAAGAAAATAAAAATAACGACTTTATTCAACAATTTGTCTCCTCTGTGTCTTTCCACGTTACTATAGCTCCATTTCGGAAAGTATCAGCTGAACACAAACTGTGTATGCTTTTAAGTTTGGGGTGGAGTAACCCTTTAATGTGTTTGAAAGAGGTCTCTTTGCCAAGAATGCATTTATTTGATCAACAATTCTGTAAAATAGTAATACTGTAACATTAACATGTACATGTGTATATTTTATTTTTTATGTGATGTATGTAGTGCAATGTTACCCTCATCTGAATCTGATACATTCAGATTTAGGAAGCACATTCCAACAGGTGAGTTTTCTGGTATGGAGGCCGAGAAGGCATTTTGGGTGAACACTGGTGAGTTGTCATTGAAATCAATCACGTTGAAGTACACTCTGACCCTGGTGAGCTCACTGTCCCTCTGCTGAGCTGCTGCAGTCAGGATGTAGTAACGCTCCACCTCAAAATCCAGAGCACGGGACAGAAGAAATTCACCAGAATGTGGATTGAGAAGGAAAAGACCATCACCATCATCCTCCTGAACAGAGTACACTGGAGTTTCATTCTCCTCGCTAAATACTGTCTTCACATGTCCCACAATTGTTCCTATGAATGTGACACACAACGCAGAATTTTTTATATTTTAGAAAATATAACAAAGTGCTTAAAAAAAAATTAGACAACATAAATAATATAATATATGTAAAAAAGCAATGCCCACCTGGTGGTGTGTCTTCCCGCACGTCAAATGAATAAACAGATTTGGAAAAGGATGGTTGTGTAAACCTTCTACTGCGAAGTGGAGCTAAGCCTGATTTGCTTGTAGATGGCAGAGCTGAGATGTTGAACCACTTCTTTTCATTACTGTTCTCCCTCTGTGGTGTCTGTGTTGAACTGTTAGAGCACACGCCATAGAAGAAAATCTGTGTGAACGAAAGAAGAAAATATTTTACTTATAAATTAAATTAGACAAAATATAGCAAAGGTGTGGAGCAAGAAACATGGAACAGTTTTAGACTTTAAATCCCACATGACATACAGGAAAGAACTCCTGTGAAAGACCTTTTCTAAAAGCGGCAACAGTACACCAAGATTTGTTTAAGGTCTGTGCTTTGAAAGCTCTCCCCTTACCACAGTATCCCACGCCAACCTGAATACGTTTCTTTATTTTGGGTTCCCCAGGCACCTGCTTTTGTTAGGCTCTAAAATGTCAACTTAGATCTGGACAATCTGGTATCCAAAGAGAGGCTCGAGGAATAAAAAGGAATGTTCTAATCCTGTTCAGCTGAACGCACCATAAACCTTCCCTTCATTACCATTTATTTTTAAACAAAAAAAGAAGGGGATTTTGTTTTTTGTATTGGTAATCTACACCAGGTTATTCTGACTTGTTTATTTATAATTGCATTATTGTTAAATACAACTGTATAAATACTAGTTTATACAGTTTTATAAATAGTATATATACTTAAAAAGAATATAAAGTATAAATACTACTGTAATTACGCATATATATATATATAACAGCAATTTTTAATTTAACAATAACACAAATATACATAAACAATTGAGAATTACCCACACATCAAATCTAGTTTTATGTCCTTTATATATGTTAATATATTTAATTAAATAAAACATTTTCATTATATAAACTATATAGTATTATAATGTATAATATTAAATATATAAATAAATATATTCATAATAATATTAACTTGTAAATATGACGTTTGTTGTGTATTTAAAAGCCTATGTGTAGCCTAATTAATTAAACACTGAATACTAAACTTTATAAAGGAGTGCAAAATTTTAATTAAGCATATGCAGATAATGACATTCAGGAGACTGTACAAAACTGTTACAAAGGCTTTCGCGAAAACATAAAAAATCTTTTGTTGTTGTTAAAAGTACTCACCGTCGCGTGCGTGACAAATATACAGATGTGTAGTAATCCAAATTTGTTCATCTTTGCTCGTATCCATTTACCTCACTACACAAATAAGAACTTTTCTCGTACATAAATCATATTTGAAGATCCACTTGTTCTTTGTGTGCACCATCTCTCTGTCCACTGTGTGTGTCTGGCTGATAGATTGTCCTCCTTTGCTCTGACGATTTTACTGGCTCTTCCTTTTACACCGCCTCTCCAACCGTAACGCCAAAACGCGCAGTTAACGTTAGTAAAGTAATAATGGCTTATAATTACTGTCAAATAAAAACGTATAGTTCATCTGGTACATGATATATTTTATGATAGTTAATGTTTATATTGTCAAACTTGAGAATAAATTGATATCCCAGTGGTGTTTAAAAAAGTCGTCTCTGGTTTTCCAGTGGCTTGATGCCATATCGGTCTGTCTACATTTCATTTGAACTGACAATGATCTATTTAAATGTTTCCCCCTCTCATATGGCAGTCAGGTGATCCTGTGGCCTCAGTCTTTCTCTGTTTGAATTCAGAGGATGCCAGCATGGCACTCGTCCAGAAGGTGAACGAATGGAGAGAAGCTGTAAAATAAGAGCCACCAGACAACCGTTGAACAGAGCAACTACAGGAATATTAATCTTGAATCAACTCTGAATGAAATAGGGCACATCCAGACTGGTTTGTAATAGTGTGTTTTTCCTCCTATTGTATTTTTTTATATGTGAGCAGTCGAGTAAATTAGTTAATAAGACTTCAGCGCGTTATAGTTTACGACGGAGTTTTAATCTAAAACTACGTGATTAAAGTCGTAATGTTACGAGATTAAAGTCGAAACTACGAGAATAAAGTCGTAATATTAC